>VXBJ01006693.1:239359-297779 GCA_013400055.1 Nycticryphes semicollaris
GGGGGTGGCGTGGGGTGGCATGGAGGTAGTTTAAGGGTTCCCAAGGTTGCATGGAGGTGACATGCAGGGTGGCAGGGAGGTGGCAGGAGGTGAATAGGTCCTCTCAGGGGTGGCATGGAGGGTGTGTAAGGGTTCCCCAGGGTGAATGAGGGTGGCATGGTGAGTGGCATGGGCGGTGTATAGGGCTGCATGGGCATGCCTGGGGGTGATGTGGAAGGTGGCATTGAGGTGACATGGCTGTAGCATGGAGGATGACATGGAAGGTGGCAAAGGGACGAGTGTGAACGTGTGTGCACCAAGCATATGGAACCCGGGAGCGAGACCTGCACCCCTGGGCAACTGGGACCTGCCCTGAATGGTCCCCACATATCTGTGTCCCCACATCATCCCCCCTGGCAGGTTGAGTTGCTAATTTTGGGTGCTGCTGGGCCGAGCGCCACTGTGCCTCATCCCTCCATCCACCTCATGACCCAACCCCAACTCATCGATTTATGAACTGCCAAAAAAACCCAAACCAAAGCATCCCATAAACCAGCCCTCCCACTCCCACCAGAAAGGAAATCACATCTGATGGAAAAATCCCCAAATCCCAAACCCCTCCACAGGCACAAGTATCCTCCCAGCTCCCCACGTGGAGACAAATCCTTGGGGACCAGCCTTGTTTGTCACCGAGTGGCTGAAGCCAGGCTGTTGTCTCCGGCGTGTGCTGAGGGTACCCACGGTCCGGCACAGGCTATAAATCCCTGGATTTTATTTCTCTGCCCTGCCCATCCCTGCCCAGGGGCGATAGGAGGAAAAAGCTTTTCCTCATAAATTCCAGGGAGAAAGCAAAGTAGAGATGGAGAAAAAGAGAAAGCCTCAATGATTTACAGCCAACATGAGGTGCAGCAGAAGACCTGGCAGCTCGGGTGGTGCTTTTCCCCATCCCAATTCTTCCTTAAAATCCCCCTCCCTCTTCCTTCTCACCAACCATGGGGGTTTGGCTCAGGTAGCTCCCCAGACCGGCTCCCAAAGGCTCCGGGGTACAGCCTCGGGGACACCCCCTTCCACCCGCTCCTGCAGAGCCAGACCCGGGTAACGAGTCCATGCGGTGCCGGGGAGGCTGCGGGGTGCACCCGTGGTGGAAGGAAATGAAAAATTAGGCATAAAAGCACTTTAGGAGAGACCCTGTTCCATCTGCATAAATTAATTGGCTCCTAATTTGGGGCAGACAGGCCACCACGGGCACCGTCAGCACCTTTTCCAGCTCTCCAGAGATGTGGGGACCGAGCACCCATCGCTGTGCTCCTCTGGGGCCAGGACACAGGATGCTTTAATTAGAAAAATGACTTTTTTTTATGCATCTCTGGAGGGAGGTTGAGCTGCTCTGGGGAAGCAGCACAGCAGCATCTCATCCTTGCTGGTCCCCATGGATGTCTTGTCCCCCCAGCTACCACATGCTGCCCCATGGGGAGAAGCTGGTGGCTCCAAAACCCCAGGAGCAGAGCACCAAAGCCAAAATTGCTATGGTGGCTGGTGCCTGTGCCCTGTGAGGGACAAATGGGGCCCGTGGTAACCAGAGAAGAGCAGCTCCAATGAACCAGGCAAGCAGATGCCTGTAGGTCGCTCACAAGCCCTCAGTGGAGCAGCTTCACCATTCCAGCAGGCACCAGTCCCAGTTCTCCGGCTGCCCCAAACACCTCCTCTGCTTTGCTTGCCCTGTGGCACATGACAGTAGACACACACCAACCCTCTTAAGAAAAAGGGCACTTTTTTTTTTCTCTCTATCACATTCAGGGCTATGGGGACACTATTTTATTGCAGCTTAAGGATGTGATGGTGGAATCGAGTGGCTTTGGTCCCGGAGCTCTGCGTAACACCGTCTTACCTCAGGCTCGTCTCCAGCACATAGAGAAAAGAAGAAAAAAAAAATCAAATAGCTCTGCCCTCTCTCTTTTTGCTTTGCAGAGCATCAGCAAACAGTAGCCCTGCTGCCTGAGCGCCCGTAAGGGACAATCCTGCCTGATCATGGGAAAAGCCACACAGAGTGTTCTGTGCTGGACCACAGAGCCCACCTCCGGTCCCCATCTCCATTTACACTGAGGAAGCTCCTGCCTCAGATTCATTTTACCTGGTAAAATCTGAGCATTTCCAGATGCTGCATCAGCCTTGTCAGCAGCAGCACATGATGAGAGGGCGCAGGCAGCCGAGCCGGAGCCCTTTGTGTTAATCCATGGGCACAGACAAAGGATTTTCACAAGCGCTTTTTTCAGCTGCATGCTCAGGCATTGCTTTATCAGTTTTACGTACATAGTTTTGGATCCAAGAAATAAAACCAAGAAGCACTTTGCATTTCATCAGCTGCAGCACTTTAATGTTAAATAAGTGATATCCAGCTCTGACACACTCAACCAAGGCACATCTCTTTGCAGGGCATGGAGCATAACCAGACTGTCTAACTCCCCTTTTCTCCTAGGTGGCCCAGAGAAGAACCAATCTGGGATAAATCCTCCAGTGAATAGATCCAGGGTGGAAGAAGAGGTTCTTCTTCCCGAAGAGAAGATTTTCCTTTCAGATTAAGTTTATCTGTCCCATTGGCTCACACCACAGCTGAGGAAGCAAAGCCCTGAACCCACCCAGGGTTATTTAAAAGTCAAACCCCCACCAGAGCAGGGAGGAGGAAGCTGCCACCCCCACCTTACATGAAGCAAAGCCCTTGAGATAGCTTCAAACCCTGTGGACTGAAGGGCTAGCAGAACCTTCCCCAACCCATCAGCACCACAGGGATGGAGCAGTGTCCAGTAGCACATTATGTTTGTGCGACGCATCCACAAGCAGAACAGTACATAAGGTTTCAAGGGTGGACACAGGGCATCAGAACTCGCTGCGAGATGGACTTGAGAGCCACAGCAACTCCATCCTCAGCCCTGCAACTAGAGACCAAAGCTGGAGAGCTTGAGGGAGAGGGAGGACTCCTCTCAGGAAGGGGCATTGACACACAGTGGAAACCTGAAATACAGGTCCTCAATATTAGAAGGGCATATCAATGGGCTCCAGGCATGGATTAGATCTGGAAAGCCACAGTGGGAAAGGAATTAACTCCCATGGCAATAACTGCCTCTGACACAGCCTTGCTGCAGAAGCATCAGGTCCTGATACTTCCATAGACAGGGGTGACAGTGACCCACCACCTCCAGCCCATTTCCTTCTCTGTGAGGAGCATCTCTTCTCACAGGGAGCTGTAGTCACTCACAGGAGGGTAGGACACCTCTTAAACAACTTTTCAGCCGCTCCAGGTCAAGCCTAGAAGTTTCAGCACTAGCCCCGAGACTCCACTGGATTTGGTGGTAAGAGCCTGCTCTCCAGCAGCTTAACACAGCTACCAGGGAGTTTGACTCCTTTTTCCACCCCTCCCAAAAAAACCAAAAAAAAAACAAACAAACAAACAAACAAACAAACAAACAAACAAACAAACAAACAAACAAACAAACAAACAAACAAACAAACAAACAAACAAACAAACAAACAAACAAAAAAAAAACAAAACCCAAAACAAAACAAAAACAAAACACCCCAAAGCTCCAATACATTTCTGCAGGGCCTGAGACACTATGGGAAAAAGCCCGTACTGTTTGCAACAGCAGCTTATGAGGGGAAAAAAAAAAAAGTCAAAGGCAAGAAGTACGGAGACAGAAGTGCAATTTATTGACAAGTTTCAACAGTAAAAAGACTCAGTGTTTTTGCTCCTCTTGGTCTGGACACCTGAGCTCTAGCAGAACACCTTCACCTGCCAGCTCAAAGATATGTAGTGCTTCATCTTCAGAAGTTAAAGTCTTGCTTCTCCACTCAGAAATCGTACAGTCCACCTTGGCCAGTCCAAGGCTGCAGATCTGTATTTTCCTGGGAAGAAACTGATAGCCATCAGTTGAGGTTCTGCATCTTAATAAGCCTAAGCTATTCACACCAGAGTTTGCCTGAAGCTTTTTACAGCAGTGTGCTGTTTTATTCTTGTTTTTAAAAGTTTTGCTGCTGTAACAAGTTGTTAAGATCATCTTGACTCTAACAGGACCCTTGGAGGCCAGACCAAGTTCTCCTGTTCTTTACAGAATCCTGAAGCTACCATGTCCCTGCATCTCACACAAAGAACAGCCACATCACAGGCTCACACACCAGAGACAGAAGAAAAGAGTGGCCAGAGTGGCTGAACTCACTCAAATTAAATGACCTGCTTGGAAGAGCACCATTATCTCTGCATCCAGCCTCTCAAGCAGATGCTGGCACGTAGGAGAGCTTCCTTCCACACTCTTTCACAGGGGCATCCCACAGACCCTGTTCTGGGCAAAGGACTAAGACACTTGCTCCCTGCTGCTGTAGTTCACATCTAGACAGAGCCTCAGCACCAAAATCTGCCAAACCACTAAGCCTCTTCCCTGATGTTTCTCCATCTGCAAGACTAAGGTTATGACCAAGCATAGCATCTGTGACAGTCATGGGACTCCTGAAACAACTACCTGGCTTCCTATCCTCTTTTTCCACAAGTTCATTAGCATGAGGAGGGTCAAGTAATCCAAATGCAACCTGAGCATGGTTACCAGCCAAGTAGGAGGCTTCCATTCATAGTGACAAGCTATCTCAGCTCCAAAGGAAGAAACTTCTCCACATTTGGTATTCATATTGGCAACTGCAGTAACTCCAGCTGATGCCAGTTTAAATTCCAGCAGCAAGATGCTATCAAGGCATCCATATCTCTTGTGCAACTCATCAGCTGACAACTCAGAGGTTTTGCAGACATTTAAAAGCAACTGGAAAACAACACAAGGACTACTCTAGTCATGTAGAGGTCTCTTCCAAAACCCTATTTCAGCATCCTTGAAGCCTATGCTTAATTCCAGAGTGCAATAGCTTCATGTTTTCAGATGGGGAACAGCAAAAGCTCACATACCTCACCAGAAAAGTATTTCTCTATGATATTCAGTGCTGCTCGGTAAACCATGTTGTTGTCATGGGTTTGCAAAGCTTCAATTTTCTCCAGACCACCCAGCTCCTCCATCAGCAGGCACAACCTTTCCGTCTCTCCAAGCTTCTCAGCTGTCTGGAATATCAGATAACCAAGCAGGAAAATAAAACCTTATATCAGCAGTAGGCCCAAGACAGTCTTCACTGTAAGGCTCTGATCTACAAGTCAGAGGACCACAGGCCCTGCAGTTACGGTCCTCACTTGGTCCCAGGGATAGGGCAACTGCATGTGAAACACCAGTCCCTTCTGGGGTTACTGCACAGTGGCTTGCCTGCCAACCAGACAAGCTGGCCAAACCCTACTTGGTCACAGCCACACACTGAGAAGCAGCAGGCGTGACCTGCCACCCACCATTTTGTTTGCAAAAGCCATTCCACTGGTTCAGAGTTGCTACAAGGAACAGGCATTTAAACGAGAGACACATGGACACCTGCTGGCAGGGAGCAGAGCTGAAATGCCCCCAGGACCACTTGATTTCTCTGCAGTTGCATTTCCACAAGACCTTCACCTCTGTCCAAGCTTGGGACTTGACACATAAGTCCTTTTCCTTTCCAGAAAAAAGTCTACAAGTCACAGTAGGTGAAGAGGAACACTTTGGGTACTTAATCTGGTCAAGCCCTTTGGACAACCTAGGAGTGTCCAAGAACAAGTCAGACAACCTGAAGTTTAACTCTTACTCCTGGAAGATCAGTAGCTGTCGTAGGAGAAGCTGCATTCACCACATAACAGCTCGCACCTTGCTGCTCTTTTGGGGAAAGAATGCAAGAGATCACAGGAGAACTTACCAGGAAGAGATTTGAGATGGTATCCAGGATGATCAGGATAGTTTTGCTGTCTTTGACCAGGAGCAGATTGAGCAGAGGTTTGAGAACCCCAGACCGGACAAGTTCTACCACCTGCTCCCCAGTACCTCCTGTTGTGAAGTTGGCCACTGCCCAGACAGCCTCCTTCTGAGCTCTGAAGTCCCCCTGGAAGAACAAGAGAGTTAAAGCACTCACAAGCTCTAGCATCCCTCCGAGACCAGCAAGAGGTGAGGATAACCATTTCCCTTGTATGCAGTTTGGACTGACCCACCTTCCCTAGTACCTTGCATGATGGGTGGACACCTGACAGAGCTGCCAAGAGCAGGCCCAAGCCATGCTTCCACACACATGTACTGAGAAGTCTGAATGCCCAGACTGTTCCAAGGACCTCACCAGCTTCAAATGACCGCTCAGGTGTCTCTTAAGTGCATGCCGAGCACTTCACAAAGGAGGCATCATGGACCTCATGAACCTCAGCATTGCTTGTGCAGCACCACTCTCACCCCTTACCTTATCAAGCACCTCCACCAGAGGTGGCAATAACCCACAGGTGATGAGTTGTTGGATCTGATGGCCAGGCCCTGCTGCAATGTTGCTAAGGGCCCACGCAGCTTCCTTCTGTATGGATGGCTTTGTGTGTTGCAGGAGTCTGGGCAGGACAGCCAAGACACCAGCACTGATAGCTGCCTGGGTCTGCTCATCAGTCCCTGTGACTATATTCCCAACAGCACGGAGAGCTGGAGTCTAGACAGAGATTAAAGAGGAAGAGCATCTTTACCTCGGGAGACACACATCAGAAAGTCCAGCAAGATCCCCCACTAAGTGTCTGATGGAATAAGGAAGGTATCGCAGGTGATTACTGCTGTATTTACAGACCTATTGCCCTCCTGTTTTGCTTTAAGCAGCTTTACAGTCTGTCCAGTCTGCTGGCCATAGCAAGCTGGAACAGAGCAGGGGCTTGACCAACAGCCAAGTCCTCCTGTAGTCTCAGGAGGCAGCAGACCACACTAGCCATGTTAGTAAGGAAACGTTCCTTCCCTCTCCTCAGATGTTCTTACATTAAGGGATCAGAGGCTGAAGATTGCTGATTGTTTCCTACCATAATGATCAACTCTGGTCTGCCCATGAGTTCCACCAGCCTTGGGAGAATCCCTGTATCCACCACAATTTGGATGCGATCATTGGAGCCATCGGTCAGATAGGAAATAGCCCAGCAGGAGTCAGAAATTATTTCCTTGTCCTCATGTTCCATGAGGCAGATGAGGACTGGCAGCATTTTCTTCATTGCATTCAGGGGAGGGTAGGGATTCTTATTCCGACAGAGGTTTGACAGTGTCCATGTGATGTTCCTCAGGAACCCAACCTGAAACACACAGGAGGTATAAGATCCTCATTGCAGCAACAAGTGAGGAAGAGGCAGCACCCTGTTTCTGGTCCCTACAGCTCAGAGATGTTATCAAGTAGCCAGAAGCACCCTTCTTAATAAGGGCTGAGGCATATTTGAAGAAGGGAGATGAAACAGGCAAGTGACTAAGACAGTAGATTCACCCTCTCCCTCCCCAATACTAAGTTCCAATAACATCACCTCAGGTGGTGAGACAGGCTACAATAACTAACAAAAGGTGCCAAGCAGCTTATTTGCTGGCTTCTCATAACAAATTACAGAGCATTCTTTGGGCAAGATCAGGAATTTGGTTTTTTAATATTGGCATTAATAAATATTAGCAGCTCATTGTTCTAGAGCAGGGCACTGTGAGGATTTGATTTAAGTTGCATCACTTGGGCAGCTCATCCCAGTAAGGATGCTCCCAGGAGGTTACTGGAGCTACACTCAAACCGTTGCAGCTACCAAGGGGTACATATAGATGAACTGGTGGTTTTTCCATGTTTCTTCCACAGGGCTCCCCAAGAAAAGAGAAGAGTGAGTTGGGCTAGGAACAGAACAAAAGAGTTGTGTATCTTTTTTCCCAAAAATTAATAATCTTGCAGTATAAACTCACAGAAGGCCTAAGGGTCCTGAAAGGCCATAGTTACACGTACAGAAAGCATACAGCTTCCACTGCACCCAAGAACACAAAACCAGGAGGCAGTGGTACCGCCATCACAGCCCCTGAGAGCTTCTCAGTGAAGGTCCTTCTCTCCCAGAGAAAGCAGTGGGGCAGGCACCATTGCAGATGGGCAGAAACAAGGCACAAATCCAGCCATTTAGAGCTACCCAAAGCTAGATAGCCAAGCTAGGATTGGAAGACTTCACATTGACTTGTGGAATGCGGTTGTTTAATCCAGAGCTTTGAATAAAGCTGAGAGCCATTAAAAGCAGTTTAAGACAGGGCCTCATTCAATTATACAAATAGCTGTTGTTTTAAGGCAGATGACAGACCACCCTTCACCCAGTACCCAAGCAATCCAAAGCTGGTAAGTCAAGAAAATGAAGGTTATTTACTGGAGTTACAGGTGACACCAGAGCCAGCAAGGGAGGAATCGCACCACAACTGATAAGAGCATCTCTGTACAGGGGACTATCACCTGTACAGATAAAAAAAAAAAGGTTGTTTAGTGCATCTGCCCAAGTCATAAGACAGTCAACGTCACATCAGTCAGACCTGCAGCCACAGGCCAGGGCTGGGTGACCAGGCTCATTCACCAGCCACACAGCATTCCATATTTTCAGGTGGGGAGAATTTAACAGGTAGACTGGAGTGCCACCATGGCTACTTTGGGGCAGGTTAACCAGACACAGCCTGTCCTATTCTCCCTGCTGACACCACTGTGGGTCAGACCATCCCAGCAGGGTGGAGTCTCACACTTGGCTTTGGCCAAGATCCTCCTGCAGACCAATCTGAGAGGGGAGCCTTAGACTAGATATAATGAAGAGGCTTGGGGATTTTTTGTTGTGGTTTTTTTTTTTTCCACAACAAGGGTGGTGAAACCCTGGCACAGGTTGCCCAGAGAGGTGGTGGATGCCCCATCCCTGGAAACATTTAAGGTCAGGTTGGACAGGGCTTTGAGCAACCTGACCTAGCTGAAGGTGTCCCTGCCCTGACAGGAGAATTGAGCTAGATGACCTTTACAGGTCCCTTCCAACCCAAACTACTCTATGATCCCAACCAACACAGGGTCTCAGGCTGCCAGGCCACATGAACGGACTGAAGGGTTTCAATAGGGGCAACACCACAGAGAACAAAGCTGCAAGGAGACAAGGCTTCCTTGAGGAATATCAATGCTTTTAGCTCCCCAGCACTGGCTTAGGCAGCAACCCTCCACATACCCCCAGGCCTGGAGACCTCTGCTCACCTGCGATGTTGCCCATCGCCCACACAGACTGCTCGCTGATGTGCATGTGCGGGGAGGACAGGAGGGAGATTAAGGCTGGGATGGCTCCTGCCTCCACTACAGCCTTGGTGTGCTCAGAAGTGCCAGAGGCAATGTTAGTCAGTGCCCAGGCTGCTTCAAACTGCAGAGCAGCATTGTCAGCATGGGTCAGGAATTCAACAAGCCTGGGGACGATCCCCAGCTCAATGATCTGATTGATAGGGGGGTCCTTCTGCCTGGACAGTATTTTTCTGCAGGAGGAAACACAGTATAAGACACCATGAGAAGCCATGATACACCATAACCCTGTAGCCAGGTAAAGGCTGTGGCCTGTAAGGGAATCAGGACCTGTAAGAGATGCTAGTTCAGCATCCCGTGTTAGCAAACCCCATCAGAGAAGTTGTCATAGAGAAGATCCTACAGGAGACACATCTAAGAAGATGCTGAATCAACAGCAGGATATCTGAGCCAACCTCACAACCATTGGGAATGGCACTGGTCCCCTGGCACAGAGGCAGATCACTCATCTGGCAGCCTGAGACAGCCAAGGGGGCACCAGCAGTGATGCAGCCTCTCCTGAACCCTCAGGAGATATCCCTGCTGCACCCTGTGATCCCACCTGCACCCACCCAGGTGGGGACAACCCTGCTCAGTGATCTTTACAGAGCCAGGCTTTCCAGCCCTTATCCCACCCAAGCCTTTAGCACTTGGTTTCTTCCCCAGCCACCTCACCAGCTGGTGGAAGCCAACGTGATTCCTTCCCCAGCACAGGCACAGCCAGGTTGGCAGCGTCAGGAGCCACAGCCAGACCCTTGGTGAGGTTCAAACACACAGGGGTCCCTTGCAGATGGAGCCAAACAAGGCACAAAACAGGCACCAGCTGAGGTTCCTCAGGGCATTTCAGGTTACCAGGCTCCTTCCCCCTTTGTCATGTCTTCAGAGAAGCTCGTCAAACAGCAAGAGATGCCTTCTGCTGACAGGACCCACTGCAGCTCCACCAGCCACCTCCCTCCCAGCACAGGGCAGCCAGGCAGCATACCTGGTGGCCTGCGTCGCCTGCAGCTGCAGGTTGGTGTTGCTCCCATTCACACCTTCAACAATTTTCTCCAAGGACAGCGGGATAACCTGTGTCACAGGGGATGATTCAGAGTCAGATGGCGAGCCAGGACTCCCTCCAGTTTAATCTCCCCAGTCAATCAGCCGTCTAGACCCAAGTCAGTCACCACTTCATATCTAAGCAATGTCTATTCTTTATGCAACGCAGTTTCGAGAGAGATGAGGCAGAGGAAGAGAATCCACAAAAGCCTTCGAGGCAACTAATCCTTATAATCAAGCACAGAAAGAGTCACTGACACACCACAATGGGCCTACGAGCTCAGTAGTTACCCCTCACCCTGCAAGAAGCCAGACAGGAGCTTTGCCAGCTCCCAGCGAGCTGGAGCACCAGCCTGTTCTACCTGCTGTCAAAGGAAGACACACAGGACATCATCTCCATGCAAAACACCACAGAAAAGAGGGAAAGACAGGCTCAAACACCCAAGACACAGCCAGCAGGAATAGCACTGGCTATTTAACTCCTCAGGTCACTTGACTTGGACTTGGTAGCAGTCCAGGTAGATGAGACCTACAACACAAGCTGTAGCACCAATCCTGCCTGGGTGCAGAGCACCCAGCACTTACCTCATCTCTTTTGCCTTCTCCAGGAGAGAGACTCTGATCCCTCACACTGATTGCAGTATTCCTGCGCTTCAGGATCTGCTCATCCTTCTTGGCCTTCCGCAGCTGAACAGTCACCTCTGCTCTCTGCCTCCTCAGGAACTGGAGGGGAGGAGAAGGCCACCATCTTAGTGGTGTCTGCATCACCCAGTTCCCCAAGGAGCTCAGCTCTACAACCCTCTGCCCTAAGTTTCCATACAAGAATACAGAGCACCAACATCTGCGCTTGGGCAGCCCCTTACTCTGGTCTGAGAGTTTCACAGGTAATGGCACAGATTTCATGCCTGCCAAGGACACAGGCTGCTGGATGAGCAGCAACTGGTGAGTGTTTTTTAAAAAGTATATTTGCTGAACCTGGAAGGCAAGCCCTCATCAGCTCTACTGGCTTAAAGCAAGCTGACAGATCCCATGGTCTGACATCTAATCCCAGCCCCATCTCTGCAGAGAGCTCAGCTGGCTGGGGCTGAATCATCTCCCTCCCCCAGCACAGCTCAGACTCACCCACCCAAAGCTCATGCCCCCCTTGCCCACGCCACCACACTCCTTGCAGCCCAGCCAAACACACACCATATCTCAAAAGTCCGCACTGGTAGAGCCGCCACCCTCCCCCCCACACACACACTTTGTTCCCTTCTACAGGTAGATTTGGGGGCAATTGCCCTTCAGAAGCTTTCACCCCAGCTCCTGCCAACCAGCAAACCCCCAGTGGGGGCCACTGTCCAGAGGGGACAGCGCAGATGGGTAGTGGAGATCGGTACTTACATCCACATTCTTGCCCTTGTTCTTGAACTTCTTCATCCGCTCATCCTGCTTGTTCACGACCGGCATCTTGGCAGGTTTGAAAGAGGTACCAACTAAAAGACTTCACGTGCTTTTGAGGTCCAGGACAGAGCAGTGTCAGGTCATAACTGCACCAATGACATCCACCTCCATTCACAGAGGTGTCTGGGACCCCCTACACACTTCCACCCACAGCCTGTCCCACACATTTTCTCCCCCACCTCCCCAGCACAGGAGATGCTAGAGGTCCCCTGCCCTAAGCAGATCTCAGTAGGATCCTCATGTGCTGCAGTTCAGCCGCCAAACTAAGAGCAGACAAAATAGCACTTAATAGCAGGCTACAAAAATTACAGCTGCTGCTGTAACCCCATGAGGAAGCTGGGCACACCACTTCTCATTCCTACAGTGACACCACCTTCCTCCAGTTCTGATCCCAGGGCTTTTAGGTTTACTCAGACACATGGCCCAAGCCCAGCAAGCTCTCTTGACTCCAAGAAGCATTTAAGGACAAGTAGCCACAGCCAAGGTGAACCTCTTGCCCCACCACACAGCCCACTTTGGCTTCCTGCACCAGTCTCCCACNCATGTGTGAAGTGGCCAAGTTCAAGTAAGCCAAGAGTTCTCCTTGGAAATCCAGCTACTCTTAAAGATTCTCAGGTAAAAAACATTAAATAGGGCAGGTAAAAATAGTTTCTAAGCCTCTCTTAGTAAGGACCACAGACATACACACAAGTAGAACCAAGAACAGGCATTAGACAGTTTGTGTCAGAAAAAGCAAAGCTTCTACCATCAGACATGGAGGTGTTTTTCAGAGCACCCAGGCACCACTAAGGGCCCCATAAATCCCTAAGCACAGACAGGTGCTGCACCTTCACCCTCTCTCCAGGCTCACAGACAACTCCTGTGGCTCAGATCAGCCTCCAACAGCTCTCCTTAGCCCATCTTTAAGTTTTCAGCAGGCATTATTTGTTTTGGCCTTTTCTCTCCTCATTTCCTGCCCCAGCAACCAAGGCTAGATACCAGCACCACCAGTTCTTTACCCTAATACAGCAGCCAGCCACCAAGCTACAGATTTCCCCAACCCCTGCTCACCAGGGGACCAAGATGATCCCCTTTTTGTTTCAAGCCAATTACACCCATAACCTTAAGCCCTACACTCAAACCTCAAGGTCTGCTTCAGCCTCCCTTCCTTTGTTTCCCCTCCAACTAGAGGGGAACTCTAACACCCCAAAAGATCTCTTCTTCTTGGGGAAGCTTCCTCCACCCTCACCTCAGCAGAGGTGTACCACACCCCCCACACTGACACCAGCCAAGCAGGAGACCATACACAGCCCCAAACAGCTAGGAGAGTCCAACCAGCAGTCCCATACTCACCATAAAGGGGAAGAGACCTCACCACCCCAAGGAAAAGGGAAACTACTCACCTAAACTCTCTCTCATACCCCACCACTCTCAACTGCCTCTTTTATTGCCCTAATGGAGCCACATCCTCCTCCTAGCTCCCCCATGACTGGTTCTTCCCAGGACAGCCTCTCGTTATCTCCAGCTGCTCCTTGGCTAGGGCCACCTGGATGCACCTGGAGGAGAATGGAGGGTGGTGTCTTCCCTCCCAAAGCTGCTCTCCTGCCTGGGTCACCCCGCTCACCCCTCATCTCCTCCATGTTTATGGTTTGCCCATTTCATGGGAGATGCCATCCTGCACCCATACAACATCCTATGACACAGGGACAGTCTGGACGCTGCTTCCCCATCGTGTGCAGGGCATGTGCAGTCTGGGGATGCCCTTTTTTTCTTCTGGGCAGCAGAAAGGTCCTTGTGGGTGGGGATAGAGACCAGGAGACTGGCCATCTGTGGTTAGTGGGGACCAGGACCATGGAGCCGGGCAGGAGCGGAGGGGAATCAGCCATGAGGAGGTTGCAGGAGGCCTGAGACAAGATTAAGAAACAGGGAGCAGCAGCAGCAAGGACTGAACTGCTGGCACAGGTGGAAGCCTGGGGGCTGTGGCAGGAGGTAGGATGGAGAGAAGCCCAGCAGAAACCTGTTCTCTTCATAGAATCATAGAAACATTCAGGTTGGAAAAGACCCTTGGAATCATTGAGTCCAATCATCAGCCCCACCCTACGCAGTTCTCCCCTACACCAGATCCTCCAACACTACGTCTCAATGATTCTGAAACACACTCAGGGATGGGGACTCAACCACCTCCCCGGGCAGCCCACTCCAGGGTCTGACCACTCTTTCTGTTAAGAATTCTTTCCTAATGTCCAGCCTAATCCTACCCTGTTGCAACTTGAGGCCATTCCCTCTTGTTCTGTCGCTAATTTCCCGTGAGAAGAGACAACCACTAACCTCTACAGTGTCCTTCCAAGTAGTTGTAGAGAGTGATGGAGTCTCCCCTCAGCCTCCACTTCCTCCAACTAAACACTCCCAGCTCCTTCAATCACTCTTCATAAGATTTATTCTCCAGCCCCTTCACCAGCTTTGTTGCCTTCCTCTGCACTCGCTCCATCATGAGTGAGTCCTTTATATTTTGGCCAGGAGGTGCTGGGCAGCTCTTCTCATGATGTGTTATGTGCATGTCACAGTCCCCAGCAGCTTTTGTCAGGAGATTGTTTGTATTTACAGTGTCCCAGCACCAGCTACAGGCCAACGCTCAGGCTGCTCGCGTGGCTTGTCCTCCAGCCCATGCCACCATTCCAGACAACGGGGACCACAAAGCCTCAAATAACCACCAGTTGTGGGGTTTGGCTACAGTGCTGTGGGAAGTTTTGGGGACTCTGAAGTCCTGAAGGACTCCTGGTTCTTGCAAGCCACCCCGAGATGTCCCTCTGTTGATCAAAGCCCCTAAAATCCACTCCGTACCCCTCCGTGTGTGCAGAGGTGCCAGCCTGGTCCAGCCGATGGGGAGGGGAGGAGCAGCATTTGCCAAGTGGGTGGGGAAAGCAGCTATTAAAGTATTTAATTAAAACCTGATTTTCATTCTCTTGACGGCTTTTTCTGCGAGGGGAACGGGAAGCACAGTAAGTCATTCAGGCCAGGGGCTGGGGCTGCCCGTGGGAAGCAAGAGAGGAGCAGGAGGGTGCTGGGGGGCAGGAGGGAGCAGCACTCACCGCCAGGCTCGGCACCCCCCACACCCCAGGGACAGGTACCCTGCCAGCCCTGGACACGGGCACCGTTTCAAACCAAGTTATATGAGTTTCAGGGAACAAACAGTTCACTCTGGAGCTGTTTCCAGCATGGAAATACCCACAGAAATACGCTGGTTTAAGTCACAGATTCAAACCCTCAGGTCATATCAATTCTCCCTTTCAAGGCAAATTGTGTGAAGCTTTGTGCGGAAGGTGATGGGGGGAGGTCTGAGAGAAGCCCTTTGGATAAATCTGGTGTTTGTGGGCATTAAAAAGCCAGTTGTGCTAATCCCAGATACTGGATTTTTAAGCTTCAAGTGCCACCGGTTGCATTATCTTGTTTCTTGGCTGCTTGAGACAGGAAAATTACATTTCAATTGCTTTTTAATTCAACTTAATCTGGTGCAAAAGTTAGTGTGCACCCTCTAATTTTGTTTTCGGAGCGGTTTGTTTCAACTAATTCCTAATCAGCCAACGTTAAATCAAAACAGGCCTGGCTCAAGCTGAAATAGATGAGTCCTCGCAACCTTGCCAAGCAATTTAATTAAATTGGCTTAAAATCACGCCCCGAGATAAGCGGGGGCAGCCTCTGGCACGGTCCTCCCTCCTTCCTCCCCTCCGCCCCCAGGAGTTGCTCCTCTGCCTGGAGAGCTCTCTTGCCCCCGGTGCTGCAGGATATGGATGTGGAACAAGGCTGGGAGTTTATCCTTATCCTGGGCTGCTCTTTCCCTCTTTGCCCTTTCCCTTCCCTCTCCCCCTGCCAAGCACAATCAGACCCGTCCTGTTCATCCCCCGCCTGCCATCCCAGCGCCGGGAGGGAGAGGATGGGGAGAGAAAAATCTGTCCCCTCAGTCACCGATGGCAGGAGAGGTGGCACCGCCAGGCGCTCGGTCCCACGAGCAGGCAGAGGATGAGCAGAGCCCATTTCAACCCCACGCTGAGGACATGGGCAGATCAATATTTGCCCAACAGGAAAGGGGACAAAATGCTGGAGGAAATAAATAATAATAATAAAAAAGAACATTTCAGTTTTCCGCATAATAAGAGGGTATCACAGCTAATGGAGAGGAAAGGAGATAAAACCCTAAATCTGCATGACAGTGTCCCCTGAGCTCAGCCTTGTGTGCTCAAGCTGAAAATCCGCATCCTGACAGGTATGAAAAGCTGCAGTTCCAGTTCAGAGGCTTTCTTTGTGGGTGCTCTCTCCCACCCGGCCACCCTTCACCCCACACCCCGCACTGGGGCACTGCAGGTTGGTTCAACAGTAGTAACTGGTGGCAGATTTAAAAATACCAGGTTTTAGCCTTGAGATCAATGCACTGATTTCCAACCGCCTACCCCTTCTCCCCAGGTTCATTCTTTTAATGTTTGTTTAATGGATTTACTCTCACTGCATGTGGAAAAAGGCACTGGTTGGGGAAGATGTCGCCACGTGGATGTCCACGGAGGGGTGAGATGAGGCAGGGATATCCCAGGCTCCATTAGGGTATGTTGCTTGGCCACAACAGCTGGTCTGAGCAATCCCTGGGTGAAAGGAAAACCTCACCTGGCAGAGAGCGAGCCAAAGGTAGGGATTCCTGCCAACCCCCTGAACGCCTACTCCCAGCCAGCAGATTTTCTCCATCAGCTCTAATCTAGTCCATTAAGTTAACATCAACAAATTAATTTTATGTATTAGTTACAGCACCACCAAGGAAATATCCATGTGGGCTCCTGACTCAGCTGCCAAGATGGATGCAGGGCAATTCCCAAGTGTGGCGAGGATGGAGCCTTGGAATTCCTCCTTTTTCAGTTGGGATGCATCCTCCTGGTCAAGAATCTCGGAGGAAAGCAGCTCTGACTCCTCAGCTGGCATCGGTCCCTGCCGGGGAGGCAGAACGTCAGGCAGCCAGTGACCTCCCCATCACCAGCCAGGAGAATCCTCTCAGTCCTGTGGTTCGTGCAGCAGCCGCAGGTTTGGGTTGAGATCAGAGTTGCCTCGTGCCAGGCACTGAACAAGCACAGGGTGAGTGCCAGCCCCTGTCCCTTACAGTCTGTCTAATCAGGACACGCAAAAAGTGGGAGAAGGGTTTTATTGTTATCCCTGTCTTACTGCTGAGCCGAGCTCCACAGATGGATTTTCCAACGCCCAAGGTGCAGCCTGTCCTTCTCCCTACTTTAGTGTAGCAGCCTCAAAAACGTGGTCCTGCTTTTCTCCCCCTGCTCCTCTGCAGCTGGGGAGCCGTGGGGCTGCCTCAGTTCAGGCAGCTCATTCAAAGAGAGAGCTACCCACAAAAATGAAGCAAGAAGCGTGGTTTTCTGTTGAATTGATTGAACCAGCTCCTGCTGGAGCCATGGGATCGTTAGAGCTGGTAGACACAGAGAGGTGTCCCTGGGGGGCTGGTGGCAGCGCAGCATCCCATCTCTCATGGCCAGAAGTTATGGCAAACTGGTCACAGCCCAGAAATTTGTCCCTGTGGTTGGTCCAGGGACACACCAGGGCTCTGCAGTGGGGTGGCACCAAGGGGAGGGAAGCTCTTCTTAAAGGCAGCTTTATTTTCTCCCAAATAGCTGGGAATTTGATCTGTTACAGTGGGTTTGATAAGCACCAACTCTGCCGTGGTCACCCGCTGCACTGTGGGACATGTCCATTCCCGCTGTCCCAGTTTGTCAGGAGTTTTTTTTTTTTGGGTGCACAAATACACTATTGGTGCCTAAAACTTACATGGAGCAGAAAACCTGTCGCTCTGTGTGAGGCTTTTCAAGGCCAAGTGTTCTGCGGTGCCTTTTCCCAGCCAAGACATGGCATCCCTCAGAAAAGCAGGTGTTGAAAAAAACTAAAAAAAGAACAAGTCACATTGCTATTACGCAGAAGCGAGCTGTATGTATTGACAGAGGCCTGGCAGAGCTGGGAATTCCCTGGGAATTAAGGAGAAGGGAGTTGCTGTGCGGGAAGGCAGCTTGTAAAGTGGCTAACACCATGAGGTGTAACACCAACTGGTTGTCCCATCAGCTTGGCTGGAGTCGGTGGGAGCTCCCGACGGGGTCCTTGAGCCCCAGGGAGGAGAAGAGCCAACAGGGCGAGCAGCAGGAGCCCTTTCCCACTTGCCAAACGCAGCTGCAAACGTCCATTAGGCAGCCGGTGTAAGCGGATGCCCCAGAAAAAACAGCACAACCCTGGAGCGCCTGTAACTCCACACCAGGCTGAACGTTGAGGAGCTAATTTTAACTTCTAAGCAGCATCCTTTCTGCCAGCCACGGAGGGATTAGAGTAACAGTTTTTTGAAATTATTTAAAAATAACATCAGACTTAATCATAGCTATTTATTAAATCCATTATCCCCTGTCAGTTATGGGACACTGATTTATTCAGCTGCTGAAACTATAATCACCTATGGCCAAAAATCTTACAGATTTTTTTTTTTTCCTAATGGAGCCCAGTAATAATTATCCCTTTATTCCCTGAACCTGTAACGTGGGGAACTGGAGCAGAAATCGGTGGTGAATTTGGGGATGAGGCACAACAGAGTGATGGAGAAACCTTGGACTTAACTGAAAGAATATAAATATTTGTATAACTCATGCATGACCTCGCTCCATGGCACCTACTGGGAGAAAGGCTTCAGCACGCACTAAAGGAGTGGGGTATTTTGTAAATCATGTAGGGAAGAGGAACCCCAGGAAAACACCAGAAAACCCAAATAAATCATGGGCTCTTGAGCTTCTAGATGCCACTTTGCTGTCAGGGAGTCGGTGTGCAGCTTAGTTAGAGGAGGAGAAGGGCTTTCCCGTGTCACACAGTGCAGTTCCTGCGGTTCCTCAGCGTGGAGGGCTGCCAGACAGTGGCTCACCTTGCTCTGGCGCCTCCCATTATCACAGCTGAGGACAGCACTTCAAGAGAAATTAGTGTCTTTGTTTAAAATGTGTATTTAGGGGCCTTTGTTTAGGAAATGCTAAAAGGAGGATTGGAAATGCTTATTCCACCAGAGCCTTGGAGCTGAAGATAATTTTTCCCAAGCCCAGGGGCAATATTCATCTCTTTCAAAGGCTTCATGTCTCATACACACGCTGGTTTGGAAACGAGCTTTCAAGGGGGTGGAAAGAAGTCCCAGGCTTGTACTGGAAAGGACTGACCCAGGGACAGCCCCAGGGGCTGGAACTGAGTGGGGCTGGCCCAGTACCACTGCTGTGGGGCTGGGAGACATCCTTGTCCAGGAAGAGCTTGTGGCTCCTGATGATGTCTGGCCAAGTGTAAGGATTTGCTCGGTGGTGGTCCTTGGCCAGAACTAGACATAGAGCCCTGAGGCTTGGGCTAGGGAAGAACTAACTGATAGACCTGGTCTGGTTTTGGCTGGGCTCCGAGGGGTTTGGCTACCCCTGACCCCTGTGTCAGACACATCTGGAGAACTAAGGTAGGACAGAGAGGAAGGGATGGGCAGATGCACTGGCTGTTCATCCTCACTCCCTTCCAGATCTGGGCAGAGAGTTGTTTTCTGACTGTTGATACTCCTCTGCTGTTGGCAGATACAGATAAACCCTGGTGGAAGAGTTGGCTTAGCTCTCTGTACAGCTGGTCCACCTAGGGCAGAGACACTTACCAAGCTCTGAGTCTCTCCATGAGTTCAAGTGGCCAAAGTCTGTGCTATGGATTAAAAATTCCCAACCTTGCCAGTGGTCTACATAGGATCAATTTGACACCACATGCCAGAGGTTTCAGGGAAATGTTTTCCCTCGTTTTCCCTGGAAAAAAAAAATAAATCTTCAGAAGTTTTGAGGCTGTTTGTTTTGCCTCCGTAATTCCTTGCATTAAGAGAGTCCTACAACTGGAAAACTGAGTGCTGAAAAGTTAAGACACCAGAAAGACTCGAGCTTTCCTTCCATATGCCCACAGTTCCCGTAGAGTTTTTGATGGTGTAACCCCGCAGACTGCCTTCTGCAGGACCCATGACTCACTGAGCACCTGGTGGGATTTGAAAGCACTTGGCATCTTCCCCGCCAACCCCTCTGTGCCTCAGGAGCCATGGTCTGCCCTTCTTTGGTTAGAGCCTGGTGGTGTCTCTGTGCAGCCAATACCCCTCCATCCCTCCCAGGAATACACTGATCCTCCCCAAGCAAGCAACAGACGACAGCTGAGAATGAGGGTACAGCTTTTGCTGCAGAACCAGCATTATTGTTTAAATGACTAATAAATGCAAAACTATCTTGTGGTCTCCTGGGCCAGACCTTTATATATAACCCTGTGATCCTTCATCAGGGCTTTCTGATCTAGATCCCATTCCTTTCCTAACCACCAGAAATCACTTTGCTGCTGCTACTGAAATACAGCCCCTGAAATTCAGCATCTGAACCGAGCTCCTGGACACTCCGAGGCTTGTCACTACAGCGCAAAGGCTGAGGCTCTACAGCAAGCCCTCATAAGTGGGTTTGTACTGCCTGTTCCTCTCCCTGCTCTCCTCCATTTACAGCCTCTTTCTTTGTAACTGGGAATGGTATTATGGTCCTGTGTTTAGCCTGGGATGCCTGGCAGCATTAAGAGGGAGAGAGCAGACCATTTCTCCCACATGGTTCGTGTTATATGGGCTGATTTACCCTTTATTTGAAGACCATTTTCCAATCTGAAACATAGTTATGCTCCCCATCGTCCCTCCAGGCAGGAAGGCTGGACTCTTAGTCTCACTTTAAGGTGATGAAGAAACCTGTGTCAGAGTGAGAAACTGAGCCCACACCAAAGGTGAACATCCTCCTTAGGAGACACCTCCCTCCACACAACCTCTGCCTGCAGAGCCTGTGGTGCAGCGCTATCAGGAAACAGCACTGCACAACACATCCCCTTCATGAGACAACCTTTCAAACTCTCCTTACCAGATAATATAATGGTCGTAAGGGGATGTGGCTGGATGAACCGGCTGCAGCCCAGCCCGGGCTGTCACGGTGGGATTTACAGAGCAGGGTGAAGTGCCAGAGAAGGAGCGTGGCCAGGGATGATACAGGACGGGGCTCGTGCTATGGAAACTGCCACGAGGTTTCATTCAACTCAGCAAGAGGCATCCTCGTTACTCGGGAAGCAATTTGCCTGAGCTCTAGCCCTTGCTGATCTGTCCATGGGCTGAGTGAGCTTGTAGCTATTTAAGGTTTGCCATTTTGACCCGTATCACTTCACAGAGAGATCCGATTGCTCCCGTTGCAGCTCGCTCCTCCTATGAGGTCGAAAGAGACAGTTCTGCACGTTACACACGAGCGAACAGGCCAGAACCCGTTATTTATTTGACACATTTCATGTCCTTCTCCGTTTGTCCGAGAAGTGTGTATGGTCTTCATTCACAGATTCAAAGATTCACACATGCAATAATTCAAATTTATTCCACGGAAATAATTACCTCAAAAAGCCCAGAAAATATGACTTGCGCCGGATACATTCCTGAGACGTTAATCACAATTCTCAATATTCGAGACTCAAGCTGGCCCCGGTTTCTGTGGTATTATCCTGCTCCTGACGGAACATGCCAAGTTCTTAGAGTCAGATTTTCAGGGTGAATAGTCAGTTACAAATTCAAGAGGTGGGTGTAACATGAACTCTCTAATTTTCACCTCAAAGCGGCTGCTTATCTGAATCTTCCTGCTTGGAAACTCTATCCCAAGTGTATTCACCTGAAACACCCACAATGGCAATAGCTGCAGAGTAACCACATCCCGACGCTCCAGCTGAGGCAGATATTAGCAGAGAAATGTTTAAAGCTGATAGAGAAGAGGTTGCTTCAGGGCAGCTCACAACCTCCGAGCAACTGAAACAAGCCAGGCTGTAACACAACAACAGCCTCTATCCACTCTGCTTCTAGCAAACACACAGGGCTTATTCATCATAAACACAGGGCTCAGGAATTATTTTAAAATGAAACTTTAATTCCATCACCAACATGGTGAGGTGCTTGAGCAGGTCCAGAGAAGGGCTTGTGAAGGGTCTGGAGAATAAGTCTTATGAGGAGAAGCTGAGGGAGCTGGGGGTGTTCGGCCTGGAGAAAAGGAGGGTGATGGGGGGAGACCTTATCGCTCTCTACAACTCCCTGAGAGGAGGGTGTAGAGGGGCAGGGGTCGGTCTCTTCTCCCAAGTCACAGGCGATGGGATAAGAGGAAATGGCCTCAAGTTGCATCAGGGGAGGTTCAGATTGGATATTAGGAAAAATGTTCACACTGAAGGGTTATTAAGCCTTGGAATGGGTTGCCCAGGGAAGCAGTTGAGGCACCATCCCTATAGATTTAAATATATAGATTGAAGGAGGAAAATGTTTGCTGGTCTGTTATAGTTTCTTATCTCTGCCTGATCAGAATTGGAAACTGAGAGGAAAGTTTCTCCTTCCTGCTTCATGGGTGACATTCATCCCAGAGCTGCAGACTGATAGTGTTAAACCAGGACCTTCCTGAGCCCTAAAACCGGTTTCCAAAGGTGCAGCACTGCCGCCTTGGAGTCCTTGCACGTGAATGTTTTTAGACCACCAAGGTTTTCAGGAGGATGGTGGGGAAAATGAGATCAGCAGAAGGGACAGCGCTGTCATCACCTCTAAGCAGATCCAAGCCATTCTGACTTCAGCCCAAGCAGCAGCCTCTAAAGCCAGACCCTGATGGCAAAGAGTCCCCCATCCACCCCGGGGGCTTCTTCCTCTTACCCCAGACGGACTCCTCTGCCTCCTGTGCAGACTGTGACTCACCAGGCTGGCACAATGCATTGCTTGGGGCTGTCATCACAGGGGCTGCAGAGGTGGAAAGGAGAACACCCTTGGCCTGGGCAGCATGTCCGCACAGCAAAGCAAAGCCGCAGCACAGTCCGTGTTCCCTTTAATCTCAGTAATGCACAGCAGTGATGAAATCAGCTTTGCCTCTGCAGGGAGCAACAAGTCGAGCAGGTATTGTAGGCACGTCTTTAGGTAGCTGGACACTGACAAAGACTACTCACCACCAGCAGTTTGACTGTTGCCTTGACAACATTAATGCTAGTTCAGATGTGTGGATGGGGGAAGGAAGACTGCCTGGAGTGTGGGACATATTCTGCTCCCAATATGAAACAGGTCCAAAAAAATGCAAAGTCCTGGGACATGAGTCATGTCCTTGAACTCCCCTGCTCTCTAGTGTGGAATGGCTTTGCCACAGGTATGGCCTCAGGTTGTGGCGAGGGTGAAAACCACTAAGGGGCGTGGGAAGTGGATGTGCCATGGACGGTCCACCATGACTTCGGTGGGTTTGGACAGCTGAGGACAGGAGCTGATGAACCAGGTCCTCCCTTTCAGGTTCCTCTGAACATTTTTTACAGCTGTGCCTGCATTTGTGTGACTTTGTGCTTTTCTGTGGCCTCTCACTTTAAGAGGATCTATACTGCATGGGAAGCACCTGAACGGGGACTGCCTTACACCAGGGAGGGGGTGTGGTTGCTCTGACAGCTTCTTTGTGGATTTCCCTGGGAATCACAGAAAACCAACACCCTCAGTGCTCCCAAAATCCCACTGGCACCCCCCATCTAAGAACTGTCCTTGCCAGAGCTGGGCTTTAGGGTCTGGCAGTTTTCAGGAACAAAAGATGGGAGAAAGGCCCCCTTTCTTAGCCATAGGCAGGTTCCCAGTGGCCTGGCGCTGGGACAAGGAAGGCTGAAGAGAAAGTGGAAAAATTCTTCTTATTTCTCACCAGTTAATACCTCCCCTCCTGGCCCCTCTTAGGAACTACAACCCAGGTTTGGGAAGTTGACTTGCCTGTTCCTTCTGCTGCAGGTTCTTATTGAACTGGAAGGTATACAGAGGACAGCACCACAGGAAATTCCAGGCTCCTTCAATCTCTGCTTTCTCAGCAATGTGGGAAGCACTGTTTGCCTTCTCCTTTCCTTCTAGTTTTACCTTCTGCTTGGAAGAGAAGCCAAGACATCTGATGCTTATAGGGAAGAGTGTGTGGATGATGCTGACCCCATGCAGTTCCTGGCTCCTCCTGAGAAAGAGAAAACTGAGGCCATGAACAAGCTCTCTGACTTCAAGACATCCTGCCAGGTGAAGGACAAGAAAGGGGGGTTCATTGCTGGGGTGATCCAGTCTGAAAAGGATGACAAAGTCAGATGGTAAAATGGTAATCAACCAGCTAAACTCTCATTTATGGATTCAACAGCAAAGCAGTAGCCTGACGTCCCCAGACAAAGTGCAAACTGCATCAGACTCCAGACCTGTTTTGCTCTGTGGGTCAGTGGCTTGTGGGATTCCTTTCCTGAGGCCACCAGCCTGGGCAGCTGCAGCCAGAACAAGACTCCAAGTGGAAGCAGGTCCAAGAGAGTGTCTTCCCATGTGGTCCTTGGAGACCTATCTAGGGTAACACCACCTACTTCCTTTCCTCAACACTGCAGACCATCATGGTGCAGAACGTCCAGCAGACGGACGGCAAGGTGAAGGATGAACCTGCCCAAGTTCAACCAGATTGATGACATGGCAACACACGACCTTCCTGGACAAGGCCGGTGTCCTGGACAACCTATGTCAACACTACACCCACATGAGGATCTATGATTTGAAAGGGCAGAGGGGAAGAAGCAAAGCAGCATGGGGTAACGGCAGGACAGGAACCCGTCCTGACTCAGAGGGCCAGCTTGTGCTGCTCTANCAAACCTCTTTTCCCTGCCTCTCTGTCACTTATTAAAAGCAAATGGCAAAGCACCAGGACATTTCAGTTCTCTGCTTTCCTCTTCCCTGTCTTCAAATGAATTCCCTGCATTTCTTTTTTCCCATTCATAAAACAGAGCGTGATATTGATCTGTGGCTGCAATGTATCTACCCTCACACTGAGCTCTGGGGGCTTGCAGGTGGTCTGGAAACTGAAATAAATAGCAGTGGGAGGAATAATCACAGTGTTTGCAGAGAGCATGGAGATTCTTCAGAGAACAGTGCTGTAGAGCAGCCTCAGGGATCCTCGGTCAGGTGGGATTTCCCAGCACTTTATTTCCTGCCACCTGCAGAAACAAAACACGGTAAAAAAGCCTTTTATCTGGGTAGAAGATTCTGAAGAGCAAGTTGTCCAAATAGTAAAAGAGACATAAGCATCAACAATCAGGGAGGGAGACCTGGTCTTTTCTCTCATGATAGCAAAGAAGTCTGTTGTTTGGTAGCAAACAGAAGGAAGCTCTCCATGCCAGTGGCTGCCTCAGCATGCAGAGGCTTTGCAGCTTCTAAGTCCGAGAGCAGCGGCTTCTCTTCTCTCTTTCTCTTTCCCTCTCCCCTCTGACTCTGCTATGGGGGTCAGTAAAACAATTCAGGACTTAAAGACATAAAGAGCAGCTACATTTGGCCTTGCAGCAAAAATCCTGTTATTCTAGCCTTGTGGGATTCCTTCGGTGGCTTCCTATGTCTTCTTCCAGCTTCCTCACCACCAGAGCTCTGGACTGTCATGTCCCAGCTTGTACCTCTGCGCCTGTTTCCTCCTCCACAACTTCTCCCCCCCCCGCCCCCGAGGCTGTCCCTACCCTACACACCTTCCTAGCCTGTCTTATGCTGCCCTCTATCCTTGGAATAACTTTCCTCTTTCTACAAGCAATAAACCTCACTCCTCTTTCCTAACCTTCTGCCTGCAGATCCCAGCCTTGCCCTACCATTCCCCCGTGGGTCTCTCAAACCTGGCACATCCCAAAACCTCTTTTCTGGAAGACTGAAGAACCAAGCACTCAAAACTGCATTGTCCTTTGCATTTGGTGCTGCTTCTTGGAAATGGAGAGATCAGCCAGACTCCTGCCTGCCCCAAATCCACGAGGCTGGACCTCTGTGGAGACCCTTCGGTAGGGCTGAACCTGAAGAGCAATTACTGCTCACAGCAGTGACCCAGCTCTCCGTGGGAAAGAGCTGACTACCAGAAAATGTATGTACTAGGTTGTTTTGGACAGTGAGGAGTAGTTGTGCTCAAAGCCCAAGTCTTCTATGTTGAACATCCTGCTGATGCTGACTTTTAAAATTTCTTTTTTTTTTTTTGTGAAGGAATCCCTGGAAGATCAAATCTGAATCCTGGTCTGGAGACCCTTAATAATGGAAAAACTACAAGGAAGAAAAATTCCTCCCGTTTTGGAAGTACCAGCCCTTCACTGATAGGTCATTGGTAAGTCATATGAAGGTGTTCCCTCAGAAGAAATAAAAACAAAAATTATTTTAAAGTGCTCTCAAGCACTACAGGTAGTTTATATTTACTAACATTTCATGGGAAACATTATTGGTTCCCATTTTCTCAAACTAAGTTTGTTGGTTGATTTTGGTTTGACTTCAACTTTTCACATGTCAAAAGAAAAAAAGATAGTTTTGATCAACCCTAAGTCCACGTCCCTTCAACTGTCGACTTCTGCAAAGATTCAAAATGCTTTTAGTGTTTGCAGATTATTTTTAATTTTGAAATTGTCAGTGAAAAGGTAAAACATTGGGCTTTTCAACTGAAGTCTCACTCCTCTCTTCCTGTGTGCTACATACTCCTGCCATATGCTGCAGAGAAAGGAGGATTTCTTTAAGCTCTGATACAGAATCCAAGAAGAAAGAGGTTTTTTATAGATCTGATCTTTGAAAAGATTAAATTTCCTCTCACTGACTTGCAAATTTGCCCCTACAGGCAATGCTGTCTGTCCCTGATGAACGCTCAGAACCTCTCAGCTACTTTCTGTTTTCCTACAGATATTGCAATCTTGATTAACAGACTCATCTTTTATTTTCTCATCTAGGGCAAATTTATCTGAATTCACTTTGGTAGCACAGGGAAGCTGGCTGGGGCGAACACTGAGAGCTGTAACTACGCACGTAATTCTTCATATTAATTTCTGCTTTGGATTTTTTTCTTGTGTTGAATGGACCCTGTTCTGATTACATCGAACATGTGCAAATCTGCAATAAATTCTGTTAACTTGAGGGATCTGTGCTGCTGTAAGTGAACCCCAAATCTGCCCCCACTTCTGCAGTGAAGTTACATGCTTCAGATGACGAATTTATTTCTTCTTTCTTCACTTGCCTGTGAGACTCCGTGTGAACACATAAAAGAGACAATGCCTCCCCCAAAAGCTGTGCACTTTTCATTCTACAATTATATTGCAACCATTACTCATGTTCATCAGTACAGCAGTGTAATTGTCTTGCAACCAAGACCCTAAAAATAGCTGCCCGGGGAAGGTGCATTGTTCTCTGTTTGCACACGTGCATCCAGGACTAAATTGAGAACCACAAATCCCAGCTCCCAAGGTAAAAAGACCCCACCATGTTTCCTGACTAAAGCCCTTTAGCACACAGAAAAAGGCGAGAGGAAACACATGGACGGGTTATTCTTTAATGTCGGGTTGTCTGCATCCCTCCTACTTTCAACTCATCCCAGATTTGCTTCACACCCAGAGACCATATGTTGGATTTGCCTCTCCAGACAGTGGGCCAAGGCAAGTTTCAGGTTCTTTACTGGCAGGTCACATCTCCAAGCCTGGAGAGCATGGGCATGGACAGACCTTCACTGTGGTCACTCAAGGTCCTTCTGCACCCTCGCTGGAGCTCTGTTGGAAAAAGGGATTGCATGAGTGCTCCCCAAAGTCACCCAGACTAATAAAAATTGGCAAGAAAGGTTGTCTGGGTCAACACAAATTTGTCTGAATAATTCCCATCATGCCGTTCACCTGCAGAGCTATATGGGCAGAAAACTTCAGCTGAGGGGCAAGGAGGAAAAATGTGCCAGTGAGATCCAGTGATTTAGTGCGACTGAAGGAATCGATACAGTGCGGTCTAGAGGAGGATGGGTTTTGTGGAAACCAGAAGCCAAACCAAGCATGGCAGTGCCTGACAGAAGGTATGGACAGAGTACAAAATATCTTTTCCAGAGCTCTTCTCGGAAAGAAAGGGCAGTATAAGGACACGTTTCACTGGTCAGTCTTACCAACCACTCACTGGCAGTTCAGAGAATGCTTAGAATTACCATGAGTTAATCTGGAGATCCCTTCCTGAACCCAGCACTGACATATCTGGACAATTCATGGCATCTTTTGCCTCCATTTCACTACCTGTCAAAATAGCCGCACTAAAACTTGTGCCAGGGGGGATGTTGTGAAGCTTAAAAGTATGCTCTGAGACTATCTCTGAAAGATATTGTGGTTCTTGCTGCGCTCACAGGACTGCCAAAGGACATTATTGGCGAAATGCTGGTTTCACTGATATCAAAAGCAAAATTCCCACTGACATCCACAGGGCCATGATTTTTCAATCTCTGGCTGCTTCCTATACCTGGATGTGTTTCCCTCAGAGTTCCTGGTCTGAAGAAGTCCCGTGTGATTTCCCAGGAAGCAGCTGAGAGAGATTCTCGCATATTCCATCAGATTCTCTCCACGAAGAAACCTGAACTTACTGGTATGGCACTTTTGTGTGTGTTACTCCCTTTAATGCACACATCCCTGCTCGAGCCACTGTTTCTAGAATAAGAAACCTACTCACCAGAACTCTACTTGGCTGGAGATTGAAATAGGTTCTCTGCAGTGGGGGCTTGTTACTAATTATCCAGGAAGAAGAGGATTGCAAGTGACTTTTCCTTAGGCAGGCCAGGGTGAGAAAAGAAAGCTGTCTTCCCTTATCTTGATCAATGCATAGGGAGGTCCCACTTGATCCGGCAGGGCTGCCACTAAGGTAAAACTGATCATTTTCAAACTGAAGTGTTGAGCTGCTTCACGTCAATTGCTTACGTCTCCTCAGGACAGGGAAGACAGCCAGGACAAGTTTTTCAATACTGTTGAAAAGGTTTGAGTGTTCAATCCCACTTACTTTGACACGGCTGTTGTCAAAATCTCCTTGGTAGTCTAAGCAACTCATTCCATAAAAGGCTTTTTCCTTAAGTGATGCACTCAAAACGTGCTCAGATATTGAAACCTGAGGGAGAAGGACCCTCAGTGTCCAGTCAAAAAGCTCACGTTTGATTACACTGATGGCAATTAGTGTAATCACCTCTTAGTCTGTCTCTTGCTGCAGAAACCGCTTCTTGTGCCCAGTCCTAATCATCACCACCGGGTGCATCAAGGTGTGATCACAGCAGACAATGCAGACGACAGGAAAGAATCACTTTCTCACTGAAATAAGGAAGAACATCAGCAAAATTGAAAATACAGCAAACAGGATGCTGCTGCCCCAGCCTGAGTTTCCCCTAGGAATAAAATTCAGCTTCTTCAACCTGAGGATAAATAAGCTACTCAAAGTGCATCTAGGGGTAGCCTAAAGATTTCTTCAATTCTCTGTGAGCTGAAGCCTGAATGTAAAAGATCTGCTCCAGAGCAAATGAGCTTGACAGAGGAGTTTCTGGTTAACATTCAATGGCCTTGCAGGACTTCAAACGAGCTGGTTATAAGGTTTGTTTGAAGCCTGAAAACTGACAGATCTGAAAGCTGTGGCAGAGACCACGGGTTAAAACCTGTTCATCTCGCATACATACATAATCTCAAGGAGCAGCTTTTTGTAAGAAGACTTGACCCTTTGTCTGGTTTTGACACACATTTTCCTTTTTAATATCATTTTGAAGAGTATCTGTTACTGAAAAGAGCTTATTGGTAATGTCTGCTGGCTCCTGAGACTATTATTACAAGCAGGACTTAAGCTACAGAGAGATCAAACAGTCTCCAGCTGCTGAACTTACAGTGCCCCTTCCAGCAGCTGTTGGTATTTTACAGCTTCCAGGATTTGTACGTTGGGAACAAGCCTTTTGTACGAAGCAGATAGGATTTTCACAGCCGCTGCGACAGGCAGTCCCAAATCATGGCTGTGAGATTCTCTTGGCTTGCTCCGAGTCGTGCGCTCTCCCGTCTCAGGGCACGCTCCGAGAGCAAAGCACCGTCTTCCCCGCAGAGCTGAGCTCCCTCCGTAGCTCTGCCGGCGGAGAGGTGGGATAATTGCTGAGAGGGGATGTCGCCGCTCGTGTCCTGCTGATTTCAAAAAGCGTGCTGAAGAGTGGAACGAGCTGATATCCCTGATGCATTTTGCTCGTGGTACCGCAGACACTTAGAACAACTGCTGTCAAAGCACATGGTTCTTAGCTGCCCACTTGTGTGGGAATGAGGGGGCTGTGCCTGGAAGTGTCTGTTTTCTACACAGACAAGATAGCAAATGAGATGCCAAATGGGGACCAAAAGAGGCACATTAGTCTTTGTCTCTGCCATTTCCCTGATATTATTTAGGGCTACAAAGATGATGAAGGGAGTAGAGCATCTCCCACATGAGGAAAGACAGAGGGAGCTGGGTCTCTTTAGCTTGGAGGAGACTGAGGGGTGACCTCATGAATGTTTATAAAAATGTAAAGGATGAGTGTCAGGAGGATGAAGCCAGGCTCTTCTCAGTGATAGGCAATGGCAGGACAAGGGGCAATGGGTACAAGCTGGAACAGAGGAGATTCCACTTAAATAAAAGGAAAAACTTCTTCCCAGTGAGGGTGAGGGAACACTGGAACCGGCTGCCCAGCGAGGTTGTGGAGTCTCCTTCTCTGGAGACATTCCAAACCCGCCTGGACACGTTCCTGTGTGACCTGCTCTGGGTGTTCCTGCTCAGGCAGGGGGATTGGACTGGATGAGCTTTCAAGGTCCCTTCCAATCCCTGAGATTCTGTGATTCTGTGAAATCAGTGTATGAAGGCAAGGCAGAGTGCTGGTTTCCAGCGACATTAAGCTACTCTGTCCCACACCAGTCTGAAGGGACCTGGGCTGGTCAAATTTCAATGGGCTGGAAAATGATTTTAGATGTTTAGCACTAGGGGCTGGCTTCCAGCTTATGGTGCAGATTAAGAATTCCCTTGTGTGGGTCTGCACCCCTTCTGCCAGGTGGCCTTTGATGTCCTGGGCTCCAGTCCAGAAGAGAGGATCTGTGTTTCCAAGCTGACGAGGGGTATCGCGCACATGGGCACAGTGAAGCTCAAGCAGAAACCAAGAAAGGAGCAGGCAGAGGTGGACAACATGGAGGTAGGTTGAGATCTCACGCCTGCTGACAGCAAACCAGGACAAAACCAGCATGCTAAGAGCTCACCCAGTTCACTAAGACTGAAAAAGCTGCTAAAACCAGACGCTTGTTCCCAGGGAATATAAAATGACCTTAAACAACACACTGATTTTGTGGGTTGGGGTTTTTTTTTGTTATTTATTTTTTTCCAAACGAACAGATGTGCTATTGAGAGTCAGAGCTGGCATTCACAGCTGCCACAGGGCAGCAGGCTGAGCCAGATGGCTGAGCTGTCAGCTGAGGACTTGATCCTTCTTTGTGGAGCAGCCCGGCTTTGCAGGTGTTTTTGGAACCAACGGTGGAGCAAACAGGCACATTCCTCCCAGAGCATATGGGAGCCCAGACACGGAGCAGTTGCTGTAACACCTTGTTTGAGGTGTGTGTTATTGCCTCGGCTCCAGCCAGCGAGCTCTGCTGAGTGGGGAGCGTGTGTGAAGGGACAGAGCTGAAACCTGCTTCCCTTCTGCCCTTCTCTCCTTCTGGAGAAGCTGCCCTGCCCCTGAAGGCAGAGCCTGGGACCGTGTTTCTGAGTATGCAGCAAGGGGATAGGGGTGATGAGCAATTTTCTTCCTTTCCCGGAGGTTAACATGGGTGATCTTCCCTCCAGCTGACAAAGTTGCTCAGCTCATGGGTCTGAACTCTGGAAAGCTCCAGAGGGACATCAGCAGGCCCAGGGTGAAAGCAGGGAACAAGCTGGAGCAGAAAAGACCTCTTGGCCCTACCAGAACCAGGGATTTGGCCAGTGTGTGCATGTTCCCCAAGGTCACTGTAGGCCAGTGAAGGCTGTTATCTGTAACCACTACATGGGCACAGCAAGTGCAGACCAGAGCTGCTTCTGCCACAGCCCTGTCTCTAAGCCTGAGACAGCTGGAATATGCACTGAGCGAGGGCAGACTCGAGGCAAGTCCTCTGTACGAACACATCACATCCAACTTCCATGGGTTTTAATGTACAGCAGCATTGGAAAAAGTACTTTGATGGTGCAAATTAACGTGGCTCTCTTTGCCCTAAAGAACCGCAGCCAAAGGTCAGCTCTGCCACAGAGAAATGTGCATCTCAGAAATAATTTCCAGTAACAATTAATTGAAAACACTGATTGTGCAAATATCTGACCAGTAAGCAAGAGTTGAGCATTTTAACCTACAGGGGACAGCAAGGCTGTTTCATGACTCTTCAACATGTTGCCACTGGCCTCCATTAAAAACATAATCCTTATAGATATTCTGAAAAGGAAAAAAAAAAAACAAAACAAAACCAAAAAACAAAACCTCAAGCCCAGGCTTGTTTCTAGCAACACAAAGTCATAGGAAAGCTACCCAAAAGGCACATCAGCCAAGGGATTACATTCGGTTTTGCTTCTGTTGCTGGAAGAGCCAGAGTCCTGCAGTTCGCTGCAGCTTGTCGAGCCTTCCCTGGTGTATGTGACCTGCCTCTCTGCTGTGCTGTCAAGCAGCCATGCTAATGCCTACCAGCAGGAAGAGTATTTAAGCATATTATCAAACTCCACCAGTTATTCACATACTCCACTGCACAGACATACTGACAGAGCACGATCAGAGCATGAATCACAGGCCCTTTGCTCTATCTTTTTTACACGCAGCAACTATTTCCTTTCTTTGCTACCAAGCTGGTTTTTGAATGTGACATTTTGACTGTGCCAAAATACGGTCTGATTGTGCTCGGTTATACCAAGTCTATAAGCCACATTGTCCCCAATGTCAGGGTATCCAAGTAGGAGCCTGAAAGGTAAAAATATAATCTCTCCACAACGTCCTTTCCTTTGGCAGTCCTGCAGAATCCTTTATCCAGGGCAAATGGGCTTCCCATGGTAAGGGACCCTCATGAGTCCCAAGACTCCAGGGAGTGCATTAATGCTATTCCCGTGACAGCATTTACTCGTTTCCCTTCCCTGCACCCACAGAGGATTTCTCCCTCCCAGGTTAACAAGCAGAAATCTGCTTTATCGTGCACTGCTGCTGGGCTATTCTCTCGCTCTATCTGAACTAGGCAGGCCTTTTTTCCCCTGCTCCTTCCGAGGTGTGACACAGCATCACAGGGTGGCAAGAGAAGAATAAGGATCCCCTGAAAGAAGCAGTGGTGAGCTTGCTCCCAAAATCCAGCCTCTGCTCTGGGTCCTTTCTAAAAGAGGAGGAGGCTGCAGAGAGGGTGAACGTTATGTGGTACAATCAATACCGTCAGCTCAACGTGTGGGGAAGCAAATGTGATCCATTCTGGTGCCCAGTGCTTCCCCATCATTCTTTCCTGGAAAGGATTAAGCCTGTCATTAGAACAGCCTCTTCATCCAGGTGACAGCCTGTGTCTGCCTCCGTAGACTTCTCTTCCGTGCCAAAAAACAATCTAGCTCTGCCCTTGAAAATTCCACCCCTCCAGCACCGAACGTGGCACACACCACGTTCACTTTGCTCATGAAGGCACAACTGTGCACTGCTGCAGAAACACACTTGCACAGATGGAAGCGTGAGCGCAAGCCCGGCTTAATGATGAGCTACATAATCCCCTCCTGGCAGTCAGCAGCCTTCTGCTGCCCAGACAAATGTCAGGCTTCCATCAACTAGAAAACCTTGCTGCCTACTGGGATTGTCATCAGCCCAGGCCTCTGCAGTTGAAAGGTGAACGGGAAACAATCTAGGAAACTGCTTTTCAGGTTTCGAGCTCTGAAATAGGGTGGGATCTTATTTCTACTTCCTGCATGTGCAACTCCATCTCAGCCTACGCTGAACTGGCAAAGCAGCACCAGCGTAAGCGAGAGGAGACTGACTTAGAGCACAAGAAATGGTGCATGACAACATATTGTGAACGCATCTTCCCCTCTTTTCCAAAGACAATGTCCACTTCTGCCTTGAAGATTTCTTTAGGGTACTAAACAACAAAAGAACAACCTCTAACCCAAAGCACAATGCAGGTAAAATGATGCATATTTTTATTTGGTTGGTAGTTTATCCAGACAGCACTGAACTGTTAACTTCAGTCAGCCAAGGTAGATTTATGTTGGAGGCTCCTATATACCACTGCAGTGTGATTCCTTTCAAGAGCATCTCTCATATTCTGTGCAATAATATCGATTTTAGCTGGTGGCAGCAAGAGGCAAGAAAAAGGGTCCTTTTTTGTGACTGCCTCCAACTTCTGCAGGGTAAGTGATCATCCGTGCCTTTGTATTTAAACTGTCATCAATACCTTCGTATTCCAGCAGCAGCTCAGTCTCCCTGGTTCATCTTCAACCCTGCCCAAGGCTGTCCAATGCTGTTACCCTGACTTTACCAGCACAGAAGTGAAAGAAAGGTGGCATGCAGTTACTGAAGCTGGCATCCAGTGTCACTGGTGTCATTTAAAATGCCCTTGGGTATCTGGGACATCCAGCAGGAGCAAAAAGATACAACACAGGGCTTAGAAGAGACCTGTGGTCTTCTGGAGCAGGGTCACATGGGAAGGAAATGGCAGAACAATTACATCCCAGTGTCTTGAGTTGCAGGCCAGCACCCAGAGGATGTGGTATATCGTTCTGAGGCTGGTGTCATGGTACTCACATTTGCTGTCATGAGTGCTAGAAACAGGACAGGAAAGGTCTAAAGAAGCCTGTTAGTGTTTAGACTTGAAAGTCACAAATGAAGAGAGGAAATACACTATAGGAAAAGCCCTGTGTTTCTATTTCTGTGGTATCCAAAGCTGAATGCCAGCTGATACACTGACAGACGAGTTCAATCCGGTCCTTTCAGACATCCTTGCTTGCTTTTATTATGCACCATGCTGCCATTTCACCCGCTCTTGATCGCTGACAGTCGTGCAGGAGTTTTCACATAAGCCTAAATGATGTTACTGTGTGCTGCCTGTCCTCTGTAGCACTCTTCTATCTCTAGGGGCTGGTCCACTCAGCAAATAAAAGCCAATTGCTGTTATCGGTTCATGGAGATATTCCTCTAGGCTTGCTGGTGGAGAACAGGTCTTTTCCTTGTTAACTCCTTGTAATCCCTGAAGGAAAACTTACACAGCACTATAAACCAGGATCATGAAGCAACATTACAATTTTAGCGATTTTACCTGCAACTGTTTCAGGTTCACACGTTGCCCAAGGTTGCTTGTTCTTGTGGCCCCACGCAGGACTAGGCTCACTTCCTACTGTCTTGTGTGGAGATTTTTCGTTTGAGATTTTTTTTCCCCAGCTGCATAAAGCAAATGTCTTTATAATACAGAAGGTTTTCTCTCCCCAGCCTCGGCGTCTCCTCTTAGTTTTTTTGCTCCTTTCCTCTTTGTCTCGTTCCAGGAGCAGCTGAACTAGCTGATGACCACCTCATACACTGCATCCCCGCATTTCATCCTCTGTGTTGTTCCAAAGGAATTCTAACAGTCTGGTAGGTGTCTGCAGCGCTGCAGGGCAATCCTTGGGCAAAGCCACACCATGGCTCCAGCACAAGCTGTGGCTGGTGGAACAACAGATCTTTATTCAGGAAAGAAAGAAGTTGGGTCATCGCTTCACAGACTACCTTGTACCCCTACAAGGGAATGCTAGTCTGAGAGAAGCTTCCAAGCACCAGGGCTAGAGACAGGATGTCTAATAAACCTCTCATTTTGTGGGAGAAGCACAAAGAATTAGGAAATACATGATCTGGAACTATACAAATTGGCACCATTATTTATTAGGCTGCATTGCCTCCTGCAACCCTTTGGTGGTTTTTTTGCAGTATCAACTGCAGAAACAGTGAATCACAGAGAGGAAGAGCAACATAAGTTTTCACCTATGGCATATAATAAAGTGGAGGGGCAAGTAATGGAAAGCAGTTGGAAAAGAGCAAACAAATCTGCTATGAATAGCCAGTTACTCATGTTGTTTGAATTCCAACAGTATGAATGCACATCTTCCACTTTCAGATGACGGAGGTGTGCATCCTGTGCGGTGATTTGTCCGTGAGGAATCAGAGGGAGTGGGTATGAATGCCTACTTCTAACACTTCTGCATCCCCCTCCAAGAATTTCCACTTTTCACAGACAGATAGAAATGACCGCAATCTTCCTTGCTGCTGGGATTCCAGTTAGTGCCTGTGGGGCCAGGAAGCTAAACCAGAGAAGATCTTAAGCAGCCATTAGCCTTTCTGCACTACCACTAACTGTAGCTCTTGTATCATTGTGCCTGTCTTTCTCATTTTAGATACCAAAGGCTGAATCCCAGCATAATCCCTCTAGGGTCTGTGGACAATGAGAAGGCATCAGAGTTGCCGCTTGGCTCTACTGACCTGGGGGAGAGAAAGCACAGAATTGGATATAATGAGGTCCTGTTTACTCCTACCAAATTGAGCTAAATAAATTGCTGGCAGTTATGACTCAGCATGCCTTTGGTGTAGATATAGCTGCAGAGTTAGAGTTTCTACAGCAACCCACTTCCTCATGCATATAATGTTCTCCCTTACACATGCTCCCCGAACTGACTTTTAATCAGACAGCACAGTTAATATAATGCAAACGAAGTGCACCTTAAGCTATGCAATAAATCTCATTTGCTCTTTACTATCCCTTAGTCAGGCAAAAATCCTACTAACTGATCATTTATCCAATTTAAGACTGGAAAGGAAAGTGGAGAGAGACTGTTGTAGCTGTCTAATATTAGCAGCACGTATCATTAATTGTGCATATATGTTTTTGCCATAACATAATGAAAGTAGCTGTTGTAACAGCAACGCCAAAGGGAGTATCCTGTTCTTTGCATGAACCTAAAAATGTGCATTTCCCAACTTTTATAATAATTACACAATATTCATCACTCCTCCAGTCTGTTCTAGCCTTAAATTTTATCTTATGGATGGAGGTTAGATGGGTCAGACACTGTCCCTCATCTTACTTTTAAAGACAACAGCCACAAGATTACTACCATCATTTTGTCATTGTCACTGAAACAAGTCTTCATTGTCACTGAAAGGAAAGGAAAGATGAGAGGCAAAAAACCCCCATGCAACTAACTTCCAGTTTATTTCTATATTTGAATGTTTTTTCTTGTATATTTCTAGAAGTATTTGGCTCTTCTAGTGCATAAAAATGTCAATTTCTACCTCAACAGTAGCATTTTTTTGTAAACAAATTCAATGCTGTTTCGCCTTTTCCTGTGTCAGCAAACTGCCAGGACTCCTCTTGCACGCTGAAAAATTGGGGGGCATCGAGGTCTGCTCCATCTGAATGAGACTACACACACTGACTCCGGCATTCTGCTGCGTACAATTGAGAGTGAACATTTTGAGTGTCCCCCCCCTCTACATACAGTGCTTGGAAACAGAATTCTTTCTAAGCCATGCAGGTTCTGTTTGCTGCGGGCTAGACCTGATGGCAATGCAGAGGAACATCCAGAAGTTTCTGCTGCTGCTTTTTCTGGGGAGGGTGGAAATTGTACGGCAGCGTAAGGAAAATACTCTGAGGTTGTCCTGATCTGCAGAATTAAACAGTGGCGATTTACAGGCACTGAGAACCTTGGGATGTCTGGGCAGGAAAGATAAGGGCTGGGAGAAAAACTATAATGGCCATGTTCACTTAAGTATAGACACTGAGAAAGCTAGTGGCATTCCTGCTAATTATTAACAGGGCAAGGGGCCTGAATGATTTCCTTCCAAATCAATACCAGAAAAGTTAGTAAATGGAGAAAGTCCTGAAATCTGAATCTAAGCCTGATACCTCCAGGGAGTGGAAAGAAAGCATCTTAGAAATTCGAGACGTGGACTTCCCACTTCTCAAAAGAGCACAGAGAAAAGCATTGAGGTTATGAGCACGGGACTGCAAGATTTCATTAGTCATTAACATTTAAAAGCTGAAATAAAGCTCCTTAGTTCACTTCTCTTAAGCAGGACCACATTGTCACCATGAAGGGGCAGTTCCAGCTCAGACTCTCTTCAATTAGTCCCAGGATGGATATTTCAGTTGGTTTTCTGGTAAGAGAGGAAAGAAAGTGTTGATCAAGATGCTGAAGCTTAAGTAAAACAAAACTATGTTAAAGCAAACTTTCCACATGTAGGTGAAATAAAATTTGCCTTTTTACCTGGGGACACACCTTCCCACCTCCAGTGCAAACCAAATGAACTTCCACAGCTTTAGAAAGAGCTTTCCAAGGATTCTGGTCCCATTTGGACTGGTATGAATCTAGAGCATTATAAGAATCATTCTACATTTATATCAGTTCAGAATCTGGAACGCAGTCCTGATTTCTGTGCTGGCGTGCAGATCTGCTACCAAGCACCAGAAAAACCTTTTCTAGGAGCGGTATTACTCACACTATGGCTATGAAACTCTCTGCACTAAACTGGCATTTCAGGAAACACCAGGTCTCCCACTGGTATGCAAAAAATACCAGGATCTGACAATAAAAGGACCACCTCAGGGCTTTCAGGGGACCATTATAATAGAAAAGGCTTGTTTGGGGAACCTCATTGTTTGAACTACATATTTCCAGGTGAAGCCTTTACTGAATGTAGCCCGACAGGAGAAGAGAAAGTAATTGAAGGAACTGGAGCTGTGAAGCATCATGTCAAAGACTCGGCACCCCACAAAACAAGCAAAAGAGCAGAGAGGCATCCTCAGCCAGGAGAAGAATGACCTCCCCATCCAATTGCAGGCTGAGTGTTATCAGTGGTTAAAGGCTTCGTATTCATTTAGGTAGGGCAACGGCTTTCTCAAATGACTCATAAGAGGCTCCTTTTCAGAATATGGAATGAATAAAAAGCATATGGGGATGATGCATGAGATTCACAGACAGCCTGACTGTATCTTAAATAAAGTTAAGTCCTTAGAAAACAGAGGAGACCAAGGGGCCTCATGGCTAAAGAACAGGAGCTGTTGTCACAAGTCCCAGGTTCTCTGCCTGGTCAACCACTGATGCTCTGCATGATCTACACCAAGTCAGGGGGGCATCTTTTTAAACTGTAATCTCTTCTTTAAGGACCTGTGTGTGTACAAACAAACAGATTTTTTTGATGCTTATCTTTAAGAAGCTATGGCCTGAGTCACGGAGATTCAGATCAACAGGTATGTTAAAGGAATCTTAATAAACTCTGCAGAAGAGGCAAAATCTTGCACTTCCTGCTAATGGAAGTTTGCTGCTGTAAGAGACAGGAGTTGTAGCAGCCTTTCATAGGATGAACACTGAATTCCCACACCTTCATTAGCAACAAGAGAACTTGTTGGGTGCTGAGGAGCACTGAGCCCAAATGAGCCAGATCCTGGTTATGATGGAGCTGACATCAAATGCCAGCAGTTTGATCCTGGAGGGTCAGCTCAGTGATCTGAAATGTGACTTGGATGGGCTAGAGACTACCTTGACCAAAACTCAGATGGAAAAACAGGTATGAAGCATGACAGAGAGGGGTTCTTTTCTGCCTCATTCTTCAGGGAAATGAACCCCAACATGCATTAAAACTCCTTCAGTCAGAGCACCCTTTAAGATGCTCAGATTCACTCAGGTGATCACCCCAGAGTTTCTTGAATTATCTTCCAGCATCTCATATAACCTGGGATGGATTTAATTCTACACTTCACCCTTCTACCCCATAGTAAGAGTCATTTCACATCAATTTCTAGGGATCCCTAGGAATGTCCCTGAAGACATCCGTATCTCATCTACATCCTTTACTAATTATACCCACTTTTACATGGCAATACTGGTTGGCCTGTATTTATAAAATGCTCCCCTCCACAGCCACATAACTCCTTTCCACTTAGCTTTGGGGAATACGTTTTCCTCTCCCGCACCTGGACTGTTTTTGATTTAATGTAATTGGAGAAGTTTTAAATCTGTACTGTAGCAGCCATGTGGCTGTCTGCTGCTTCTTCTGAAGTCAGAGTTAACATCCACAGGATGTTAAACTCACAGATGCCTCATATGTCTTAGAATTTATTAACTGAATCTCAGATCCCTTCTAAAGAAATACAAGCTCCCAGTGACATTTTGTCCCGATGCTGCTAACGGCTTGTGTGATCCACAAAACCTGCGTGATGTTCCCTTTCCTGTCTCCAGACATTAGACCACAGAGTTCGAACTCTGGCTTCAGATCTCTCTGCTCAGAATGACTCAGTCACTAAATTCCAAAAGGAGAAGAGGGCTTTGGAGGAAGTTCATCAGGCAGAAATAACTGCTCTGTTTTTCTTTACTTTCTCCCATTCTCATTCTCTCAGTCTGGGGAAAGAGGAAAAAAAAAACCCAAACAATGTCTGCTTGCTTAAATACTGTGAGACTACAGCTTGCTGCACAAACGGGAAGGGAGCCGTGTTTTTTTAGGTATTAACTCATGGCAGCACAGTGAAGCGTCGCCAACTTGTGCCACTGCCCAAAAGAGCTATGTGAATTGCTGAGGGTGAGCAGGATTCTGCTGTAAGAGTCAACGCTGGACCAGATCCCTCTGGGCCTACAGAAAATACACACGTGAAGCGCATGTTGCTTTTGGGAGGTACCTCAGGTGAATCCATTCTTTGGGTTTTTGGTCTGAGTTAGTTTCTCACCCAACTCTGTGCACCAGTCTTGGTCTCTCCCTTCCTAGAAAATTGCAAGGTGAGGAGAACAAGGTGACCCACCCAACCAAGAACAGCAAACCTACCACTCAGGTGCATGAGGTGAGGTGCATTGCTATGGCCTGTATTTTAGAGGGCTGGACCCTTCTGATAAACATCACCTGCATGTGTTCTTTTCCACACTGATTCCACTTTTTTCAATTTGCTGGAGGACAATTTAGAACAAGAAAAGATAATCCATGGCAAGGTGGAAAAGGCCCATCATAAAGCAGAGAGTGACCTCAAAATGACAATTGCTAACTTCAGTGGAATGAAATGAACCAAACTTGGAAGAGGTTGTAAGGAAGTGTCAATTGTAACGGAATTTCCCAGGTTACAGGATCCTGCTGGGTGCAGTTGTGCTACATCGTAGCTCTGACAGCATTAACTACACCTGAAAAGTCACTTGATGGTAAAGTCACTGGGAAAATCCGGTGTCGTACCCTGATCTCTTCAGTATTAACCTAATGACAAGCAGAAGCACGGTTCAGTAGATCAGGCAAACAGAGTCAGAAATACAGGATTTTGTTTCCTGTGTCTTTCTCTGACTCATTGTCTGATATTTGTAATTCATCTTCCACACTCACCCACATATAAAAAGTGTATAATCACCGGGAAGTTATGAGGTTTAAATGATTCATGTTTATGTACGGCCTTATGATCCCCAGATAAAAACTGTTCTAGAAATGCAAAATATTATCACAAATTAGAACTTTATTTTAGTGTCACTATTGACTACTTTAGTGATGGGTCTGGCAGCACTTCTCTGACAAACCTCCCCTTAGAAATTAACTTCCCAGAATACAAATATCCAACTCTCTACTATCCAAACCACTAATTTACCTAGTTAAAGAGCTAAGTAGCTGAGGCAACATGTACAATCATTAATAAATACTGGCAAGCTTTGCTAATTCAAATTCTAACACAGTGCTCCACAAGGGAGTACAAGATGCTTGTGCTTCACAGCGAGGATACTGGGATGCTCAAGTGACAGAAGAAAAATTAAGTGTTGGTGTTAGTTCTTCAGAGCTGCAAACAGACAATTCAGCTTCCTGGGGTGCTGATGCCTTTACTTGCAGACTAGCTAAGGATGGTAAGGAGGAGCCTCCACAAAGGAAAAAGGGATTTCAGTGCCCTTCCAGTCCCACCCAGGAGACAGGACACTAGATCTCAACCTACTTGCCACAAAGATTAACCTGTTCTAACTACAGCATAGAAACACTCATTTGGCTTAACTCATTTGCTGTAACATCCTAATTTTCCTTACCCTGCAGTAGCCTGCTTGCGCTGCTTTATCTTTTTGATAAGATTAAATTGGCGTAAAAGATTAATACAAATCTTTTAAACCTACCCTGTTAAAACGGAGTCTGGAGCCTATCACTCTTCAAACCCTTAAATAATAGAACCAGCTGAGATCTAGTGTTTATTTTTCCCCAGGTACATTTTTACTACTTTTTTTTTTTNCTCTATGAGCTTGTGAAACCCCTCGGCTTGGAAACATTTGTCTTTTTAGCTTCCAGTGGATCAATAGCTCAGCCAGCTCTGAGGTCCAGCTCACCTTGTATACCATCCACTCACCGTATGCTCCTCTTTCTTTGAAGTCTGGGGAAAAGGTATGCCCAACTGCAGATGTCCTGCCACGCCGTTCTGGCCTGAAGAAAGGTGATTTGCTGCAGGCACCTCCTCTTCTCCTTGCAGGCAGCCAGCAATGACAGCTGGTAGATCTCTTCACTCACATTAATGCCAAAGGCTCCTGGAAGGCATTCTCCCTCTCTCACCATGGAAGGAAAGGTGGTAAATAAAACCAGAAATGAGGCCACAGCTCACAGGATGCACAGTGTTACCACTCTGAACTCAAATATTTCTGTCATCCAACATATTTCAGTGCCCAAATATTTAACTAAAAGCTCAGTGTTTTAACCAAAAATGACCCACAAACCTAGACTGCAGCTACTTTTACAAATAAGCCTCTATTTCCCTTAAGTAACCAAATTAGATTATATTCCTGAAGGCCAAATTCCAACATGATCCCACAAGGTAACAATGCTGCAGATAACATCAGTTGCCTGCTGAGATACCTGGCCAGGTCTTTCCTGCTTTGTTGGCAGAGTATTCCCAGTAGATCTCTCCCAGGAAAAAAAATCCAGTAGAGCTGACAGAAATACAGAGAAGGAAGTGAAGAAATTAGGATTTCCACAGATTTCTCTCACATTTCTTCCTCACAGCCACTGCTGTGCTTGTGTGCACCCTCCAGGCCCACATACTGCAGAGCTGGAAGAAGAACTGGAAGCTGAGCACGCTCTAAGAACACAGGTAACATTATCCCAGGAGGGAAAAACTCCCCAGGGGAGTGACTACACCTCTGAAAAGACCTAAAGATGTTAAACTACTAATTAAAACCCAGAAATTCCTCATGAAAGAGTAATAAGATGGACAACAATCTTGATCTTGAGCTCCAGTTTTAGCCCAAGGAAGCTCACCGTTATAAACTGAACACGCTACTCCTTTCATAGCAAGCTCTGAAGAAGCCAGTTACAGACAGGACACTCCTCCACAGAGCAGGAGAGCAGCAGGTCGGGGAAAACAGGCATTTCTCTGTCCTGTGCTCCAGCTGTCAAATCACCCCATCTACTTTTTACAGTTCTGTACTGATGGGTGGATCTACTCTAATGAATCTTTTGTAAATTGCCAGGATGCGGTTGTTAAATAAATAATCAGATTCATTAACAATGGAAAAGCCTGAAGATAATTCAGTCCCAAAAAGGTTATATTTTAATAGAATGCTCTGAACACATTCTAATGGCTAATCCAAATAGATAAGTAACACTCCCATTTCAGTTCACTTTAGAAACGCTAGCTAATTAATTCTCAACCATATCAGGAGATAGGTCAGTGTTGTTAGACACCTTGCACAGGTGGGAAAACACAAGATAAAGGAACTTACCCAGTGACACAAAAAGCAGCAACATGAGTTAAAGCAGAGCATAGCACTGGGGAATTCCTGTTCCCTCTCTGATTATGCCCTTGCACTTGCTACCATTGGTTCCAAAATGGTTATGCTTCTAAATTACAGCGGCTCTTTGGCATGGAATAAGAATTTCTTCCCCTCTTTCCCACTAGGTGGAGAAACAAGGAAGATTGCTCAGGTTAAACACCTTCCCAGTGTCGAAACATCTTGTGTCTCCTCGGAGAACAAACATCACTGGGGCTCTCCAAAGACAAAGCTTCTTCAGCAGCTTCTCTAAGATTGTAAGTGGGCCAGACCCTGCAGACCTTCCCCAATCCTCCCCTTACTCTGCAGACCTTGGAAGGGGTAAAGCGCCAAGGCTCCATGAAACGCACTGTGAGCTTTGCTATTCCTATGGAGTTGGAGTGGAAGGTGATCAGGAATTCATTAGAAAGTTGCTAATTCAGAAGCATACAGTAAAAAGAGGAGGCAGGACTGTTAGGGGTATTTTCTGTTGTTTTGCAAGGAAAAATACTATGCCTGCAGGCCAAAGAATTACTCTGAGCTTTAGCAAGAAGCCTAGAGACAGTTAATCTTCCTGGAAGATACCAGCCATAGATCTTCTAATGGATAAATGTGAAAGATGGGATTTGTCCCAAACAAAGAGACTATTAAAGCTAAATAAAAAGCTTCCAGAAACCCTTCTTATAAAGCACCCCCAAGGGCCTTACTGAGACTCCAGGGCTGCCAGATCCCAGCTGACAACACCCACTTGGCCTCTTCCCAGGTCTGATATAACTGCAAGTGGGAAGCTGGGCTGCTGTAGCTGATCCCTGAGCTGGAGGAGAGGGGCTGGCAGATCCAGGCCACCGGCTCTACCCTACACCTGCAGGTAGCAGAGCTCCTTGAGCATCCCCAGAGAAAAAGCAAACCCGGAGATGGACAAACAGGTCAGGAAAGCAGAGTGCAAGCACGAAATTCCTGCAGAAATCCCAGGTGAGAGGCCAGCAGGGAATTCCTCAACAAACCACCAATGCAGCCATGGGTGCAGCCATCAGTGCAAGGCAGAATTCAGCCCTCCACAGTGGGAGACAACCCATACCAGCAAGCAGCTGTCTGCAGGTGGTGCGAACGCTGCCTGCCCTGGCTGATGGAGTGGGTACCCCCCTCACAAAAGACCCAGACACTCTCCACTCCCCCAGGCTACTACAGTCATCCCATTGTAAATACAACCAACTGGAATAACCTTGAGTTTGCAAGAGAGGGAGGATATTTTAGCCCCTCAAGCCTTACTCAGCATCATATGACCGACTTCTCTCTCACAGCTGAACTCAGATGCTCACATTCACAAGCTGGAAGACAACCTGTCTGAAGCCAGTGCCCAGCTGGCTGAGATGAAGAGCCAAGCTGAAATTAATGCCATCAGGCTCGAAGGTAAATTCCTTGACACCTTTGGGCAACGTTACATTGCTCTGATCCTCCTCTCTTCCTACATTTTGTTTAACCCTGGTGGCCTTGCCCCATCTCCTCTAGCAAATCTGCCCAATCCTTCCAGCCTTCGCTTCTCTTTCTCTCCAGTCAGATTGAATTAGTTCCTCTCCTGCTTCGTTACGCACTTTTCCCACAGCCAAAACCAGCCAGCTGAGTCGGGAGCATAAGGAAGCTCGGAGCAGGCTTAACCAGATCGTCCACATGAAGATTTCTCTCGCCTCACAAGCAGATGACTTCCAGAGGCAGCTGGATGAAGAGTCAAAGGTACTGGGGACCACCAACTGCCTACAGAGGTTGTTGCTGTCATGGGACATGCGGTACCTACTCTTTTGCATGCCGTCTGCTGCAGAGTAACGAATCTCCTGTGTTAGCTCTCACAAAGGAAACCTTTCTCATCCAGATTAATCTCTGGGCTTGTCACCAGCTGATCTTGGAAGTGGTGGAAGGGGCATGAGCATGGATATGAAAATAAGATACAGAATTTCCCATGAATCAGCAGGAAAGAGCAGAACACTCACCTCTTGATTCTCAGCCCACTGTCCATTCAGTGGATCGTACAGTAGTTTATTTGCATAGATCACACAAGTTTGGCTCAAAATATACCAGTATTTCAGGTCTGTCTGGCACATCTGTCTTGGAAATTTCTTCTTATCTCCAAAGAGTAATTTTAGTGCTGCACCTGTGTATCAAAAGTCTGGCAAGAATTGTCTGTGTGTTCAAGAACAATCATCAAATGGGTTTACTGTCAGAATTCTTTTGAAACACTGTTTGAGAGAAAACAGCGATGATGACAAGCCAAGTTCTGTTTTCCGTTGTATGAACTCAATTCGATGCACTGCAGTACAGCAAAAAAAAAGCAGGGAGAGAGAACAGAAACTTGGCTCCTGACCAGAAAGGTATTTTGAAGCTTGAGATGTTTCTAGCTGGCTCAGAACTGGGTTGTTCAAGTGGAACACCCCAGCTCCGGGGAGTGGGGTCAGTGCGTTCATGCTTCCAACAGGACAGATGCGCGGTAACGGCTGTGCTGCCTCGAGCCCTGCGCTGCTGTGGAAGTGATTCTGGCCAACGTCAAGCCCGATTTGGACTCAATGGAAGAGTAGTTGGAGGAGGAGAGCAAAGCTGAACCGCAGTGCCCAGCCTCTAAACTCAATACCAAAGTCACAGTCTGGAGGACTAAATACAAGACTGGTGCCAGTGGGGAAAAAAAAACCAACCAAAGAGCTGGAAGAAATCAAGTGAGCACTCGGCTTTCAGGGAATCTGGGATGGGACTTACATCAGGCTCATTATTCAGTTTGACTGCTGAGTCACAGCTCAGAGGTGTGATCTGTTAGGACTCAATTTGGTAAGACAGAGAGAAAGCAAAGAGCTTCAGCCAAGAGAAAGGACACGATACTTGCAATAATAAACAGGGACTATTCAGACCTAACACTTACACACTAACAACAGAAAACCAACACTGATCCTTTCTGATAAAGGCTTGGATTTGGACAGCCTTTCTTTATTCCAACAAAGACTTTACTCTTCCAGAAGCCCTACAAAAACCACCAGCATTTCCTAAGAATAAAGCAAGCATCAAATCAGGTTAAACCCCTTAGAATCTGGTCCTTAAAATCCGGTATTACAGGTGAGAAGTCCAGCCAATCTTTGCAGCAGCCTCTCCAACACAGCCAACATAAAGGTGCTTTCACATACTAGCAAAGAAGTTAAGCCATCGCTATGCACCTGAACAAGTTGAGACAAATGGAATAAGGTTGTACATCTCTGCACGACTTTGTACTGAATCCCAGGGATAGTCACAAGGGAGGGAGGCTCTTTTGCTCCGAGTTACTAACTCAGTCCTTAAGATACTTTCGTGGAAGGCGGGGGAGTCTATCACTAGGTTACAACCCAGTAATAAAGAGCAGAGCTGTGGCTCAATATGCTATAAACCACCAGCGGAGGGGCATGAACCAGCCACAGCCTAGGAATGGTTTTGCAGTCCCTTTTCTGAGACTGCTGCCAGGGTTTCACCTCTTCTGTGGTAGAAACAGCAATGGTGCTGAGATGAGGGCTCCTGACTCCTCCTCACCCCATGAGCTGTTTACTCACTGGGACATTTCTGCCCTCTCTCCCTCAGGACAAACTTGGCTGTGAGGCTCCAAGGAGCAGAGGTGACAGCTGAATCAGCCCAAGCTTGGGTTGCCAACATGGAGAAAATTGGGCAGAAGCTTGGGAAAGAAGTGGAGGACCTCACTGTTGACCTTGAGAAGGCAAGAATTCCAGGCTATTCAAGAGTGCATTCACCAGAAGCCCGAACAGCCAGATCTAAGACCTGGTATTGGAAGTCCTGGGAGTCTTTCTGTTAACTCAGGTCAGCTTTGGACTGGTCCTGTATTTCTTAATATTTTAAGATCTCTCTATTAAACATCAAGTAATCTGTATGACCATGAGAAGCAAGGCTAAGGTTTATAACATCAAGAGAAAACCCATATGAGAGCCGCAGCTAATTCTTAGGAGCACACAGCATGCTTCTGGTAAGCTCATTAGCTGACTTCCAGAAACAAGAGTACAGCTAAAGCAAAAGCCCTCCTTTACTGTGAGCCAAGGTATTCATCTTCTTTTTAAGGATAATGATATCCTGCTTTGAACTTTTCAGTATTGCAGTACCAGTGGGTTGGCCACTGGTTATTAACCACCACACTCCAAGCAGATCTACACAATGTGTAGCTTAAACACTAGCAACAAATGCTCCTTCATTAAATTAGTATTTCTATTCTTGCTAGTGTTGGTGTAAGAGCATGAATAGTAGTGCAACTGTGGGACATTTGAATAAAAATGTTACTTAAAATAGGCACAAAGGCTGCTTCAAATCCACTGAAGTCCTTGGGTATCTGCCAATGACTGCAGTCAGCTTTAGAACAGGGTCTCAAGAGCTGAAAATCCCACATACATCACTCCATTACTGGGCTGAAAATCTGTTCCACCATCACTTTCTTTAATGAAGCAGTTCTTTATTTTATGGTTCCTGTGGTGTGCCTGTCACCATGGTATCTGAACGCATGTGCGGATCATGAGGATATGTAGAATATTTGTGATTAAAAGGTCCTAGGAAAGAAAAATGTACCTTTATTCTTTCCCTTCATGATAAGCAGTTAAACACAGTCCAAAATAGTCTTGAATACCATCTTGTTTGTAACCGAGCCGCCTTTGAAACAGAAAGAGTCATACTAATCAACCCAGGCAATTACTAACAGCACATCTGCACAAGTAATATCTGAAGTGGAAAGCATTTGCTCCACAGCAGCATCATTATAACCACAGGAGCAAGGAAGACTATCACACTGATGGGAACTGGGTGATCTTGTTAAATTGCTAATGGTGAGAAAAGAAAGCCTCGTAAACATTTTAATCATCCATTCAGAGTGACCGAGAGAAACTCTGCCAGTCATTAGAGTGGCTGCCAATTTAACTGTGACTAGCTGGCAGGACAGCCAGAGAAGTGAAGTGTAAAGAAAATCTGTGTCCAGTGAATACTTGGCTTTATCTTTCCAGGCCAGTGCTGCTTGTGTTACCCTGGACAAGAAGCACAGAGCCTGTGGTAAGACGCTGGCAGAATGGCAACAACAATGCAAAGAGCTGCAGGTAAAAGTGGATAGTTCCCAGGAGGAATATACACAACTTAAAATTGTGAGCTAAAGACTGTCTGTGAAGAATCCTTGGAGCACCCTTGAATCTATGGAGGACAACAAGGCCTTTTAAGGTAAGTACTGGTTTGATGTTAAAAACCTCTGCAAATCATAAGCCCCTTGATTCCTACCAAGTGATCTCTTGTGGTGTCTCCCAGTACCAATTCCACTTTTCCTATTTCTATCAATGCTTCCCCTCTCTGGACACATACATCTGATGTACCTGAAGTCACAGGTTCTGCTCTTGGGACGACAGGGTCCGCATTCACACACACATCACCCTGATCAGACCACCTGAGATTATAATTAGCACCAGGGCACTGCTTCCAGGACACGACTCCACAGGTAACATTCAGGATCGAGGTCCTTTCTGGACCCTCAAAACACAGTCACAATAGCAGCTTGGTTGTACTCACCATTGTACTAGATCATCACTCCAGGCTGGGCCAGGTATCATCTCTAGAGCACTGTATAAGAGAATAATGGACTGGTTACAGCATTAGGCTTAAAGAAAAGAGAGGCTGTCCCAGTTCCTGGCTACCAGCATTCTCTCTTAATTCTGAGTAATTCACTCAGCGGACTATTAGCAATGGCTGGCTTTACCCTGGGAAGATGTTCCCTTTAACGTTGGTGGGGAGGATTAGGCATCTCCAGGAATCAGTTCAGAGCAAGTCAATTAAACTCCTGCTCAGAGTGTTTCTCTTGGCTTTTATTTTTTTTTCTTCTTAATTTTTTTTTTTTTTAAACCACTTCAGTAAATTGCAAAAATTGATCTCTTACAGGAGGCTGGAAGATAACATTGTAAATATTTAGAAGATGCTACAATCTGCTGCCCTTGCAGACAACAGAAAACAGTGATGGACTCCCTGGCACAGACCCAGCATTTTCTGGGCTATCTCCCCCAACCCTTTGCTCTGGCCCACATCAGCTGGCAGGGAGCCCCTCTCTGCTCTACAAAAATGATGTGGTGCCCTGTTTTCATTTTGCAAGAGCAACCATCTGAAAGGGGGGAGAAGGGAAGGCTGGATAAAGCTGTAAAAAATTTCTCTTGATTTAATAGGCTTCATTCTTCCACCTCCATGAACACACGCTGCGAGTGGGGCTCATTCAGAAATCCAGAATAATATTTAGCTACGAAAGAAAAGGGCAGCTGATATAAAGTGACTAGAATCATTTCATGTCACTTTCATTCAAAGAATCTGCCTGGTGCAGTTGGTAAAGTTCATAGTCCTGAAATAAACCTATCATATGAAATATCTGTTTTCTTCCCTAAAGGAAATTAAGGATCTAATCAATCAGCTGGGGGGGGGAGGAGGGAGGGAAGTGCGTTCACGAGCTACAAAAGACAGAGACTGGAGACTGAGAAGGATGAACTGCAGGTGGCACTGGGAGAAGCAGAGTCTTCCCTAGAGGTACCAACACCACAGATGTGAGAGCTGCACACCAGCTGGGCGGCTGCTGCCCACATTCCATCAGATGGATTTTGTATGTTTACCCCCACAAAGGGCATTTATTTGTTCATCTGTTGCACCCTTCCTTGCAGGCTGAAGAAAGTAAACTGATTTGCATTCAGCTCAAAGTGGCTCAGGCTAAAGCTGACGTTGACAGAAGAACACAAGGAAGAACACGAAACAACCAGGGAGAGAGATGATATGACCTTAAGTCTCAGGCTGCAGAACAGAGGGAAAGATTTATAATCATTAAGGGGAATTACTTTTTAGACCAAATTGTCTGGAGGATGTAGAGTGTCTGTTATTGGAAGTTAGGTGCAGTCTAGTCATGTGTTGTCTAACGGGACTGGTTTAGCAGGAGGTGATCCAGATTTTAGGCAGCAGACTTTTAAGATGACCATTTGAAAGCCTCTCCCTGCCCTATGTTTTAAAAGAAGGCATTCATGAAAGGCTTGGTGCAAAATACTAGTTTCTCAGCTTTAAATCGGTTTGAAAAGTTCTTATATTTTTATTACTTGGTGGGCAATACTTAATACAAAGGCTGGATCAGACTCAACATAACAGAATGCTGTACCATATGCTTCACTGGACTCCACAGCAATAACCACCAGCGTGCAATTGAGTCTCTGCAGGCGAGTCTGGAGACTGAAGCGAAGGGAGTGTTGAAGCTCCCAGGCTCAAGATGATGGACACTTGCCTGGCCAGAATGGAAATGCAACCGGATCACGCCAACAGGAACGGCAGCGAGCTTGTTGGGACACCAAATAAACTGCACCAGCACGTCAAGGTAAACTGGAGAGGGTAAAAGCAGGTCCCTGGAAGGCAAAGCACACCAGTTCTATTTTATAGCCTAAGCAACAATGCAGTAGATTATGTACTCTTGTTTAGACAGACATTTTGAACAAATTGAGAATTTATATTCAAAAGCCCTGGTTCTCCCACTCACATCAATTTCAGTCTGCAGTAGCTCCAACAAACTTTATACAAGACAAGCATTACTATCAGCTTTTGTTGAAATAGAAACCCAAAGAACTAGTCCTATGTAATTAAAACAAAAAAAGTTTTGCTTGTAAATTTAGTCATAATTGCTGTTTAAACAGGATAGCCAAGAAATGGACTAGAAACTAACAGAGTTGTAGAAGTAAGGAGCTTCCTTTGGCTCTTCATTTCCAAAAAAAACCCCAACCCTAAGTAATCCAATTAATAAAAGGCTAGTCTCTTTGTTGGGAGAAAGTGATACTACTGCTGCCAAAAATCCAAATTTAGTAACCTAAACAACAAAGATTCTTTCTCTATATACACACGTGTGCCTATGTCTATAGACACGCTCAAACCTAACTTATCCCGAGTTACATCAGCCTCAGTCAGAAGTGATTCTCTGAAGCCAGCATGGCTACAAAGACCCAAGACAGACACACAGGATAATGGGATCAATAGGATCCAGTGATGGTTTTTTGGTTTGTTTGGTTGGTTTTTTTTTTTTATTTTGAGGTGGGGTGGGTTTTTTTTAGTTATTCTAAAATCTGCATCACCGTGAAGAACAGCTTTGCACAAAGACCTCCTACATCTTTCAGCTTCCTCTCCCTTCATTATTTACATTAATCCTTCACTTTTGGATCTAAATGGGTGAAGATACTTGCCAGCCTGAGGAGGAGCTGCAGGAGCAGCACATGCTGTCTCAGCCTGCCACAGACAGTGCTGGAAGAAGCACAGTCCAGCCTGGAAGGCAGCAAGCGCTCTCACAAATGCCTAGAGCAGGCAGAGGTCATGGAGAAGACATAACGAACTCAAAGTCCACGTACAGAGACAGCAGAACTATGGAACAACAGCTAACTTCTCAGAGAGCTTATGTGGCAAGTGGTTGGGTAAAAAAAGCCTTAACTCTGGGTAAGAAGTGCAGGATTAGGCCGATAACGGATAACAGTGGTCTCTAAGATAGGTCTGATAACACTGAGGAATGTGAAGAACTCAGTCTTTAGAAATACCACACCAAAAGCAGGATTTTTAAAAAAGCACCATCTTGGCCCAAATTTGCTCCTAGCAAGGCCTATGAAAAGACTTTCAGCAAATTTGGTGGAAGAGTTAAGGCAGTGCTGAGCACTTGTGAAAAACCCACCTTAAAAGGGACAATGTCAAATTCTGCCTCCATTGAAACTATAATTTTACTAGTTGTTTCCATGGTGCTCGGATTTCTTCTACAGACTGTAGCCCACAGTGAGATCCATTTTAGTGAAATTTTAAGCACCCTTGTGTTACAAATTGCAGTATGAAATAATACACCTGACATTTCATTTTGTGCATAGATTTAAGAAACTACTTTAACATTGACCATTATAGTCTGCAGTTCTTTTTCATAACGACCACACATGCTAACATTTCCAAGGAGAAGAGTGTAACTTCTGGAAAGGACTGATAATAGAAGAAAGATTTCTCAGCTGCAATTATGGGACATCAGCTATAAAACCTGAGTCGTAAATGTTGCTTTTATTCAAATAGGTTAAAAAAAAATGCAACCAATACATTCACTTTCAATCGACTGATAATAAAAGGATACATTTTTAGCAGGTGAACCACTATCTCCATACCAAATTTGGGGTTTTAAACTTATTTGTTATACAAAACCTACATAGCACAGAACTTGTGCAGCATTGTGGAACACAATGGCACATTTACATGATGTTGCTTTGCTGAAGAGCAACTTGTGTTGCTAGAATGCACTTTTTCCTATTAAAGCCCTTGTAGTTCTTCCTTAAGAGTGGTGTTTTGGTTTTTTTTTTTTTTTTTTAATATTATTTTTACAGCAGCAGCAACAACAGTCCTCCAATAATTCATATCAGTAAACAGCACTAAATGAGCTGCGGGGCTCATATTTTCCATGAGATAAAGAGACACATACGTATTGTAAACTGTGGAGTACAGACTATGTTTGTTTAGAATGCAATCAAATACAGCCTCAGCTGGGTCTAAAGCCAGCTGCTGCTGCAGCATAACTTTGAAATAAATAATATTGGTATAGAAACTCAAATCCTTACACACAGAAATTCAGAAAAACAGACTCAGACTCAAGGCTTTCATAAACAGCAGGGTCTATTACTGCCTCAGAGGTGTATCTTCATTTTAACTCTCATTTAGCATGCAAGTAAATACACAGGTCCTAATATTCTGTAATGCAGATCCAGTGGGGATGAATCTCACTTGGCTTAACAGTGCACAGTTTTATGGAGAAAAAACAAACTACAGAAAACTGTGAGGCACAAATCATCCCTTTGGGAGCCAAATGGAAGAGCTGAGCAGATAAGACATTCTGGGTCTCTACGATTTCTTTCTGTCCCCTGGAATCAGTCTGCTTCCTATTAAACGAAAGCTGGAACCTGACCTTCCAACGCGCTACTAATGAGCATGAGGAAATCATCAGCGAGCGCTGCGTAGCTGATGAGAGAGCAAAGAAAGCTGTGGCTGATGTAAGCCACCTCCTCACCTTTCTGCCCTTTACGTTAGTAGCTGGAAACCTTAAGGTATATATATTCCATTATTTCTCTCCAGCGCTGACTTGAAAGCACAGTGTTAATAATACATGTTAGCTCTTGCATTGCTTTTTATGATTCTGAAAAGCAGCATGTATGTTAGCTCACTGATTGCAGCCTGGCAAAATTAATCCACAAAAGAAGAAATCCACTTCCTCCTTGCCTCCCTGGTAATCTACATCACAGATGGCTCACTGAGGAATTCCTCCATTTCCTCTCGATTCGTCCTTTCTTTCACTTATTACACAACTCCACTCATCACACCTCTCAGGCCTCCAACACAGAGTAGGCTGGCTTCCCTCTCTAGCTAGTCAATGGCATTCGTAATTGGCACAGAGGGGAGAAAAGTTGCCAGCACTGAGCAGATTGCTCCTTTGGCACTGTGCTGACAACTGGCACTTCAGAAATATCATAGCTAGCTGCAGATTTAACGCACAGCATTTCCTCCCAGAGGGAGGCTGAGCCTTCTGCCACCTTTGTGCTTTCAGCTACTGCATGTTCACCTTCCATCTACAGCACACTCACAGCCACCCTCTTTCTGCTGAAGGGCAGAAATAAAAGCCAGAAGTGCCATTAGATCTAAAGCTATTGACATAATAATAGGTGAGGATAATACCCTTGACTAGCCCAGTGGTACTAAGTGAACATACCACCACCTGGTTTATAGTCCGATCTAGAGTTTTCCAAGTCAGCTGAGATCACTTCCATTGACTTCAGCAAACTGAGGATCCAGCCTTTAGAAAGGCAGCCTATAATATACAGGAGAAATTAAAGACATGGCAAAATTTCTCAGAAGGTAACATACAGATATCAGATCTACATGCCCTAGTTTTCAAGGATCTGTATAAATATCTGTGCTGTTGTTCTGTTTCATACCTTCTTCATAGGCTTCTTGTGTGGCAAGAGATCGGTCAGGAGCAGGATCACTATGTGCATCTGGAAAAGATTAAGCAGCACTATTAAATTGCAATAAAAGACCTCTAAGTCAAGATGGAATAGGCTGAGCAGTTAGCCCTGAAAGGAGAGGGGGGGGAAAAAAGCACCATGGTGAAACTCCAGGGTAAGAAAAACATGAACAAATACATTAGAAAGATCATTCCAACAGAGCAGCAATGAAACTCCTTCCTGCATCTGAGCTTCCACATTCAGCACAAATATCTGAAAGGAAACATTTTCGTTTAACAGCCAACATGTCCCAGGGGGAATGCACTAATTGAAGGAAACCCAGACTAGGCAGAAAAGATGCATGTTGGACACTCTCAGCCCACTGGAGCGCAACAGAACTTCAGCGCTTTGCATCCCGCACAGAACTCATCGATCAGAATCTTTATGGTGCTTGAGCACAGCGGTAACAAGCCCCTGGTATCAGCAGCTGACCTACACCCACAAAGGAGAATCTGCAAGGTGTACTGTCATCAGTGGCATGACTTGCTCTTTATTTTTCAGCTGCTACAAAAGTCTAGAGCATGAGTAGCTTCAAACTCCGGGGGCGAATACCATCTTCCTATTTCTTTTTCTAATCCTCATAATTGCACATCAACAGTGCAAATCCCTTCCATAACCATTTATTCTTCTGCTCCTTTTCAGATTAAGGAACTGGAAACAGAGCTAGACTGCAAACAGAAACACCATGTGGGGACTGAAAATTCTGCACAAGAAGAAGAGGCCCCTAAAGGAGCCCATCTTCCACAAAGATGGCCACAAAATCAAGCAGTGCATGCAGGAACAGCTGGAAGAGATGCAGGACAAACTGAAAACCTACAAAAAAAAACCCCAAAACCAACCAAACTGAGGAGGCTGAACATGACCTTAAAGATCATCAAGTTCCACACCCCCTTGCCATTGGCAGGGACACGGGACACTTCCCACTAGACCAGGTTGCTCCCCATCCAGCCAATGTACAATTTTGCTGCCATAATCTAAAAAACTGGTGATAATCACTGCTGCTGTTTCTTTTCCAGTGGTCATTTTCTGTAGGAGCTAGAACAAAACAGGGCTGTCATCCAATCAACCTGCTGTTGTTCACCAAGCCCTGCTCAGGTAACTGGAACAAATGCATTTAGGTTTACAACCTTTGAAAAAGCCGGGTATCGGAGCGCAGATGCTGCCAGATATCACACACTTTACACTTTGCTCTGAAGGTGGTCATTTACAGCCTGAGCGTGCAGGCTCCTACCTGCTCCACCGCTGATCTTCTCTGGCAGGGGACAAAGCAGTCAGTATCAAGCTCATCATTATCTAGAAAACCAGTATTGCAAAGAGAATCACAGAATATCAGGGATTGGAGGGGACCTTGAAAGATCATCTAGTCCAATCCCAATGCACCAGTAAGAGTCCAGTCAAGCGGCACACCATGGGAGCAGTCTTCCCTCTATCTCATTCTGTGCATCCCCATAAAGTTAAAACAGGAAGGGGGAAACACAATTAAGTAGCAAACAAGCAAGACATTGGGATACATTGTCTTTTCCCTGCTTAAAAATCCCATATTTGCAGTTATTTAGATCATCAGTGACTTTATGTAATCTTAAAGACATGTTTTTGACAATTCAAGAATATTACTGATGAAAACAGACTCCGACAAATTACTTTGGTCTACATGAGAGTTCTAGGGAAACAGGGAATACTGTCAGGGGGAAAAACTACAGTTGTTACATCTTCCTTTTAAACATCAGGCACGATATGACACCATGCTGGAAACGGCTGCATTTTCAAATATCGAGGTCAATAACACACACTGTTGCATTTTCACCTGCAATTACCTGACTTTTTTGTATCTCTAACAGCCTGCTTCCAAAACAACCTCTTTTGAGGTAGCTGTTCCCCATCTGTGTGCATTCACTGCATGAGGGTGTCCCACCTCAATTTTATTTATCTTAATGTCAGAGTCCATCTAAACTACTTCCACTAAGATCAGTTCAGTCTTGTTTCCAAGGCCTTAATCTCAAAAACATTGGCATCTTTTCTGGATTAGCACAGCAGAATGGTATCAGCAATAAGGCAGGAACAGTGGTGGAAAAGTCTCTGGGAAGCTTCAGCTGAGAAAGAGCCTTAGTTTTTAATGCTTAAAAGCTCTGCAGAGTTCCTCATTTGGATACTTTCACTGCAACTGGTGAAAATTGTTCTGTAAACATAAAACCATGCTTAAAATGTAATTTCATTCCTGTTACGTAATTTTACTCGTCCTAGTTGTGTATCTTTAATCTGTGCAGCTGATCTAGTTTTATCGTTAAGCCAATAAGGGCTGCAATGATTACATATCTTGCAGTTACAGAACTGTAGTGACACTGATTTAGGAGACCATCAACTCTAGCCTCCTTCCCAAATGCAAGATCTTTACTGCATTTTTGCCATTCTAGCAAATATTTGTTTTATCCATTCTTAAAAACCTCTAAGAAGAGCCCCGTACCCTGCCACGTCAGTCCAACGCAGGGCTTGACTACTTCAAAGGAATCACTGAGAATTTTTTTCACTGTAACCTAGATCTGCCTTGCTGTTATCTTAGCTTACAACTTCTCGTCCTACCCCCAGCAGACATAAGAGAACAAATTGTTCTTTTCCTCATAGCAGTAGCCTTTTATCTATTTGAAGGCTTACCACATCTTTCCTCAGTTTTCCATCCTCTCAACAGACTCAGCAGAAGTCACATGTTGAAAGACTCTGATCATTATTGCCACCTTTTTCTCCAAATCATCCATCTTTCTCTTGTGTGGAGCCCAGGCTGGGACATACTCTTTTAGCACAGCTCAGCAAAGTGGGATTTCTCTGTGTGTGTTAACAGCATTTTCTTACCTATACGGACCTGCATGATGTTTGCCTCTTCTGGATTCCTGTTCAGCTTACGACCCGCAGCAGCCCCTCCGTCCTTTCCTTTCCCAGCACAACCAGCTGCCCAGTTCTTCCCAGTCTGGCAATTCTGAAGTTGGTTACACTGAAGTGTGCAGCAGTGCACCTGCTACCAAATCGCATTCCAGTTTTCCCACAGTGCACTCATTTTGAAATCTAGCTCTTTGTGTTTATTCTGCCTTCAAACTTGATCTCATCTTGAAATGCAGTAAGTACACTCTCTATTTAATCATGGATGAGTAATGGACCCAGGGTAATTCCCTGTACAAGCACTGATATCAAGTACATTTTTCCTCAACCAGTTCTGCAACTCCCTTAGAGTGGTACCATCTAGACTGGTTTCCCAGTTTATTATTAGAATATCCTGCAAGCCAGTGTCAGAAGCTCTACTAAAAATCAAGATATATGACCTATACTGCTTCTCCCTTATCTGCAAGCTCTGTTATGCCACCAGAAAAGGAAATTAGATTGGCTCAATTCATTCATAACAAAGCCATACTGGATAGCATTCACCTTCTCGTTTCCTTCCAGATGATTATAAATTGTTTATTTTCTCTCAGACTTGAAATTAAACTCACTACTCTATTGCTCCTTAGCATACCTGGGAGTCACGAATCTCTCCCCATTCCCACCACTTGCCTTTTTTTGTTGTTGTTTGTTGCTGCTATACTTTCACAAAACCTCACAGGCAATGGAGTTTTACAGGAGCCAAGCCACAAGACCTCAAACAGCAAGCAAATCCTTAAGGGAATTAAGAGTATGGTAAAGTACTACAAATGCACTTCTTTCTAAATTCCACCCAGATATTCAGGAAGGTCCTACAGCATCTGAATGAGTTAAGATAGGACTGTCATCCCCTGCAGAGGGAGCACCTTCTTTCCACCCTTCAGCCCCCAAAGGGAAAGATCACACGCTCCTCGCACGGCACCTCTTTAAGTCACCCTACACTGAAGAATCCCAAATAACCTCCCTTCCCCTCCCCCCACTCCTTCCCAAGTCTGTGGCTCTTCCCTTCCTACCTCAGCCTTGACAGAGAAGGCCTCACGCAAACCAGCCCCACCTCACCCCCAGAGGACCCCCAGACACCTGGCTCACACCCCTTCCAACAGGGACAGCCACAACCTCCTCGACCTCACAAGGTGACAAAGCACACACAAATTGTCCTCCTCTGGGACAATTTAATCCCTCCCCAACTCCTGCCACTCCCATGAGGAGCGCGCACGCGCAGCGAGGCGTGCGCGCCCCCGGCGCCCGCCTTTGTCTGAGGCAC
>VXBJ01006693.1:297851-308021 GCA_013400055.1 Nycticryphes semicollaris
CTGCAGGCCCGCCGGTGCTGAAGGGGGGGAGGGGGGAGGAAAGTCACCTCAGCTCCCGAGGGGTTGTTGTGGGACACCCTTCTGAGGGTGAGGCGATGGGGATTCCTCAGCCCCTTCCACCTGAAGAGCCGGGGCCGCATGGGGGGATGAATGGAGCCAAGGAGGGAGCAGCCCCTGCCCCTCCACGGCCTCCGCACCGGCGCTGTGCACCTGCGTTATCAGTGCTGGGCCGGGCCGCAGCCCGCAATCCGTCCCAAACCGGTCGGCTTTATCATGCTAATGGTGTCCTGTGTCAGTAGGCTCGCCTGTGAGGAGTCACCCTCTTGGGAAAGCTGCGCTGGGTGACTTGGAAGGGAATGACAGTAGTAGGAGGCAGTGCTTAATTGTAGGCACTTCTCTTCCAGATGTTTGAAAGTAATGTAGGTGCTCTGAAAATAGGCAAGCCTTTCCTTCTCTTTCCCTGTCACACACACATATGCAATCTCCACTTCTGAGTCTATCCTTGACAGTTGCTTGTCCAGGGATGGCCTCACGCCACATATTTCTCACCCTATTGAGAGATGACAGCAGCTGAGTCCTGTACTTCCCCATCGTGATCTTTTCAGTCTCTGTACAGAAAGAACCCCCGCTGTACAAAGGTGCAAGTTTTCCTTTTTCTTTTCCCCTCCTTTTTTAAAGTTTTATTGAAACTTAAGGACTCAACTCCTTTGAAAAAAGGATCAGGGACAATTGCATTAAGTACTTGGCTAACCAAGTTATCATGGCAGTATATGCTCAGTGTGAGATTGAGATTCATATGGGAAGACATTGAGGAGTTCACTACATATGAATTATATCAAGAATCATAGCTCCAGTTTCAGTTCCTGTAGTGAAATATGAGTTTGATTTTTGTCTATGTATTGGTAAGGAATAAACATAACTGGAAGACTTCAATAACATTTATCTTCCCAAAGAAGATAGCTCTGCAACTCTTAGATTATATAAATAGTAGTGTTTTTTGAGATTATCACCACTGTTGGTTTTTATGAGTTTGTTACCAAACCAAAATGGAAAACAGTCACTTGCTACAAGTTGCAGTACTCAAGAAACTGAATCAACGAGAAGGGATGGATGATATTGCTTGTCTAGGCTGTCTTTAGGAACAGCGTGTAGGTTAAAAAAAAAACCTCTGAGCTAGACGTTAGGATGGGACCATATCATTAATACGTATGCCAATGTGTGGAGTAAATACCAGGGTTGTGTTAGAAAGTGTTTTGAAATAGTTGCATCCCTTGGGGAGGGGAGATTGGATATTTTTATGTTTTATTTCGGAAAGAGTAGAAAAAGCTGAGCATTCCTTGTTAGTAGAACAGCTCTTCAACTTTTCCTGTATATGGAAATGTACTGCTACTGAATGTTGGCATGTACTAAAGCAAGATCGTGGAAAAAGCAATTTGCAGTTGTGTTTTGCTTGTATTAACACATGGAGTCTCAAATCATGTCTGTCCAAGGTCAAAGGTAACTTGAATTATGTAAATGTTTTTTCATTAATAAGAAGTAATTAATTATTTTGCTTAGGACTGCATATATTTAAAAGCTTCATTTGATTGGTAGAATATGATTATTAGAAGAACCCTGAAAATCACACTATTAAAATTATGCACTGGACTGAAAGCTTGCATAGCTAAAAGTTATATTTGAAGTACATTTGAAATGTAACTGTAAGTGGTATTTCTTCAAAATAGGAGTGCTGGATTTCCTAAAAAGAAAAAAAAAAAGAACACAAAAGGGAAAAAAAAAAGAAAAAGTAAAACTATTTCCAGTGATTTGAATTGGTGAAGTACTGTATCATCTCTGCTCCCAGATTTGGCACTTTCAGCATATTTGTTAAATGACTGGTGTGATAGTAATTGCTAAGCTCTGTAAGAATGTACTCATCTTCCATTCACTCCTGAGTTGCTGTTGGACTGCCATTCATTTCCTGTTTGCTTCCAAATTCCTACCTTGTCCTGAAGTCTCCACCCTCTGCTAACATGGCCATACTTGGGTATGTTGTAATTTCAGTCTATAATGGGTGTGGATGCCTTGGAATGACATCACAGAGATATCTCTTTTTAGAAGTATACGTAGGGGTAAAAAGACTTTGATCCATCAGCCAAGGATAAATTACTATGAAAATTAGTGGATTATATGGAAGGAGTTGACAAATCCAAGTTAAGTGTATTGACCTATACGCATTTTAATTATTACAGGTGACCATGAGTTTTTACCGTGTTATTTTCCATTCATTTGTGCTGTCCTTGATTAATACAGGACTTCGAATATAATGTGATATTTTAAACAACTTTGTAATTGTGGGTCAGTGTCCCTCCAGTGGCAGATGTTCAGCGCTTTCTTTTGTGGTGATTATAAATTAAAGAAAAAACTTTAACTTTTTTAGAAACAAATAAAATAGTTACAAACTAGAATGATTCAGCTTGTTCTTTTAGTGTTTGAACCTCATGGGGGCAAATGCTTAACTATAAAGCAGTTAAGTGCTAGGATTAATTTGAAGAAATTTGTAATTAGTTGATTAGTAATCTCAGTTTCCCCTAGGACACATATAAAGGGTTTTATCAAATAATAAATCAGCAGATTGCAGTTACATATCAGTATTCTGGACACACCAATGTAGTCTTCTGAAAAGGAAGAAGAAAAAGATTTTATTGTAGTGCTGCCCGTGAGCCTTGATACGTGTCAGGATCATGAATCCATTCACTGAGCTACGTCCCTAGAAGTTTTATTTTTTTTCCCAAGTGCTCTATTTCTGTAGTAGAATTATTAGGTTTGTTAGATAGCCTAACAACCTGCTGCCTCACCTGTTCAAATATGACAAGAAGTGAGCGTGTATGGCTTTTAGGTCAATAGCAATTATCAGGACGCTTAAAAGTCATTGGCCAACTGAAAGTATCAGGGTGTTTGGCAAAGGCAATTCTTTAGTGCCTTAATGTATGAACATGTTGTGGTCTCCTGTAAGAAAATTGTAGTGGTGGACTGAAACAACCTTGGTAAATATTGAAGGCTGATTTTGTTTTAAAAAATACCAATTTTTGAAGTGTTTTGTTTTCAATTTTACACCTTTCAGCTTTTTCAATTTTTACAACATAGGAATATCTTTAACTCGGAATGTCTCTACATCAGTTTTTACTAGAGCCAATCACCTGCCACGCATGGAACCGAGACCGTACTCGTAAGTAATATATTAGATTTAATTTAATTTTTTTTTCAGTTTCTCTTTTTGCTGTCGGTTTGTGATCTAGTAATGTTCTGGAAAGCATGTAGGGAAGGTATGATCAAATACATAGTGCTACGTGTTAAGCATTCCATTCAGGATGCAAAAAGCACTCCTCTTCTAAATATGAACTTTTCTATACCAATTATTGAAACTGTGGCCTATGAGAAAATCTAGTCTTATGAGTGTTCCCGAAAGCTTTGCCCCTTGGTCTGTAGCTCATGAGAATATAACTGGCCCCTTATCCTCTTTGAGTCTCTATTTCCATACCCCAAATCAGCCTTTTTCATATAATAGCCTGGTTTTCCACTAGAAAGTGGACTGTTATGTTCCAAATGTGTTGTCTTTCTGTGCATCGTACTCATGACCTTGTTATTGGAGATTATCCGGGGATGTTGGCCCTTTATTTACAAAACCTATGTAAAGCTCTGAAATTTGAGAATACAGTTTTCAAACTGGAAAGTCTTTCCAGGTGAAGCACTTGGTATTAAAAAGCCTTCTGTACTATTGGATTGTTTTATTTCTTCTTCAAGAGATTGCCATTAGCCCTAATAATCATGAAGTCCACATCTACAAGAAGAGTGGGAACCAGTGGGTAAAGGCTCATGAGCTGAAGGAGCACAATGGACACATTACAGGTGAGAGAAGGTTGTGCTGTGCCACATACAAAGCTTGTCCGCTCCCTGTTTTCCCCAGTTGAGAATCTGAACAAGAAAACTGCAAGTGTTGAGTAAATGGATCTTTTTATAGGTTGGCATTCCCACTTACGGAGAGCTTTGCAGCATTTCTCTGGATTATGTGCAATGAATCTTAACAGGAAAAGCCCTATTTCATTTCCAGACATTTTGGTAGAGTAACTGAGCCTGCCTTTCTTATCTATTGCTTATTTTTCATCCATAAAGACATAATGAGACTAAATTTTCAGTCTTCTGAAGTAATCTGGTTGCGTGTCAAACTCTCCTGGTGAGACATGCAGCTCCCTTTCAAGTGCTAGGATTAAAACTTCATGAAGTGTGGAACTGGTGTGTCAGTTTGTGGTTTCAGACAGCAATAAATACCCTTTTTTAGGGACTGTATAAACACTTGAAGTGGTCAATCCTGAGCTTATGACAGACCGTCGGTGACCACATTTTACTGCAGGCACAGCAGATCTGTAGATCCACAGTGAAAATGTAACAAGAGCTGCCACGATGCGTCACAAGGTGTTATTTTTAAAATGTGATTGTCCTGCAGTAGTCATTTATATTACAGGGTTGGGTTTTTTTTTTCATGGTGATATTTTTATAAGCGCTTTATTCTCTAAGGAAATGAAAGTAATTAATACAAGCACTTGCCCAAAACAGCAATATCCTTTATTCTGTTCTCAACTCGCTAATGGCTGGAAGTATCTGCCCAACAGCATTTTGCAGGAACTTTATTCAATTTATCTGATTCTGTGTCAAAGAGCAGACCTGTACGTGCCCTTTTGTGAAGAGTCACTTGGGCTGAATTTACAAACGACATGCTCTTCTCCAAAGACGTTCCTCTGCATTTTTCCTGTACCTGTTAGTGTTAGAAGCCAAATATTCATGACTTGGGAAAAGAGCTCTCTCTGCTTTCCTGCCTAGCGTGTGCCTTTGGAATACTCAGTGCTGTGGTTGTCGTAAAGAATAGACTTAAACTGTGGTGAGACGCAGGAGATAGACTGATCAAACCGCTTGTTGCCTCTGATGGGAGTGATTCAATTGCTGCCACAGCAGCTTCCTGTCACAAGGGGACAAGGTCCCTTGTCTTGCCTTCTGTGTCTTGATGGAGGTATTTGTGGTGAGCTGTTTCTGTTCACCTACAGGAAGAGCACTCTTCGCTGCTTTTGGTTGCTTAGTTTTCTGCTAAGCTAAAGAACTGAACTTGCCATGGGTCAGAAGAACGCTGGTGCTCGTGCAAAAGAGGTGATGGGGAAGAGAAGTAGAGAGGCAGGATTTGCCTTTTCAAAGTCAGTGCTAGATTGACTCATAGAACTATGGTTTCAGGCTACTTTTTAAGTGTAAGCCTATTTTGAAGGATACCATACGTGACTGATATGGTAAAATTAGTCCAAATTCTTCCCATAACTTTTATCCTTTTTCCAGTTTGTGTGCTTAAGGAATATTTTTAATACAGAGCACAGTTATGGGAAGCCATTGAAATACAATTTTGTGGCAGGAGAGTTAAAGATGGCACTCTGCGTCTTAAAGACACTAAAGAAAAGATGAAAAGTGATGTTGCTGTGAGACTTTCCAGTTGAGAACATCCTTCATTGCGTAAGAAGGGAAAGAAGCAATGCCAGGCTTATCAAAAGCTTCATTTTATTCTTTGAATTTGTTAGTTTTGCTTGGTAAACGTTTTCTTTCTCACGGCACAGCTTGAATAGGCATGGAAAAAATGTAAGGATTCTGTCAGTGCATAAAGAATGATAACTTCTAACAAAAAAAACCCCAACCCTGCTATCGAAACTTTTAGATCATGGCTGGGTCTGGCAGCAAGCAGACATCTGTGTTAGAGTTTTTTGCATAGTTTTAGAATTGCTGGGTTTCCGCTGTCAAAACGGGTTTCTGGGCAGAAGTCGGTGGTTTGAAGGAGTCGGACAGAGTGGCCTTAGCTGGTCTGCAGAGCTCCATCTGTTGGCCAACCCAGAGCGGGCTTCCTCAGGGGATTGATTCCCTATGGAATCTGGAAATTTAGGTTCTGTGATTTTGCCGAAAGCTGGAGGAACAAACCGATATCCCTAACAGTTTAAAGCGTGCCTGGAGAATAAATGAAGAAGAGGAATACTGACATCTCTGTAGTAGGCAGGTTCCATCATTCCAGTTGTCTCTGTTTGGCTTTACTGCAAAGCAAACACTGTAAAGGGAAAAGTTTATTAATGTGAACTCTAATTTTCAGGTATTGACTGGGCTCCCAAAAGCGATCGCATTGTAACCTGCGGTGCAGACCGGAATGCCTACGTCTGGAGTCAGAAAGACGGCGTGTGGAAACCCACCCTTGTGATCCTGAGAATTAATCGTGCAGCTACCTTTGTGAAATGGTCTCCCCTGGAGAACAAATTTGCTGTGGGAAGCGGAGCTCGACTTATATCCGTGTGCTACTTTGAATCTGAAAATGACTGGTGAGCTCTTTAATTTGCATTGATCCCTTTATGGTCTGCACGGGAAAGCTGAAGCCTGGAATTTAATGGTAGTAACTAGGTTACCATTTTACTAATTTCTAAAATCTTCAGGAAATGTAGAGGGATAAGCCTCCTTAGTTTTTTTCATGGCCTTTTTACATCATAGGGAAAAGGTTCTTCCTTTTACTTCTTTATTGTGGCACCTAAAGGCCTTTGATGTAGTGTATTTCTGGGTTATACATGTTGGTGTGGACGTGTTGCTGCTGACTGCCATAAACATATGTTGCTTTTCTAAAAGTGCAAGAATTTCTACAGAGTAAAAATTTCTGTACCACAACGGCATGATTGAAAAAAAGAGGAATGTTTTCTCCCCCACCTCTTTCCAGAATGAATGAAGAAACCTTGACTTTTCTCTTCCCTATAGGTTATTTTGGGCCATTTCTTGTCATTAAGAAATTCAAGTCTGTCACTTATCTCCAGGGTGTTCTATTAGAAGATGTTTGAGCTTGTCATCTACCTGTTCTGTATTCTGTCCTATAATTTTATCATAGTTCCAGACAGTACTGTCACAAATATTTCCACCATTAATATATATTTTTGCACTTTCACGTGTAAACTTAGTGCTTCTGATCTTCAATGGATCTACATTTGTAGCTGTACATCTTGGAGCCATAAACATGCCTCAAACCCCAGGTTCTGTGCGTGCAGTCTTCCACATGGGGATGGTAAACAGTGATACCATCTGCAAAATACATTCTAAAGATTGTTTGGGACTTTTATGCTTTCCAGCACATTCAGTTATTAACAGTTTCTCTGCCTCATTTGTCTGCAGAAGAATCAAAAGCCCTTATGTTGAAGACAAATAATTTAATGTGATCCTTAAAACTGCTTGTACCTGATGGAAGTGCAATCAAAGAAAAAAAAAAAAACATCATCCCAAAGGCCATCAAGTGACACACACATTTCATTGGTATTTGGTAAATAGTTCAAACAAACTAAATCTGTTGAGACACATTCAGCATCAGGCTCACTTTTCACTGTACTTCAAGTAACTGGGATGAATGTGCTGGTCATGTCATTGGCAGTTTATCCATTTACTTGTTGCATTTTATACTTAGTGTATTATTGAACAGTAGAAAAGCTGATAGGCAAGAGAGATGACTGTAAAAGTCATTGGAAGGAGCTGGAGAAGACTTGTACTTAGTAATTTGTGAAAACAGTGCTTCTTATCGCAGTATCACAGTCACAGCTGAGCTCTTCTTCATAGGATGTAAGCGACCAGGCAATTACTGTGCAAAATTCACATTAACAAGTTCCCATCTGATGCATTATACAAATTACTTAGAAGGGGAATAGGACTCAGGTGAAAAGATATATTTAACATCTTGTTTGTAGTATTTAAAATTTTAATTAAGATAACCATACACAGTTCACAGACCGTACAAGGGAATATGAAAGATTGGGGCATAATGTGTGTTTTACAAAAGTGATGTGTTTAGTCATTGGCAAGGGAGTGATCTCTTTGACAGTTACTTCAAGGACTTGGGAAAGTCCAGTAAAATATTTTCATAGAAGTTTTATCTCCTTTTTCTTTCTTTTTTTTTTTTTTCCCTTTTCTTTTTAAATGTAGGTGGGTGAGCAAACACATTAAAAAACCCATTCGTTCCACTGTCCTTAGCCTGGACTGGCACCCCAACAACGTCCTGCTGGCTGCAGGATCCTGTGACTTCAAATGCAGGTGAGAGTAAATAAAGCATCTGTAAATGGGTTTGGATCACTGGGTCATGGTAGTAGCACGAACGTGTTGATCATGTAGTTGCTATTAGAATGGAAGATGGCTCATTTCATACTGTTGTTGTTACCAAAATAAAATAACCAGCTTGAGAAACTTTTGGGACTGCTGCCTGCAGACTTTGGGCTGTGGAGGGACATGTCTGAATGTAATGAGCTGCTGAGTTTAATGGAACTGTGTTTCTTTACTAACAGTACGCAGAAGTAGTACTACTGTGCCTGAGCTGAGTGCTGAGATCTGGTTGTCAGGCTGAAATTAGACTAGCAGGTGCTATCTTGTAGAGTTGTTAGAGTTTAAAAAGCAACCTCCTAATGATGCAGTTCCAAAATTCTGACTAACTCGGCACTTCCAAAGGCGGTATCACATCTTTTGCTTCCCAGAGTCACTTTTTCGTTCCCCTTCGCCGGTGTTAACATTCTTGCAGCCCTGTGCTGAGCAGGGTCAAGGAATCGATCCACCTGAAACTCAATGCAATAAAATGTGTTTTTGAAGAACATTTGAATAACCCCAACAGATTGGTGTGTGAGGTGGATGGAGTAGTCTTTCCGACTGCTTGTGAAATTACCCCATGAGGGAGAGGTTCTGCCATTTGCTCTGTGCTGAGTGATTGAGGTCACTGCAAAGAAGTCGACACGAGGACCTGTCTGCAAAGTGGTTACTTTAATTCATATTTTACTTAATCAGTTGTACCTTGAATAATCATGAAAGCTTCTTGTCTTAAATTTTTTATGTAATAGGGCAGTTTTTAAGCTTCAAAGTGTGTGCAAAAACTGACTAAGAAGGAGTGGGAGGGGGAGGCGGGACTGATTATTGCATTCCTTATTTCAGAATGAAACCCATGCATCTAAATTCGATCCTTTGATAGCTGTTTATGTAAGGAGAGATGTTAAATGGAAGCTGGGGAAAAGAGGAGAGTTGTCTCCTTTTCCTGCCTTATCTCCAGTTTTAATTAGATAAACTATTGTACGTTTTTGTTTTACATCACATTTTTTGCATACTCGTTCACCTTCCAGAAGCAGCTGCTTTTCATGTGTAGAAGTTTTTTCATGTGTGTTCAAAAAGCATCTCAATATTCTGACATTAGGTCAGCTGAGATTATGTATATATATTAATATATATACATAATTGCTTTGGACCTCACCTACAGGCTTTGTTTGGTGCTTGTTATGTACATTGCATCCCTGATTATGCCCTTTTTCCAGTTTTCAATGAGAAGTTAGACTTCAGTTATTTCCTGTTCAATATAAGTTTGGGGATTTTTATTGTCATTTGTTTGGTTTTATGGAAGAAAGTCAAGATGTCAATTCTGGTCGATTTCCTAGGAGCATTTCTGGAAGACTTCCTTAGTTTTTTGTTTCCCATCAGAAAACTCATTGTGTCTTGCATCTTATTTCTCTGAAAAATGGTGTATGTTTTGAAAAAAAAAATCAGATCTCGGTTTAAAATATTTGTGAAACTTTCTGCAGTTGCTTCACATTTTACTTCAGGATGAATCATTTAATAATGTTGCTCTTTTTATCATAGAAATCTCCACATAGGAGAAGGAAGAGAGAAAAAGTAGTGGAGATTGGTACCAGGTTAATGTTCCTATTTCTTGCCCAAACCCAGGAAAGAATATTGTTTGCTACATGATTAACGTAGATCTCTAGAATTCCAGTTGTAGGGGATGTTTATGGAGATAATGAAGATATCTGGGCCTGAAGTCTGCATCTATTCTGACAGGTGGTTCTGAAGAAAATTAGGAAATGGATGAGCAGAGGTTTTTCAGTGGCCGGCCTAGATGAGCTCTTCTTGTCTTTAGAAACATATATATATCTATATATATATATAGTGCTACCAGCACCGCAGAGGTGTGAACTTTATATTCTTGCTGGAACAATGTTGCTGTGGGAATAAAAGTAATTTCTCAATGTTCTTTGAAGGCTGGGGCCTTCAAGCTGAGATGATTTTGGTTTTAAAAGAGAGGGAGACTTTAGTAAGGGTAAAAGCTTTTTTTTTTTTTTT
>VXBJ01006693.1:308052-349922 GCA_013400055.1 Nycticryphes semicollaris
AGTTATCTTCAAGGTCTTCCAGTGCTTAGGAATGATTTTTCTGTCTCTTGTCAAAGGCTGTTGCTTTAAACATCTTGTCCTATTTCCATACATTAAGAGAACCGTCCTTTTAGATGTCTCTATAAAATTAAGTTTGTGGAGGGATTACCATTAGATTATATTTAAACTGATAGAGCCAAGTATAAATTTATCCTTAATTCTCTGAAAATCTGTACCTGATATAGCTGCAGTTAAACCCTTCTTGTTCCAAACGATCAGCTTCATTTTAATAAGCTGAATATAGGCACCTTTTGAAGTGCATACCCTACACATCTAAAAGATTTAAAAACCAGTGAGGGGGGAGCAGCATTTCCTTCAACTCACTATAAAATAATTCCTTTTTGTGCTTGACTGCAACCAGGAATATTGTGTGGTGGTTTTTCTTTTCTACTGAGGTGTTTCTCTGGTAGTAGTACGGCCTAGCTCGCTCGCTCCTCCTGTTCAATGGACTCTAATCCTATGTTTGTGACGTCCCAGTAACTTCCATGGTAACAGTCAAGAACACCATATTGTGGCATCTCTGAATCATGCAGGAGGAATTTGATGAAAGGGGGAGGCTTTCTATTTAAACATATCTTGAAAATTGTAGTGCTGCTGAAAAAAAACCCTATAAAAACATGGTGATAACTGAGGTTGTCAAGGCATCCTCTCGGGAATGAGCCAGAATAAGGTGGCTCAGAACCCTTTTGCTGGCATTTGGACATCGGGGAGTTTTTTTTTCTTTGGAATTCTGCTAAAAATGGACGTTCTTTAAAAGTGGATAATTTTGTAGCTGTTTATATTAGCTTCTAATTATATGGTGCAATTTGTGGTTTTTTCCTGAACCGAAGAATCGACTCTGGGAGTTATTAGCACTGCAAAAGGATGAAAGGGAAACCTTAGCACAGTGGAAAATGGAATGACAACGTATGGTTTTGTGCCATCTTCTGGAAAAAAGGAGAAAGAGATGAGCCAGTGCATTTACTGGAACCCTGCAGGCCTTACACCCTCAGTCCTGTTGCTTTCTCGCTGTATGTTGAAGGTTCCCAGCTGCTAGTGGCTTATTTAAAGATAAGGTAGTGTTGTGTTTTGGTGGAGTTAGAACACATCGGATTGTTTCCAATAAGAAATGTATATGCAGCTCCCAGGAGATGGGGGTTTTTTGTCTCCTGTCTTTGTTCATGCTGAAATCTTTTTATCTGCAGGGTGTTTTCTGCTTACATCAAGGAAGTGGATGAAAAACCAGCCAGTACCCCATGGGGCTCCAAAATGCCTTTTGGGCAGCTGATGTCAGAATTTGGGGGTGCTGGAAGTGGCGGATGGGTGCATAGCGTCAGCTTTTCTGCCAGCGGGAACCGCCTAGCCTGGGTCAGTCACGATAGCACCGTGTCGGTTGCTGATGCCTCAAAAAATATGATGTAAGTATGGGGGTGGGTTTTTTGTTAGTTATTAGCTGTTTGACACAGAGGGAAGCAATATGAGGAATGTTGTGCTTGCAACAATGAGAGCTGTGACCGCTCTTTCCAGTTTTGACAATTTTACTGTAGATTCCAGAAGTCTCTTTGAGGCCTGTAGGTAGATTCTTAGAATTTTAGATGAATATAATTGAAGTTTATTCTAAGGATTCTTCAGTGACAGTGTAGTTGATTTACTTTTGGGAGGGGCAAAGCATTTGGAAAAAACCTAATGTTCCACTCTAATGATTGGGGAAACAATATTGCCTTGTAAATGGATCCAAGAGGATCCAGAAACACGCTCACTCCGTAACTACAAAAAACCTTATCCCCAACCAGGATCTGGAAAACAAGTTGTTCATTTCATGAAATCTTAATTCTAACCACTGTCCTTAAGACATCGCTGCTGCAAAGTTTCAACTTACACCTTCCAATCCAACAAAATATTTTATTAACGATTCCTCCTTCTGTTTATTGAGCTGAATAACTTTCCAGTATTCGTGGCTTTGTAACCACGAAGGAAGAGGTTACCTGTACGTTTTGGTAGCAGAGATCTCTGGTGGATCATCCAGGCCTTGCTGTGCTTCATTGTGAGTTATGGTTCTGATGGCTACAGCTGTATGAGCACCTGCCTGGGGATATCATTAAGTGTAAAGTGTTCCAGAATTCTTTTCTCAATTGTTATAAAATCACAAAAGTCGACTTAATTTACCATACAGGCTTTTTCCTCCTGAAAAAATGATGTCAAGCACTAAAACTTCCAAGTGTTTTTTGTATGCCAATTAATTTATAGCTTCAACAATTCGAATCTCTTTGGGGGGATATGTTTTTAAACTCTTGCCACTATTCACACACGATAGTAAGTAACTTCAGCTTTTCACCTGGAATACTTGAAATTCATTATAGATCTTCCAGGACCCCTTCATTAGGGTAAAACTTATTACTACAAATTACAACTTTCTGGTGTCACCTCAGGACAACTGAGCTACGCTGACTTCTTTTCCAGTAATCCTTCTTGTGGGAATGGCCTCTATTTTTTGTTGGAGCCAAAGATGAGAGGTTTCAATGAAGTCCTCTAACAAATGTTCTTGTGTTCAGGGTTTCGCAGCTGAAAACAGAGTTCCTCCCACTCCTGAGTGTGTCATTTGTCTCCGAGAACAGTGTGGTGGCAGCTGTAAGTGTCTGTTATTTTCTCCTTGTGGAGTGGTGTTGTGTTTTGGAGAGGGAGAAACACCACAAATTACAAAGTTAGTAATAAGCAAGCTCTGCCATAGTGTCTGTCTTTGCATTTCTGCAATTAACAGCGGCAGAAAAAAAGAAATGGGCGTTCTGTTGGTTATGTTTCTTGACATTCTTTCGTGGGATCTGGTTGCAGGGCCATGACTGCTGCCCGATGCTCTTTAACTGTGACGACCGCGGCTTGCTGACCTTTGTTTCCAAACTAGACATTCCAAAACAGAGCATCCAGCGCAATATTTCCGCTATGGAACGCTTCCGAAACATGGATAAAAGAGCCACTACGGAAGATCGTAACACTACCCTGGAGACACTGCACCAAAACAGTATAACGTGAGTGCCTCAGTCGCCAGACCAAGGGGAAGGGACATTCTCCTTGTCACTTTGGTTTCCCAGGATATGTTGTAAACCCACAAGAGCTCGAATTTGCCGGACCAGATGGGTGTAGCTGCTATCCCATTTTCATTTCAGTCCTTTGCTAACAGCTCTCTGTTCCTGGGGCTTACATGGAAGCTGGTGAAGTTAATCATTAGCAGGGCATGCGCGCTCCCTCCTCCTGTTAGCTCGTGGGTAATGTGCTCTGTAACTTGAACACAGCTTATCTTATCAAATATGTAAATTGCTCACAAGAGGTGGGTAGCACTGTGCAAAATCTAGGCAGCAAAATTGACCTGAAACAGGAATCCGCATACCAGCTTCCTATTTCAGGTGTTATTTCCACTTGTATTTATTCATCAAAAGGATTCAGGTTAATGGAGTAAAATATCAGCCCAAGGAAAATGTTTAGGCTACAGCCACCAAGCGATAAAAGAGCTTTCAGCATCCCTTTTTCTTTGCTTATTTTCCTGAAGTGTTGTACCAAAAATCTAGCATGAGCTCTGCTCTCCTCGTGTCTCCCTCCAAGAGAGTCGGAGTTGAATTCAGCTTAAAATCTCCCAGCTTTTTGGCTCTCTGGAATGGGTGTCTGTGTTACAGCTCTGGCTCTCTGTTTTCAGCCAAGTGTCTATTTATGAGATAGACAAACGAGATTGTCGTAAATTCTGCACCACCGGCATCGATGGAGCAATGACCATCTGGGATTTCAAGGTACACTTTTACTACCGTGTTCATCTGAACTGGGTAGGCTGGTGGGGTTGGTTTTTTGTCTCTTGATCTCTGGCATCAAGTTGTGGGGTTTTGTCAGCAGTAGGAAAACCACACTGGAATATCTAGCACCATTCCTGACCTGCCTAAGGAAGAGAGATCGAAGATTCAGCATAAATGTAGATATACTTCATTAGCAGATGGTGCTAACCCAAGACTCCATTCCTTTAAATGGAATTGCTCGTGTCCCAGTAGGAATCCCACAAATTCTTTTGTTTTCCAACCTCTACCACAGCCACAAGGTGGGGAGAGACTCCTTAGCAGGGAGTGGAGCGACAGGGTTGAGGGCTGAGGGTTTTCAACTGAAAGAGGAGAGACTGAGATTAGTTACTTAGGAAGAAATTCTTAACTCTGAGGGTGATGAGACAACGCAACAGCTTGCCCAAAGAAGTTGTGGAAGCCCCATCCCTGGAAATGGAGGTTGGAAGGCCAGGCTGGATGGGGCTTTGAGCAACCTGCTCTAGTGGGAGGTGTCCCTGCTCAGGGCAGGGGGTTGGAACTCGATGGTCTTTAAGGTCCTTTCCAACCCAAACTATCTGCCATGTGATTCTCTGATTTAGAGCAAGTGCTTGCTTTGCTGAGGACTGGCCAACAGAGGTCTCTGCTGATCTCCCCAAACTCCTAAGAGCTGTGCACTGCCTTTTAGGAAGAGAGTAGTTTGTCTGTATTCTTTAATGCCAGAAAGCTCTGATGGGGACAGGAGCCAAATTCCCTCCTCTCTAGATCTCTCAGGGGGAGAGGGTGGAATCGTTGGTCTCGGTGTGCATGAGTTTGAAATGAATGATTGTAATGGTGTCTAATCTCAAGTATTCAGGGTTTTTACTCTTTTTTTTTTTCTTAACTTCAGCCTTTACACTGAATTATTTAACACAGGATACTGTTGCAGGTTGTGATTAAGATTTTTCTCTCTTTCAAGACCTTAGAGTCCTCTATTCAAGGTCTACGAATCATGTAAAGATGGATTTCCGTGATCTAGCAGGACAAACTGCTTGACAGAATGCACAGACCCGAAAAGGGAGGAGGAAAGTGGAATATTTGGAAACACTGAGAAAATACAGCTTGGCAGATTTTCTTTTGAATCTAAATTTGGTGAATTGTGTTGGTTTTAAAATCAGCTGTGATCGTTCTTTTTTTTTTTTATTTTTATTTTTTTTTTTTCGGTTGGTTGTTTCATTCCATTCTTTACCAAAGCTGCTCCTTAAGTAGTTTATTGCAGGAAGTTATGAATCACTAACTTAAAAGGGGAATTTTATGTAAATTGTCTGCTAGAAATAATAATAATAAAAACAAAAAGAAAAACGGATTCTTTGTCTCCTTGCTCATTAGCAGGGATTAAAAAGGGGATATTAAGGGAATTAACCCTGCGAGAGAGGGCAGGGGAAACCCTGCAGCGATACTTTTATGGCTTTAAAACGGGAAGAGTTCATCTTAACTGAAAGTTTTGTGAGGTTGACAGATGACGAGCTGGAATTCTGCTGATCTGGATGGGAAGGTTCAGCTGGGCTCCTCTCAGGGGAATTGTTCTCTTGAGGTGATGATTGTAGAGGGTGAATGTTTTTATCCTCCTGACTCTTAGTTCTGTCTGCCTGGCATTTAATCCAGTAATAATTAACCTGAATGGCTTTTTTTTTTTTTCTTTTTTTTTAATTCTCTGTTTAGTGGGTCATAGTTTTCCAAATGTGAAATGACCAGAACTGTTTTGTAGCTACATTTTAGGATTTTTCCAAGGGCTTCTGGCAGTGCGGTGCCTGGGAGGGAGGCTGCGTGTGGAAAGGGAGTTGAAAAAAATCTGCTGAGCCAGATCCCTGGGAGGACAAATTAAAAGCAAATCACTTTTTAAGCCCCTGATGGTCCCCAGGCCTGCGGTGCCGTGTTGGAGCCGAGTGCTTGGCCTGTAAAATCCTCTGTTTATAATCACTGGTGGAGAAATGAAACGCCCTTAAGAGAAGTATCGGTGCGGTCTGGCTTCTGTGCAGACCCTTTGTCTCCAGGTGACTGGATCTTTTCAAGTTCGGTTCTGAACTGAACTCAGGGAGGCCTTTGCACGTAACTTATTTTATTCACGTGGTTTAGTTACTCTTAACTGTGGTGGTGCCGTGAGGCTTGAGATGGGCTGTGCTTGGAGGGGATTATCTCCCTCACTGCGTTGCTTTACAAGGTTTGAGACTTTATCTTCTGTCGAAAACGCAGAAATGTCTTTAAAAAAATAAACCCAAAAACACAAAAAACCCACCCCAGTGACTAAATTTACCACTTCCTCTGGAACCAGAGTTGCTTCATCCGCTGTTCGTGTCTCAGCTCGGAGTGACTGAGAAGGGAGGGTGGAAGATAAAGCTCAGGAAGCTGACAACTGCTGCTGTTGTGCTGCCAGTGAAGTGTGTCTGTTGCGGAACTGGATCGTTCTCAGGTGTGAATGAACCGTTCAAACCCCAACTTTTTGATTTGAGAATTAACTCTTTTTTTCCAGTTCCTTCAGGTTTGCTTGTGCCTTCCTCCCCCTGGCAGTCAAGTGTGGCTTTGTAACTTCCTCTCTCCCTTCTAAGTGAAAAAATGAGTGTTTGACCTCTACTCTTGCAGTCCAGTGACCCAGTGCGTGACTTGTGGGGTTGGGTTTATTGGCACCAGTGTTTTCTGGACCGAAGTGACCCTGCCAGCCTTGGTGGATGGACAGAGGGACACGGGTTTGGCTCGTGCATCCTATTAGAGGATGGTAACATCCTGTTTCTCAGAGATGGTAATGACTTTGTTTTGGATGTCACTTCTGAAGGTGTGGTGGTTTTATTTCCAGTCCCTAAAGGGGGGCTACAGGAGAGACGGGGAGGGACTCCTTAGCAGGGAGCAGAGCCAATGGACGAAGGAGGAATGGTTTTAAACTGAAAGAGGGGAGATTTAGATGAGATCTCAGGAAGAAATTCTTTGCTGTGAGGGTGGTGAGAGCCTGGCCCAGGTTACCCAGAGAAGCTGTGGCTGCCCCATCCCTGGAGGGGTTCCAGGCCAGGTTGGATGGGGCTTGGAGCCACCTGGTCTGGTGGGAGGTGTCCCTGCCCAGGGCAGGGGGGTTGGAACTCCATGATCTTTAAGGTCCTTTCCAACTCTTAACCATTCTGTGATTTTACGATTCCCAAAAAGTATTTAAAAAGTGGGTTCTAAAATATCTGGTCCAAGCAACGTAAAAGGATGGAAGAAATCTAACAGGAGAGTGGAGAAAATGGATCTCTGGAGGTTTGTGCCGCCGCCTTGTGTGTGAAAGAGCTGGAGAAGGCAAAAGGAGCCCATAAAGGTAAAGAGGCCATCGGACATCAGACTGCGGTGTGAGGGTCAGTGTCTGACAGAAAGGCAGAGATGAAAACCAGATCAGAGATCGTTGTGTTAGAAAAGGACTGAGCGAGGGGAAGATAAACAACTGTCACTCAAGGTGTAATTCAGCTTAAGGCTGCCGGCTGCGGGGAGAGCTCTGTGCCCTGTTGGGGACAGTGGCTGTGTGTGGCTGTCACTCTGCTCTGGGAGGACCTTCCACTGCCGTCCCCACGAGGCACAGTGAAGGTCAGTGCTTGTTTTGCCTCTACTGTTTCCTCAGCTGCCTCCCCCATCTCTAACGCCGTCAGGGCGTCCTTTGTGTCACCCGTTGTGTCACCAACCCAGCCTGGGTGACAGTTCACTAGCGTATTTAAGCTAACTGCAGCTCCCTGGCACCTGCCTGCGTGTGCTTGGTGTCTCTGAAAGGGCTGTTCACAATAAAGCTCACGCTTTCCCTGCATTCCAGGGGAGTGGAGCTGCCTGTGCTCGGTGTTACGGGCCAGCCTTGGGGGGGGGTGTGGGTGCAAAAAAGGGGTGTTGGGGGAGGGGTGTATGCTGGAGCCTGCCTGCAAAACTCCTCAGCCTCTGCCTGAAAAGAAGCTGCAGAATTCCTGCCGCTTCTCGTCCCCTCTGGCCCCACCTCCAAAGAAAACCCCAGGAAAAAAAAACCCACCCTGTCCTGCTGTCCCCAGCCTCTGTGGGGTGGGATAGTCCCTCCCCGGCCTCTCGGGGCATTACAAGAGATGCTGCCGCAGGTGCAGGAGGAGTTGTCCACTTTGGAAAACCGGAGGCAAAAGCAGGTACAGGATTCAGCCAAACCTTGAGTTGGATCTGGCAGGAGAACCAGCTTCATTCGTGGTTGATTCCCCCGTGGGTGGGTGAGTCCAGGGGGAACCCCAGCAGTGTTCAAACCCCAGCGGAGGCAGCTCGTTCCTGCGGTCTTTCGCGCTTCCTCCTCCAGAAGCGATGAGGAACTGCGGTGGCAGACACAGAACCGCTCTGCAGGCAGCCCCGGGGGCGATGCTCTCCTCTTCCCTTCTCTGGCAAACGCACTGCTGCAGACATTAAACTGACCCATCCTCCCTTCACACCCTGCCTAGGAAAGGGTCCGGTGTGAAGGGATGGGTAGAGGGATGGTCTGTCCTCTGTCCTCCTGGTCTTGCTGCAGGAGGCAGTGGTAGGACGCCTGGAAAGCCTGAACCTTCCTGGTGAAGACGCAGAGTAGCCCAAGGAGGACTAGAGAAAATGCACTGGCAGCAGGGAAAAACCTCAAAAAGCCCCAGCTTTCAGCTGTGTGGGAGCTGCGGTGCAAGGGGCATCCCTCCTGCCCCATCTGGGGTGGCAGCGATGCTGGGGGGCAAGCTGGATGCTGACAATGGGCAAACTGGTGCCAGAGGATGGGGCAGCTCGTTGCATCCCAGAGGGCCTTTTCTCCCACCATTGGGGATTCACTCCCGGCCAGAGCCATGGAGAGCCACCTCCCTCTGGGGACATCTCTGGGTCCCTGCATGGGACCGTGGCAACACGCTTGAAGAGGGACGTGGCCAATGGACTCCAGGAGCAAGGGAGAGATGAGCTGCCTGCTCCGTGCCACCCCACAGGGCCTTTACCTGCAGCTGACCCCTCACTTGGGGATTAATTCTACAGCCCCAGAAGTGCAAGGTTATTGAGCCTGCATCCTGCACCTCCCTCTGTGACCCCCACACTGCTGTGACGTGTCTCAGGGAGGGAAAGGGTGAGCGAGGAGCTGAAGCCCATCTCTCCTTCCCAGCACTTCCAGCAGGACCTGAGCTCTTGGGAAGTTACCCTGCCTAGCTGGGAAAGGGATAAAAATGAGTTGCTTTGAAGCAAGAAAGGGTAAAAGAAATAGAAATAGAGGGGTGTGCATGTCTGGTAGTGGGGGGTACACACGCACGGCCATGACTGCTGCCAGCCTGGGCTTGGGTCCCACTGGGCTCAGTGGGATGCAGGAACCAGCAGCAGATGCTGCTTGGGGCGGCCGGATCCAGGCGCTGCAGGGTCCTACCAAGCTACCAATCCCCCCGGCTGTGGGAGGTGATGCCGACGTGTGTTTTGCCCCGGGTGGGCTCTGACTGCAGCTATCGCCTGCTGTGGGCCGTCACCGGTGGGCAGAGTCTCCTCGCTGCATCCGTCCCCCCAGAACACCTCAGGGACCAGCGGGCTGAGCAACCCTGCTGCGGCCAGAGGGAGAGGAGGGGGCTCCATCCTTTCCCCGGGGTGAGTTGCCCGCATCCTGCCGAGCAGTGGGGACTGCCGGGAACATCCCGGGGCCGGTAGCCCATCCACGTGCGGTGATGGCGGAGAGGGCCTGGCTCGCAGGCAGGCAGGGGCAGGGCGGCCGCCGAGCTGCTTTGCGCTCCCCCAACGCCCACGTAAGGAAGTGGTTGCATTTCTCGGAGAGGAAAAGGGAAGTGGAGCTGCTTCGGCGGGGCAGCAGCCAGCAGCCTCCCGCCGCTCGCTCCGGGGCTGCCGTTCGTGTCGACTGCCCAGAGTCCATGAACTAGCCTGCCCTGCCCGCGCTGCCCAGCAAGGTAAGGAGCGGGGAGGCAGCTTGGCCACCCCAGCAACAACCTGGGTCTGGTTGTGGCCCTCGCTTCCCCCGTTTTCACACCCTGCTCGAGGGGAGATGGGGACCCCCCCAGCTGGGGCTGCTTTGGGGTGCAAGGGGAGTGCAGGCAGTGCCTGGCTGCTTGTAGGTTTTGTTTTTGCTGCATTTTGGGCTTTTTTGGGTTTGTTATTTTTTTTTTTTCCCCCCTCTGGCTTTGGCAGCAAGTTTGAGTTTTATTTTCTTGCTGGAGGCCCAGCAGCTGCAGGGCGTTGGAAAGGGTCCTGTGGTAGAGGTCCCATGGGGGACGCTGCCAGCAGAGCCCAGGGGCTGTCTGGGATCTGTTCTTTCCTCCTCGGGCATCAGCTCCCTCTGGCTTTACCCAGCAGGATGAAGAAGGTCACAGATGCTCTTCATCTGTTCTGGAGCAGCAGTGTCCCCCCAGGGCCAGGCTGGTTCCTGGGGTACCCCAGACCAACGCTGGGAACTGAGGACAGCTGTCCCCAGCCTGGCTGGCAGGAGCATGGCAGGTGACACCATGCAGCCACCATGAATAGCTCTAGAGGGGCTCCCGGGGGGTCATTGCCAACATCTCAACAATGCAGGAGGACCGGGCCACCATGGTGACCAGGGACAGCTTCATGGGGTCCTGTGGCTCCTGCTGGGACCCTCACTGTGTCCCTGTGCTGGTGGTTGCAAATTCACCTCCCGCCATCCCCCTAGACTTGGCAAAACCGAAAATACAGCTCCTCCAGTGCACGGCTTCCTCCTGGGGCCGGGAGGAGCCCCCAGTGCTCAGCTCCTGCCAAGGTTTGGTTATCTCCTCCAAGGATGTTTCCGAACTGCTCAGCACCTCGGGGCTGGCCAGGGAGATAACAGAGCTGCCTCGGGTCCCAATCCCACCCTGTCTGGCTATCTGGAAATGCCCGTTTTCCTTCTTCAAAAGCCTCTGTGTCTACTGCGGGTGGAGGGGGGCGGGGGGGGAGTGGAAGGGGGGGAGTCACGGCCCCTCCGATGCCCTTCCCTGCTGAGGAAGGGGCTGACGAGGTCACCCCATGGCTCCCACCCTGGGAAGGAGCTCGGCTCAGCCCATGGGACGTCAGCAGGGAACTGGTGGTAAACGAGCTGATGGGGAAATGAGGCACAAACTGCTGCAGGGAGTGATGGGGCCAAGCAGCCCTTAGTTCTCACCCAGCTCTCATGGCAGCCGGGCAGCTTCTGCTCCCCAGTCCTTTAGGGACTGGTGTTAAATGGGTGAACAGTAAGACACCTCCCCCCCCCAACCTCAAGGAGGAGGGTCCAGGCCTCTCAGCATCCAAACCAAATTAAAAAAAACCCCAACAAACCAAACCAAAAAACCAAGTATCACTGTTTCCTTGGAGAGCATTGAAGCTGGAAAGCCCCGTGGTGTGCCCTGCCTCCCGTCCCTCCTCCCCAGGAGTCCTTTCACCCCGGTCCACGCTTCACCCCAGTCACCATTTCAGTCTGGTCCCCATTCCACACATCTCTCTCCTCCTCATCTTTTGTGACACCAACCTCAGTGTCCCCCCCTTGCTGATTTTATTCCATGCTTTCTCCACAGCTCCAGCTGCAGGGCTTGGGGCAGAGGGACGTGGTGGCAGTGGCTTTGTACCCTCTCATGGGTCACCAGGTGCTGAACCCTGGCAGGATCAGTGGGGCTGAGGCCAGGCAGCAGCTCGGCCGTGTCAGTGTCCTTGGCCGGTGGGGACAGGAGTTTTAGTGGGGGCTCAGCTGTGGGGTGGGTGACAGCAGGGCTTGGGCCGTGCATCAGTGTTGGGGTTTCTCCACCAGCGAAAGGCAGGTGATGGAGTTCCACGGATTTACTTTTCACCAGCCCAGAGGCTTTCTAGGAGGGACTTTTTTTCCTTCCCCTGTACCGTTTTTAGCTGCCAAAGAAAACGGGCAGCGTTCAGGGAGTTCCCAAAATAGCCGAGAGGCAAACTGTGAATAATCCTCATCCGTCACGCCCTGGCGAGGTGTTTTCCTGCATCCCTGAGTTACCCTGGCCAGATGGTGGAGGGGCTGCACCGCTGCTCCGAGCCCTTCCCACTCCCCTGGCACCTGGGGCGGACTCGTAGGAGGAACCCTGGTCCCATGGCACCGGAGGAGTCGGTGGGCACTGGCAGGAGCTGTGATGAGCTCAGCCAGAGGAAGAGATTAGTCACTGGTTCGCAGGGGCTGAGCACACATGGGATGGGATGGGACAGGACAGGATGGAACAGGATGGGTTGGAAAGAGATAGAGATGCCTCCACAGGGTTTTGGCTTTTCCTAAATGAGAGGTGGGGAAGGAACAAGCAGAACAGCTCCACGGAGCTGGCAGAAATAGCTGGAGGGAGGAGGTGCTGCCCATGGTGGGATCCCTGGGTGTGTGTGGGGCTGGTGGTGCTGGCATTGGGGTGCCTGTGTGTCCGGCTGCCTCCTGCCCACCAAGATCCAGCTAGCTGGGGCAGGATGATGGTGTGGTTTGGAAGTCCATAGAAGAGGTCCCTGCTTCCCATCTGGCCATGGGACACCCATGCTATGGGGTGCCTGGCCATGAGGCAACACCATGGGGGTCTCCTCCAGCTCCACCCAGTCCCTCCCTCGCCCCCACCCCCAGCTGGACCCACCAGGGCACCTTTCCCCCTTGCTTGGGCACACTCTGAGCTCAGAAATCCTTGGGGAAACCCTTTCCATGGCAGAGAAGGGACCAGGTGGGCTGCAATGTGGGGCTGATCCCGGTGGGAGGGAACACTAGGTAGGGTTGGAACTAAGGGGATCCTGCTGGGGGCTTGTCCTCGTGGCCAGAGCAGCATCTCCTGATGGCCACGGGGGTATCTCCCCATCCCCAGCTTGCAAGCCATGGCCTACCACAGCTTCCTGCTGGAGCCCATCAGCTGCCACGCCTGGAACAAGGACCGGACCCGTAAGTACAGTTGAGGTACCCCATCCCAAAATCCCCAGGGATGTCCTGAAGCACCGACTGTCCAGGCTGAACATCCACGTGAAAGGCAATGTTCCACCAGGATGGGGCAGAGCTGGGTCGGGGCTGGGTTTGGGGAAGCGGTTCCTGCCACGGACAGATTTTGGGGCTGGGACAGCACTTGCCCCCCCTGGTCCCACTGCTGGGACAGAGCCACAGCCACTGTCCCAGGCACAGCAGTGGCCAGCACAGGGAGGGACAAGCAAAGCACTGCGGAGGAGAGGGGAGCAGGGCTGAGTGATTCATGGCCGATGGCATTTCCCGGCCACGGCACAGGGGACGTGGGAGAGAACAAAAAGGGCTTTCTCTGCTGGGGCTGGTGTGCTGGGCAGGCAGGGCAGGATGGGGCCAGACAGGAGCTGAGCACCCGCAGCCATCCTGTTCCATCCTGTCCCGTCCCACCAGCCCCACAGGACCACGTGCTGGGGAAGGGAGGATGCTTGGCTATTGGGTCTGGGGGATCTTCTCTCCTCCTCATAGGGACAGTTTGCCCCTCCACCCTCAGGGCAGAGTGGGGTGGAGACCTGGGGGGGGGGGATTTGTTGGGACCTCACTGTGAAGATGGGGAGGGGCAGGTCAATGCTGGCTGGCTCTGCTCCCCCCCCTTCCCTGCCCCAGCAGAGCCCATGACCCAGGGGAAAGCTTTGCCCTGGCTGCTCTTGTCCTGCAGAGATCGCCCTCTGTCCCAACAACCACGAGGTCCACATCTACCGCAAGGACGGGGCCAAGTGGACCAAAGTCCATGAGCTGAAGGAGCACAATGGGCAAGTGACAGGTAAGTCCTGGCTGATGGAGACACATATGGTGGGTGGCTCTGCCCCAGAGCCAGTCCCAGCCCCGCTCGGCGGCACCAGCAGCTCCTGGATAAGGGTTGTGTAGTGGGTAGAGGAGAGGGAACAGGGTGCATCTACCTCTCCTCACCCCGTTCTACCATGCCAGAAGGCACCCAAGGGTGGGGTGGATGGGATAGATGGAGAGGGATAGGGTGGAGAGGGATGAGATGGATGGGGTGGGGTAAGGTGGGATGGATGGATGGAAGAGATGAGATGGGATGGGATGGATGTGGTAGTAGGGCAAAAAGGGACTCTGGAGCAGAGACCAGCTAGGACAGCTCTGCATTTAAATGGCCTCCAACCCTGAGATAGCCACCTGTGTGGCACCTTGGGCCACCATCACCTTGCGTCTCCCTTCCAGGCATCGACTGGGCCCCTGAGAGCAACCGGCTGGTGACTTGCGGGACGGACCGCAATGCTTATGTCTGGACCCTGAAGGGCAACGTCTGGAAACCCACCCTGGTCATCCTGAGGATCAACCGGGCTGCCCGCTGTGTCAAGTGGTCACCCAAGGAGAACAAGTTTGCTGTGGGCAGCGGCTCCCGGCTCATCTCCATCTGCTACTTTGAGCAGGAAAATGACTGGTGAGGCTCTGCCATGGCCTTGCTGGGTCTGTCCTGGGGGAGATGGAGGGGAGAAAGATAGTGGAGAGATGGAGAAATGGATGGATGGATGGATGGATGGATGGATGGATGGATGGATGGATGGATAAAGAGATCAGGAGATGGAAGGCGGATGGATTGGGAGGTATGAGACTAGAGGAGTTGAAAGTGAGATGGGAGGAGAAGGTGGGGACAGATGGAGAGATGGAGGGAGGTACTGCCCATGCAAGAGCTGCCACTGAAGGATGGTGGCCCAGGGGAGCACTTGGAGCCCTGACCACCCTCAGCCATGCCCTCCAAAAGCCCAGGAGGGCTCCTGGGGGTGGTGATGCTCCCGCACTGACACCAAATGTTCTCCATGCAGGTGGGTTTGCAAGCACATCAAGAAGCCCATCCGCTCGACGGTGCTCAGCCTCGACTGGCACCCCAACAACGTCCTCCTGGCTGCTGGCTCCTGTGATTTCAAGTGCCGGTGAGGAGCAGGAGGAGTGGGTGACTGGGTACAAGTAGGGGGATGCCCCAAGTGTGGGTTGGGGTCTCACCCTGGCTCAGCACAGAGGTGTGGGGGGCAGCCCAGCACCCTGGCTTGCCCGTGGGACAGGCTTCACCCCTCCAGTGCTGCTGGGATCTGGGGATAGGGCACAGGGGAGGCCAGGAGATGCCCTGGGGGCTGTCCCAGCGTCCAGTGTCCAGGGACACACAGCATAATTCTCTCCTTCCCGCCACAGGATCTTCTCAGCCTACATCAAGGAGGTGGAGGAGAGGCCCAGCCCCACACCGTGGGGCTCCAAGATGCCCTTTGGGGAGCTGATGTTCGAGTCAAGCAGCAGCTGTGGGTGGGTGCACAGCATCTGCTTCTCGGCCAGCGGCGCCCGGGTGGCCTGGGTGAGCCACGACAGCACCCTTTGCCTCGCCGATGCCAACAAGAAGATGGCGTAAGCAGGGCTGGGGAGAGGAGGGGACACAGGGTGGGCTGCGAGTGGCCGCATTGAAGGTGGCAGGGAAGGTTGACTCCAAAACTTACCCAGGGATGGAGACATCAGGTTGAGTTGGGTCAGGTCAAGCAGGCACGGATGGAGGAGGCGGCATGTCCACTCCTTGTAGTCTTGTGGCTGCCACCCATGTTATGAGTTGTGCCAGTCTCAGCACGGAGAGGCTGAAGCTCAGCGCCCTGCTAACACCATGCCTTCCCTCATAGCGTGGCCTCCCTGTGCACCGAGACCCTGCCCCTCCTGGCCGTCACCTTCATCACTGAGAACAGCCTGGTGGCCGCAGTGAGTGCGGGCTGGGGACACGGGGTGGGCACTTTGCCGGGAGCCAGCAGGAGGGTGCTGAGCAGGGCTGCCTGGTTCCCCAGGGCCACGACTGCTACCCGATGCTGTTCACCTACGAGGAGAGCCAGGGCGTGCTGACCTTCGGGGGGAAGCTGGATGTCCCCAAGCAGAGCTCCCAGCGTGGCCTCACCGCTCGTGAGCGCTTCCAGAACCTGGACAAGAAAGCGAGCTCAGACATGGCCAATGCCACGCTGGACACCCTGCACAAGAACAGCATCAGGCACGTACCGGGGAGGGGAGTGGATGGGTGGGCATCAGGCTTCCCGGGAGCTGCCTGGGGGCGCTGGCTGTGCTGCTCTCTGGTCTAGGAGTTGGGACAGCCTCAGAGCATCCCTGGGTATCCCTGGGCATTCCTGGGTATCCCTGGGCATCCACATGGATGGGGAAGATGGAGGGGTTCAGCCCTGGGGGCTGGGACATTGCTGAATATCCCTGGGTATCCCTGCCCGTGGGTGGGGGAGGTGGAGGGGTCCAGCCCTGGGAACTGGAACAGCCCCAGAGCATCCCTGCAGCATCCCTGGATATCGCTGAGCATCCCTGGGTATCCCCAAAGCATCCCTTCCCCTTTAGTAGGGGAGATGGAGGGGTCCAGCCCCAGGGAGCTGGGACAGAGCTGAGCATCTCTGGAGCATCCCTGAGTATCCTGGCTTCGTGGAGCATTCCTGCACATGGGTGGGGGAGGCAAAGTGCTTCTACCCCACGTCCCCCCCCACCCCCAACTCCCAGGCAGCCCGGAGGGCTTGGCCCGATCCAGGGGCTGATCCCCCACCACTTCATTGCACCCCACAGCCAGATCTCGGTGCTGGTGGGCGGGAAGGCCAACTGCTCGCAGTTCTGCACCACAGGGATGGACGGCGGCATGGGCATCTGGGACGTCAAGGTGAGGTGTCCCTGTGGTGTGTCCCCTCCTTGCTGGCAGCACCCAGCATCAAACCCTCATTAGCCACAGCTCTAATTGCAACCCCCCTCCCCGCTGCTGCTTTGCTGATGGTGGGGCCCATCCTGCCCACGGTTGCGGGGTCTCCCAGTCCTAGGTGGGATCTCCTTAACCCAGGGCCGGGTGGGGGGACACCCCTGGGTGGCACGTTGACAGCTCACCATCGCACGAGGGGGGAGCGGGTTGACACCAGCTTCACGCAGGGATCCAGCACCCTCTCCTGGCTTTGGCTTTGCCTGCATGGCTTGAGAAATGAGACAAAACCAGCCAAAATTGGGATCTCCTCCCCACGGGGATGGGCTGACACCCCAGGAGACAGCTTCTCCCCCAGCAACTGTGCCCTCCCCCCTCCCCCTTTAGCTCCCCAACCACCTCCAGTTGCCTCGGAAAGCAGAAAGCTGATGACAAACCACCTCTCACTTCATTTTAGAGCCTGGAGTCAGCACTGAAGGATCTCAAGATCAAATGAAGGAGCCAGTCAGGAAGGGCTGCCAGCCTGCCCCCTGTCCTGCCGCCCCTGCCTGCTTCTTGCCCCCACCAGCCCCCCCCTGTGCCACGCCAGCCGGCCCCGATGCCACCAGAGGCTTCCCCGGCTGCCAGCCAGCCCCGGCGGCTGCTCTCAAACAAAGAAAATCAGAAAATCTCCTTTTTTTTTTTTTTTCTATTTTTGTTACCATCCTACCCTATGCTGGTCATACATGGCTTAAAGAAATAAAAAAAAAAAATAAAGTCAGGATTTTCCTGTATAATTCAAATGATTTTTTTTTCTTTTTTGGCTTTTTTAAAAAAATAGTTCACTGTAAACACGTGCATGATTAGAGCACATCAGCTCTGCTCCGTCTCACCACTGATGGTCACATCCTTTCTGCTGCCTGCTCTGAGGATCAATCAGGACCGTGGGGACAAGGGGGACGTCACCTCTTCGTTCTCTCCTTCAGCACCACCTCAAGGCAGGGGTGGTATTTAAGAAAAGGTTGGGGTGAGGATGGTTGGTGACAAAGTGGCTTCCAGCTCCTCCTGGACACCGGGTTGAGCACCAGGAGAGCAAGTTCCCATCACGGTTTGATCAGGCAGCTCAGTGACAAATCCCTCCATCACACCCTTGTGCCTCCAGCCAGGATTACACAGAACGAATCACAGCATCTGTCATCCCGCATCTCTGCCACCGGGACCTCTCCGAGAGCTCCCGTTTCGGCTCCAGGGCCAATCCTCCTCCAGCCTTTGGTAAGGGAGTCTGGGAAGCGCTGGTGTCCCTAGCACAGGGTGACAGCAGGACTCCCGGGGCGCAGTGGGCTAAAGCATCTCCCGCTCCGCAGCCCTATGGTGGGAGACTGGAGGGCTGGTGGGGGTGACAGTTCAGGGACCGGGTTTCTGAGCCAGCGAGGAGGTCAGCCAGCAGCCAGAGGGCAACCCTTTCCTCCTCTGTGGTAACCAGACTGTGCAAGGCTGTCTCCATCAGAGACAGCGGGAAGAGCTTTGTGCCTTCAGGTGGCGTCTGCTGAGGGAGCTCCTCAACCTCCACCCAAATTCCTGCCCCTCCAACAGCACGGACACAGGGAAAGCAGCGGGTGCTGGAGTCACTGCACCGTTTCCTGCCCCTCCATGGCAGCCTGTACCCTCACTTTCCCTCACACATGGGACAAGCACACAGCAGTTATGATAATTTACATTTTAATCAGCCAAATATACAAGTTCTGTTGGTGTTGGTTTTGAAACTTTCTCAAGTGTTTGTTTTTTGTTGTTTTTTTTTTTTTCCATCTGGGTCTGATACAATTAATGTTGCGGTTGTTTGTTTTTATTTTCCTTTCAACAAAGGATGATGTGGTTAAAAACTGGCACTATCCCTAATAAGAAGGAAAAAACAACAAAACAAAAACAAAACAAAAAAAAAAATGAAGAGAAGGGAAAAGGGGAGACCAGCTGCAAGAAAAGGAGGGATGAGCCCGGGAAGGAACGGCACTCCAGATGTCCATGAAGTCAGGCTCCCAGATGACACCGCAACACCCTGCAGCAACATTNCAGCACAGTTCTGCACCAAAGAGAGCAGCTGTCCCTAACCCCAAATGGAAATCTGTGCCAAGATGAGGACAAACACATCGTCAGTGTCTCTTGGAGGTGAAGGTGACGTGGGTGCCGCAGTAACACCCGACGTGGCATCGATGGTACGCAACACGGCAGAGTTCCTGGCAGGCACCAGGCACAGCTCCCTGGCGTTTCCTCCTCTTGGGCATCCTGTGCTTACTTGTTAAGGGACAGTGACTGCAGTCGTTTACCTGCCATGGCCGCTTCGTCTTTTGCTGGGGGGGGGAGGGGGGGAAGAGGGAAGAGGGGAGGAAAACAACAGAGCTTTCGTCATTTCACAGCGCACATCAGGGACTGGTGCTGGATTGATGGCCCCAGGGACCGAAATCCTGCTGGCCATCTACAGCGAGGTGACAGGACAAATTGCAACCCTCCCACCAATCCCTGATACATCCCCCTTGCCCCCCGCGCTGGGGTTAAGAGGAGCAGCCCCCCCTCACATGTCCCCTGCTGTCCTTGGCCTCTCTTCAGGCATTCAGAGATCACCCTGATGCTGATACATGGGTTTCTCCATAGAGACCACTAAGAACACACGTTTTTCACACTCCTGGTTCTCCCCCACCAGAGCTGAAGAGAAAGCCCAGCAGGGGAAGGGCACTGCAGATTCCCTGGACAGGCTGGATCCCGGCACAGCAAGCAGATAAATCACAGCAAGCAGATAGACAAATCACAGCCAGCACAAGGAACTCACTAAACTCCCAAATAGGAGTTTTACAGGACAAGAGGAAATGGGCACAAACTTGAACACAAGAAGTTCCATCTAAACATGAGGAGGAACTTCTCCACTTTGAGGGTGGCAGAGCCCTGGCAGAGGCTGCCCAGAGAGGTGGGGGAGTCTCCTTCTCTGGAGACATTCCAACCCCACCTGGACACGTTCCTGTGGGACCTGCTCTGGGTGGACCTGCTTTGGCAGGGGGTTGGACTAGATGATCTCCAGAGGTCCCTTCCAACCCCACGGCATTCTGTGGAGCAAACACTGCCCAGGAAGCTGAGGACAATATGGGTATGAAGGGCAATTCCCTTCTCTCTTTGCCTGCTCAGATGTCCTAGAGCTTTGTAAAGTGAGAACTTAATAAGAACGAACCAGCTGAACCTGGTTCTGATGAGAGGAGTTGTGCTGACACTCAGCAACACCTCGCAGTCTCGGGAGGTGAGGAATTACAACGCACGATACGAGAAATCATGGCTCTTGGCAGTGCTGCCATTGCAAAGAGAAGAGGAGATGGTTAATTACTCTCTAACCTTTTCTTTCTTCTTCTTTCCTTCTGGCAGCTTCTTCCCTTTGCTTCCGAATGATGGCTAGTCGGGCGAGATCTGCCTTTGCCTGTTCTGTTTTACCAGCTAGGTGCATTTTCATGTATCTTTCTTTTGCCTTTTGCTTCTCTATTTCCTCCCTGTTTGAGCAAAACACACCAGTCACAAGAGCATCCATGTAACAGTGAACACACGCCGCGGGGGAGGAACACACACACCTGGGAAGGATGGTGAGGACAGAGATGGATTTCCCACAGAGACATGGGGGGGGGTCCTGTCACCAGTCCTCAAGCACGGGTTAGAGCTCTTGCAGGGTTTGAACTGGGACAACGAGAGAGACTGTTTCTACCTTCCTTCAGCTAAATAAGGACACTGACACTCAACGGGGTCAAATTAATTACCCCAGACTGTGCAGCTCCCCTCAAAGGAGAGCTTCTGCCCAAGCAATCTCTAGCCCAGAGAAGCAAACTTAAATCCTTCACTCTGAAGCTCTCCACCTCTAAATGAAACTACCAGATTAAACTTTGCTTCTCATCTTATTCATCTGCTCAGGCAAAAATTTCACCATGACCCCTGGCATCTGGGAACCCGCTGCCTGTCACCGGGGCACCTCCTGTAGCAAGATTAAAGCAGACCCCAAGGTGACTCCTGGTTAATGGATTTTGGCATTAAAACTTCAGGAAAGGAATAGTCTACACCTGCGTCACAGCAACAAACTCTGTCCTCTCAGCGCACCCGGCCAAGCTGCCTGGCTCTGGGGTGGCCAGAGGACAGACACCTCCTGTCAAGTTTGTCAGGAAAGACATTTTGAACCCCAGTGAGTCCTGCCTGACACTCTGCAGTTTTTCAGTGTCCACTTTGAAAGCAACACATCTAACAGGGCAGGGAACTGCTGGAGAGCGCACAGTAGAGGGCTGTAAAGATGATTATGGGCCTGGAGCATCTCTCTGCTGAGGAAAGGCTGAGGGACTTGGGTCTCTTCAGTCTGGAGAAGAGAAGGCTGAGGGGGATCTGATCAACACCTAGAAATACTTCAAGGGTGGGTGTCAGGAGGATGGGGCCAGGCTTTTTTCAGGGGTGCCCCATGATAGGACAAGAGTTAATAGGCACAAACTTGAACGTAAGAAGTTCCATCTAAACCTGAGGAGGAACTTGTTGACTTTGAGGGTGTCAGAGCCCTGGCAGAGGCTGCCCAGAGAGGTGGGGGAGTCTCCATCTCTGGAGACCTTCAAACCCTGCCTGGAGACGTTCCTGTGGGACCTGCTCTAGGAGGACCTGCTTTAGCAGCGGGTTGGCCTAGATGATCTCCAGAGGTCCCTTCCAACCCCATAGCATTCTGTCATTCCATAAAAGGCTTCCCTGAACCACCAAAGCACACCCAGCAGGGAGCCACCTCCCCGCAAGGATGAAATTCCCAGAAGGTGTTAGCTCCTGGCCGAGGCAGCAGGAAAGACTCACCGCTCTCGTCGCGAGAGCTCCTTCGGTCCATCCAGGTCCAGCTGAGTGACTTTTTTGGTGGTCTGAATTACACGATTGGGATTCTCTATGTCTATCAACCCTTCCACTCCTTTGCGCTTTTGCTAAGGTTCAAGAACAAGAGGGAGGTTAAGAAGCTCCCTCACACCCCACACTGTGCTCTATCAGAGCTCATCAAACACACTGCAACACGGCCCAAAAGCAGAATTCAACATGTTTTTACCACCAGACAATAAATCCATTTACAAACCAGGATTTGTACCTGAAGCCTTTTTTGACATATTCTTGGCTTTGCATTTTACTTATAAAAACACACAAGTTTTCCTTCTGAGGACAAAATGCTGCCAAATTCAGGGGGTTTTTTTGGCTTCTAAAAACAGTTCTTCCATAAAATATTTTTAATAGGTAGCTCTCAAAGACAGCTCTGAGTCAAGAGTGTGCATCTCTCCTCCCAAGAATCTGGGTGGTGCAAATGCATTAAGTGCCCTGAGAATGACAGTACCTGATAATCCTCATCATCTTCATCACTCTCATCTGAATCTAAAGACTTCTTCTCCTTTTTGGGGTCCCCTGTTGCTCCTTCGCCTCCTTCTTCTTGTTCCTCTTCTTCCTACAAAATCACAGGAAATTATAGAGGAAACGTTCATCAATAAATCCATCATCAAATCCAACAGTGACTCTTAAAAGAGCGGTTCTTTGGTTTGTTTTGAAACAAGGCAGACATTTCAAGTGGGGTCCTGCTCCTTCTGTTCCTTTTCCATAACACTTAGAGAGTTTGTGAATGAACTGTTTGTGAATTCCAACTGGTAGGAGCTGAAATCGTTTTTGGAAAACAGGATCAGATCCATAAGTGGTTTCAGAGTTTGGAAAGATGGCACGAAACCAAGGAGGTGGGACTCAGAAAACAAATCAAGAGGAGTTAGGCTTCGGAAGAAGAAATTCAACACAAAATCGGAATATGTGGCTAAGCAGCAAACCAGCAAACTACACACTCCTCTTGAGTTACAGCTGGTCAAAACACGAAAAAGGAGTCAACAATATGGCTCATGACTGCCTGAAAGAGTAATCTTCTTCTGGGAGGTAGTCATCAGTATTTCCTATATGGGGTATAATTATCCTCCTGTAGTCAGTGCTGTGAGGCTTCAGCTGGAATAGTTTGTTTTGGCTTAGGCAGCACTTTCAGGAAGTCACAGAAAAATTAGCAGTGAGTGTGCCGTCGTAGCTGTGGTAATTTGGGAATGCAAGGGAACAAGTACTGCAAAAAGCAGCCGTGCCTTTTTATAACAGCAGTCAGGGAGCTGTGGAAGCCAGGGAGGAGCCGTTACGGTCCTATGGTGGGGCACAAAAATGTGTCTCAAAAAGGACTCACGGCAGCAAACTGCTATCTCTCCCTACAAGTCAGAAGCAAACAAGAAAAGCATTTATACAGGAAGAAGTCACAGGAGTTCTGCATTTTAACTCTAGAAGAGAAAGAGGGCAAATATAGTAATTTCAATATACATTAAGGTGTCAAGATGTGGGCCCTTTTCTTCCACAGCCAAGCTGCAGAGCATGGATAAAAAAACCCATGAGCTGGAGGCTAGAACGATGAAATACAGGTGAAAAGATGTCTAGAGCTGCTGCGTAATCATCTTCCCTCTACCCTTTAACCTTCAAATTGTGAACTGGGAGGTCTACCTGGCCTCTCTTCTGTGAGGAACCAGACCGGATCACACCTTGCAGTCTCCCCAGCCAGAGATGTTCCAGAGTTCATATCGTGATCACTGACAGAACAACCTGCAGCACTTGACTGAGCTGCCGTTTCTCATGAACTGTAAGTTACACTGGAGAAGCTGGGGCTTATGATACCAAAGACATAACATGGGCAAACACATACCCTTGCCTTCTGCTTTTCTGCTTGGAGCTGAGCATCAATCTCCTCAGGGCTTGTGTACTGTCTTGCTCGGCCTTTGTGGCCTCCTTTTCTACCTGTATTAAATAAATAAATAAATAAAATTAATAAATGGTTTAGTGATAAGCTTCCAGAAAGGTCTGCTCCTCCTGCAACACTCTATCTGGACTTTCGGGGCAGACAGGGCAAACTGAAATAGCTCTTCTGATATAATCTAAACAACAAGGAAAAAAAAAGACACATTGAATTTGCCAGTCTCAGTGAAACACTCCAAGAATATCAGGAAAATTACACAGAGAATTGGGATTATTGATCCATAGGAAGATACTTGGAGAATAAATCCCCTCTTTTCCCTTGAGCTGGTTTCTCCAGAACAGAGAGCAGTCTATCAGCTGTACACTGTTCTCCAAATCCAGCACAGGCTTGTCCTACAGAGAAGGAGCCTTCCCAGAGAGGGTACTCCTCCTGTCCCTCAACCACCACAGAGCCGTGACAACACTTACCAGGCAACGAGCTTCCAAGTGTCCTCTCAGCTCTCTGTGACACCACCCTTCCTTGCCCACCCCTGCCTGCGCTTGTGGCCTCTCTGATTCACTTCCCTGGCAAGGGGTGCTCAATCCCACAGCCGCTCTCTGCGGTTCCTGCGCAGGAGGAATCACAGTGTGTTCCTGCGGCAGCCACGGTCACAACCAACTCTCCGAGGAGCTGGTCCCCTTAACCCCTCCCCTATGCTAAGACTGTGCCAAGAGAAAATAGGAAGCTAATTGGACAAAAGCTTTGGGAATTACAAGGACAGCTGAAGAACTACTAAAAGGAGCCTCCATGTTTTACTGCTTTATAAGGAAAAATAAAAACAAGTTCTCTGGAAGAGGAAGGTCAGGAAGAGAAGAGTCAGCTTAGCTGGCTGGGCTGCCTGGCTGAGGTCTGCTCTCAGGTTCAAAATTCTGTTGATTAATGAAATACCAGAGCCATTAACACTTCCTGCAAGCAGCTGCTCTGTTTATCTTCTTACAACTCAAAGGACTGCTGGAAAGCAAGCTGAACAGTCAGTCTCTAGCCTTGAGCTACGGAGCTCAAGGTAAAACCTGTGTGTGAGACTGACAAAGAGCAAACAGCTCAGGCAAAGGAGCTCTTTGCTGAGACTTTGAAGTTTGAGAGAAGGAGCAGGAAATTCTTGCTCACTCTCACTCTCACCCCTCACCTGCCGAGGACAATGGAAACCTTACAGTGGTGGGGAGAGCTGAAGGGATCGTCCCTCCTTCCTGGGGACTGTGTAGAACACATGGGAGATCTGTCACTGCTGCACTGTCCCTCCTTCCTGGGGACAGTGTAGAACACATGGGAGATCTGTCACTACTGCCCCGCTGTGCCACAACCATGCCTGGTTGTGCTACGGGACTTGGGGGGACAGGGAGCACCAGTGCAGGTGCATCTGCAGGCCTTAGAAATTTAACATTTTCTAATCAGTCCTCCTGGCTCAGCAGAGACAAGCTCTCGTACATTCTAGCTTAATCAAAGCTAATCTGTGGAACAAGTTATCTCAAAAAACCCTCTGGGAATCCTTGCAGAGACCCCCGAGATGTTTTCCTCATGTGACATGGGGCAGCCCAAAGGCCAGATTCTTCACTCTGAACTCAGCCGTGGAAACTCGTGGGCACCCAAACCGTAAGTGCAACCAAGAGCTTTGCTGTACCCAGGACATGTGTTTTCCGTTTGCCTGTTCCCAACCATCCCACGTGGCAATACTGACACCCTCCGGGAAGGAGATCTGCCACGGGAGCACTCTAGCCCAGGAGACATTACCTCACTGCCCAGCAAACAACATAGAATTGTCTGGGTTGGAAGAGATCTTTAAGATCATCTAGTCCAATTATCAAACCTAACTTTGATAAAAAACCATCACTAAACCATGTCACTAAACACTATGTCAACCTGTCTTTTCAACGCCCCCAAGGATGGTGCCTCAACCACCTCCCTGGGCAGCCCCTTCCAATTTTTATTAACCCTTTCAGTGTAAACATTTTTCCTAATATCCATCCTGAACCTCCCCTGGCGCTACTTGAGGCCGTTTCCTCTTGTCCCATCGCCTGTGACTTTGGGAGAAGACATCGATCACGAGGCTGCATCCTCCTTTCAGGGAGTTGTAGAGAGTGAGAAGGTCTCCCCCCATCAGCCTCCTTTTCTCCAGGTTGAACATTCCCAGCTCCCTCAGCAGGTCCTCAAAGACTTACTCTCCAGACCCCTCACCAGCTCTGTTGCCCTTCTCTGACATCACTCTGGATTGAACAACAGTAACAATCCTCACACACCAGGTAACACCAAGAACACCTCATAAACCAAAACAACGCTGTGCTACAAGCTTAATGGATGCCAGGCAGCTTTCTTGTCCAGTTGGTCTCAGAACTGAAGAACACAAAAGCTTTATCACTGCACATAAAAAGCAGTAATAATGGGGGGAAAAGCAGCTCAGGAGAAATTATATTCAAAGCCTAAAAAGAAGCAAACTGAAGAGTGAATCAATCTCATTTATATTTGAGCCTGCACACAGAGAAGTAAGGCCCCTTTGAGCGGGAGGAGCAGTGCTGGAGACTGCGGGGAGCTCAGCACGGGGCAGGGACAAGGCTCTGCTCTTCCAGGGACACAAGAGGATGTGCTGGTCCTACGTCTGCCACTGACCTACCACGTCACGCTGTGCGACTCACATCAGCTCCGTGCCTCAGTTTCCCCATCTGTAAAATAGGGATAATGACTCTTCTCTTCCTCTGCAAAGCGCTTTTAAAATACAAACATCTGCAGATTTCACCTGAAGTAAAGACCACTGGTGCTTACAGCAGGAACACTTTCAAATACAAGGTCTTCAGCTTTAAACAGAAAAGTAGTTATGGAAGTTAAATCAAAGAGAATGAAAGAATATTGAAAGAATTGCTTTTTTTGAATGAAGATATTAAAAAAAAAAAAGAACATAATCATGGGAAATAATCCTTTAAGAAGATTTATTAATGGCTGGTCAGACCCCCCATTTTATATTAAACAGTGAGAGCAAAAGTCTGCTTCAGGATATAATAACTCCCACTGATTTGAGGGGGGAGGAGTGGGCCAAGAGCCCACTTTTCCCAAGAAGCTTGAAACAAACATTTAAAACTGCACAATGAAACACAGAGCGGGAAATCCTGAGTTATGGGGCATTTACATACAGCAGCCTGGGTTATAACCCCCCACAGTTCTTTGCCTTCACAAAAAAAATAATACGTGAAAGCTTCACCCCTGTCCACTAACATTGTGCAAATGGACCCAAAATAAAGCACTTTAAAAAAATCTAAATAGGGAGGCAGATTTGGTACTAAAGCTGATAAAATAAATAGGAGCAAACTACAGAGAAAAGGAGCGATGAGGGCTAGTTTACATTAATGTATATGACTGAGGTTTCACCGACGCTCGCACAAGAGCCAATTATGCAGATGGTGCATCTGGAGAAGGTTCTGGGTGGATCCAGCTCAGGCCTGACAGCCTGTCAGTCCCTCATTACTTCTCCTTAATCATACAAGCAAGTCGGTACCCGCTCCGCAACACCCAGATGTGGAGCAGCCAGAGCCACATGAAAAGGGCCATGTTTGGAGCCCCTGGACCAAAGGCCACCCCCAAGCCCCCCCCACGCTGCCTCTCAAGGCCGGACCCTCTGCCCAGCCGCCCAGATTCTCCGTACCCGACCCCGAGGCTTCTCCCATTGAACCACCGGGAGAGGATGGCCTTCAAAGCCCACACACCACCTGTGCCCTCCTGGAATCATCACTGTGGCTGTAAATTCCCCTCTCCGGGCATTCGTGTGCACCAGGCCCTGTCCCGGGAGAACTGGATGCAGTTTCCAGCGTAGCGGGGAGCACCTGGGGCCCAGCCCAGTCCCGGTCCCACGCGGGGAGCTGGCACCCTACGGCCCGGATAACACCAGGGGCTGTTGCGATCCCACAGCACTTGTTGTGGGGTACAGAATGGGACACCACACACCGCCAGATCTGTGAGAAAGGAGGAGAATCTGCCATCTTTTGCGGAGGGGAAGCCCCAACCGAAGCCCTCCACGAGCGGGCTGGGGGAAGAAACCAAAACCTCCCCCCAAAGCAGCCGGAGAGACGATGCGGCACGAGGACCTCCCTCTGCGGCCAAAAAGGGGGGAAGGAGACCCCACGCCGAGATCCCCAGGGCTGGGGAGAGGAGGGAAAGAGACCTCCCTTCGGACTTGTGGGGGGAGGGGAGGACTGGGAAAGGGGGGGATCGAGCCCTGCCCTCCCCGGGCATCACGGCCGGATCCTCCCCCCACGCCCCTCCCGGGGACTGAGGGCCCTACACCCTCCCTCAGCCCCCTCGCACGCCCGCAGGGACGAACCCTCCCAGTCCGCCCCGCTCCCCACCTCCTTTCGGCATCGCGGCGGCGATGGCGGCTGCGGCAACTGCAGCGAGGCCCGCCCCCGGCCCCAACCGGCGACCCGGAAACGGAAGCCGTCCCACCCCCGCGCGCGCGGCCCTCGGTGCCTGCCCAGTCGCGTTGGCCCCCCGAGGCCCCCGCCGCCGGGGCTGCCCTCGGCGCTGCCTCTCCCGCCGACCGCCCCCACCGCCTGGGTCCCCCCCGAAGCGGAGCGCGGGGCCGCTTCTTCCCCCGGAGAAACGTGTTCTCCGCCTTGCCCGGGCCGAAGCGGTGGCGCGCAAGGCGGAGCGTCTTTCCGTCAGGCACCACCGTGGACACCCCAATGGGGCGGGGCCACGGGGCATTCCGGGTGTGAAAGGCCCCGCGGGTGACGGCGGATTGGAAACGGCGACGGTGGCAGGTGAGTGGGTTTGCGGCCGCTGCTTTCCTTGTTCACTGTGGCCCCGACCTCGACCCAGGGAGATCTAGCAAGACCCGGTAGCCGCAGGGTTTGGGATGGCAGGGCCGGGAGGCCTCGCCCGTGTTTTCGGTAGGGGCTGGCGGAAGTTGTTGCTGTAGAGTAGGCCGGGATGGGGAAGAGGCGGCTGCCGCCTCCTCCTCGCTTCACTGAGGAGAGAAAAAATGTTTTACCGTGTTGGGGCGGGCACAGCGTTTGTCTCAGGGGCTGCCGGTATCGCCAGGGCCGCGCTGGGCGAGGTATTGCCTCTTTCACGAGCTCCATGAAGCTCACTTTGAGCATCCGAGCGGAAAATGGCAAAGCGGGACAGAAATCTTAAGAGAAATATCGGTAACTGTTGTTTTCCTCTTGTTTTTTTTTTTTTTTTTCTCATGGTTCTCAGGACTCTGAAGCACCCGCTCATTTGAGTGCAGGTAAACCCTCGTTCCCGAGGTCATGCCCAAAGTGAAGAGGAGCAGGAAGCCTCCCCCGGATGGCTGGGAGCTGATTGAGCCAACGCTGGATGAGCTGGATCAGAAGATGAGGGAAGGTAAGAGGCAGAGCTGGCTGTTCCTAGGGAGGTGACCCTGAAACAAGCTGGTCTGTAACCACTTCAGGAAGCACAGCTTCCCCCCTGAATAGACATGAACTATTTTTTATCTCTGTGCCTCACAGTTATGCTGCAGACCAGAATTAGGCCAGTACTGTGTGTTTCTCTCTGGGTGTACCCAGGTTCCAGAGCACAGAGGTTTGTTGTACAGTTGCTCTAGGGCACGCCATGGCTGAGCCCTGGGTGAAGCTCCCTGGTGTACACATGGAGGGACTGGCAGTTCTTGTTTGTGCTGTTGCTCTGGACTGATGAACCAGGGCAGCCATGAAGTCACCTGCCATCCCAGTGTGGGTCACCATTGTTTTGTTTTCATTTCCTAAAGGAGCTGTTCCAGGTCAGGTCCCTCTCATCTGAATTTCCTCCCGTTAAATTCAATCATCTCTCTAATGTATTAACGTTATGATTGCTCTTGGAACAGTTTATTGCAAAGTGTCCAAGGACATGAGTTGGCTGCCTGAAATGGTCAGTTGAAACCTGGTGTTTGTGTTCCCTCCCAGCGGAGACCGAGCCTCATGAAGGGAAGAGGAAAGTGGAATCCCTTTGGCCTATCTTCAGAATTCATCACCAAAAAACACGTTACATCTTTGATCTCTTCTATAAAAGGAAAGCTATCAGCAGAGGTGAGGAGCACAAATGCTTTTACCCTGGGCAGGGGAAACCAACAGAATAAAATATCCACCTGGAACTGGAGCGTTGGTGGGATGGACCAGGTTTCTGGGGAGGGAAAATGAGGGAAAATCTGGCCTGGCTTTAACTGCTAGTTACTGTAGCCAGTAATTCCTGATAGCGAGTCTTCTAGCATTTCCTGGGAGCTGCTTGTGATGGTGTCTGCTCCTCCACAGAGCTCTATGAGTACTGCATCAAGGAAGGATACGCTGACAAAAACCTGATTGCAAAGTGGAAGAAACAGGGTTACGAGAACCTCTGCTGCCTGCGGTGTATCCAGACACGGGACACCAACTTCGGAACCAACTGCATCTGCAGGGTCCCTAAAAGCAAGCTGGAAGTGGTAAGGGGTTTTCGGCTTGTTCCTCTCCTTGTCAGGACCTTGGCAGTACTGGGTCTTGCTAGATGGTAGAAACCCTTTCCACCCCAGACCTGTTCTCTGCCTTGAGGCTTGAGCCTGCTGGTCTGTCTGCTCACTGTACTTTGGCTGAAATCCCCTCCTCGTGTTTCTTTTCCAGGGGAGAATCATTGAATGCACTCATTGTGGATGCAGAGGCTGTTCTGGGTGATGCCTTTTAGCTGTAAGACTACTTCTTGAACTCTGAGGGACTTCCTCCTGCACAATGGACAATTACAGCCGCCTTCTGTGTGATTGGGTATTTCTGTAGAGCAGTTAAAGCAGTAACGTATTCGCCTGGATGGTATATGCAAAGGTGGTTGTGTTGGAGTAGGTTTTTGTGTAGCCATTTATTTTAAAATAAAGTCTACCCTCCTTGAGAGAGTGGTGCAATCTTCTGGCAAAGCATTTCTGTTCCTCTTTTCCTGTTGGGTTGTGTTTTGGTTGGTTGGTTTGTTTGAAGGCTGCTTTAAATGGGGGTTGTTTTTAAGCATCTCTTATCCCTCTTTCTCAAATAACTGAATTTAAAAGGCTGCATGGAAAGGAAATAATACAGTCCTCAAACATCCAGTCTGATTCAAGCTCTTCCTTGATCTTATGCAGAAGGAAGCTAAATTTCACTGGAACTCTCTGCTAAGGCTTGTAACCTGAAATTAGGCTGTAGATCCATTCAGGAATGCCAGCAGTCCACAGAGACTTAGAGGTGGCAGGTCAAGTGCCCAGATACACACAGAACACAGGAAAGAGACAAAACTAGCACTGTGCTAAACCACTGGCAAATCTGATTTTACTTCTTCCTTGTTAAACTACAGCTTATCTAATCCTCTGCAGTTGAAGGAAATGCCCTGGAAACTTACTTTTATTCCTCTTAAAACAAGGACAATTATTTTATTATGTAGTTAACCAGAAGAAATGGAAACATGAAGCAGCGTTACTACAAAACAGTTTAAGGGAGCAAGTTCCGTGTTCTTCCAGCACAAGGAAGATGCAGGACTTCAGCGTCCTGCTCACTGCTCCTTCTGCCCTGGTTGTTCCTGCTCAGCCTCTTCCTCTCTGTCATCTCCCACCACACGCTTCGCTCTTCTGTATTTTTCCCAGGGGTGGGGGGTCTCCTCTCCTGCCATTACTTTTAACCACCGATAGTAGTAGCCACGGAAACCATCAATTTTCTCCAGATATGGGTTCTTTGACTTATACTGCAAACAAAAAAAAACCAACAAAACAAGTTTTTATTAGAAGAGAGCTCACTTCAGTACCAGCATGCAATAGCTGCTACTGAAGAAATGGCTCAAGTAACTGGCAGCCAGCTCAGACAAACCTAAAGGAAAATGATTTAGGCAGATGTCTGTTTCCCCTCCCCTTGTTTTTTGTCCTCTGTGACACTTTCATAGTGTGACAGGTCCTGGCTACTTACCCTGTCAAATTTCGGAGGGTACTGTGCAGCGAACTCCAGCTGACGTATGATAACTTCATTGGGAGGCACCTGGTTATTCCTCATGTCTCGCAGGATCTCCGTGAGGTAACTGTAATCCAGCTGCCTCACAGCGGCAGCAATGAGGGTGCTGTAGATGTACTTGTTGGGAGTTACTCCAGACCTCTGCCAACAACAAACACAACAGTTAAACTCGTTTATCTGCCAAACAGCACAGGGCTAACAGAAGGAGAAGGCACATGGGTACTGCATACACAAGGAGCAAGGCTCTCGCTCCACTGTAGCAGCTTCTCCAGTGCCAGCACGCCCCTTCTTGTGATCTCTCTCCTACCCCAGCACAGCTCTAGGACAGCCCACCTGAGCTGGCACCTCCAGAACTGTGTTTTTGGAGTCAGAACACAACCACTCACCACAGAAACCTCAGCATGTCTTCTTACAAGCATTAACACTTCACTTTGCCTCTTCCTGCAGCTTGAACTCTAAGCAGCGAGGTTTTTTACCTTCAAATCTGAGAGTAACTGCAGTCCATCCTTCTCTCGGTGGCAAGCGATTGCTAGGCTACAAAAGGTCTGGAGGTTGGGTGACAGTCCCCTCTTCACTAGAGCCGGCAGCATGCTCTGCAAGATACAAGTGTCAACATCAGTTTCCAAAAAGCCCCACTGTAGCTTTCCAGACAGAGCTAAAGACGCCAGAACAGAATCCATAAATACTAAGAAATTAACTCAAGCACTGGTTTGTGGAAAACGCCGTGAGATCCTCATGCTGCTTTCTATTGCAGATAGAGAAACAGCTCTCACAACAAAGCACAGGTCATGCCGGCAGCAAGGAGATGATGAGAGAGCTGTTTCTGAGGTTTTCTCACCTTTGCTCCTTCCAGGTCTCCCTGTTTACTTTTCTTCCTTATTAAAGTGTTAAAGAAGGTGACATCTACTTTCACTTTATGCTCATCTAAGAGTGCCAGCAAAGAAGATTCTGAGGGTCCTTGGGGTTCCACCAGCTCAGCCAGTAACGTAAACGTTTTAATGTTGGGTTCTGCATTGTCCTCTTTCATTTTATTCAAGAAGCCCTCCACGTCCCCCATCAAAGCCAGTCGATCGGACGGTGTGGCCACTGTCCCCAAGGAAACCACAGCTGTATTGGGCATCCTGGAATCCAGCAAGTTGGGCAGATTGCAGAAATGCTGCTTCTGACTTAGTGCTCTTTCCTGCTCCATCTTGGTCTGGCCTCTCCTCATCAATGCTCCAGTCCCACTGTGAGCTGTGCTGGGGCTGTTGAGAGCAGCTGGTTCCATTTCAGTTCTAGTCCCATCTTTTTTTAGTTGCTGGATCAGTTCTTCAGGTTTCACCAAACTCTCCTGAAACAACTGCTTTTCCATAGCTTCCACATCCAGCTGGACAGCAGCTGCAATCTCCAATTTCTTCTTTTTCTTCTGATTTTTCACCTTTTCCTTCTGCCTCCCTGCTGCAAGCCTTAGCTGAGATGAGTTCTCATCGCTGGGTCTGAGCAGGAGCTCAGAAGCCAGGACTGGATCTCCTATTCCACAGTCTCTAGCTGCACGCAGCATCAAATTGTACGTGTGGTTGTCAGCCTTTATTCCAAGTTTCGTCATTTGTTTCCAAACCTGAAGAGGGGAAGATGAACACCAGATGTATGTGGGATTAAAGTGGAAGTCTAGTTTGCAGAACTCATCCTAGGAGAAGCTGAACTCCTCCTATTTCATCAGCTCTGAGCAACCCGCTACCTCCTGTGCGTTCAAGTGACAAGTTACAACACAGGACGTGCTTTTTCCTCCCCACTTAGAACATGAAGACATACCTGTAAGGCGTATCGGAACCCGTTTTCGCTGTCCTTTATGCAGCTCATGAGAAGGAAGCTAAAGGTCTCAGCTGTGAGAACATGGCCCTTGTGCACCATTTCCTAGAAGAGGAGAGAGAGCTTAAACTTCCCAGTTACCCAAAGTGTCTGTCACAGCTGGCTGCAAAGTTTAAATATCACTGTTGTCTTCTGGGGACACAACAGCAACAAAGCATTGGGTAAACTCCTGGCGCTGCGAGCAGAGTGATTGCTCTAGGAGAAAAAGAGCTCCAAAATGCCTCTGCAGATTCTGCCTTCTTCCTAATGGGAGCTACAGGGAATTTGGGGGCAGGAAGAACAATCATTTCAGCTACTCCTGGACTGTCCCTTTCTGAGAAAAGCTGCTATAAGAGCTCTGAAAGGAGCTAGGCATCAATATATGGGTCTTCAAAGTGAGGAGTGGAGACAGATGCAGTAGCTGTGAACTCTACAAAAGCTTTGTTCAGTAAGTCATTGATACACCTGACCAGTTTTAAAGCCAGCCTCTGCAGCGGCCTCCTTTTATGCACTTACGCTTAATGTTCGGTGTGTACCAAGACAATTTCATTGTATAAGACCAAGGATCAAAGAAATATAAACACGTGATCTCTAATTATCTCTGCTGGATACGAAATAGAAGAGTCTATGCAATATGGCAGCTTCCAGGAGCTTTAACCAGAGCAGACTACCCTTAATACAAGAAAAGTCAAGTCTTTACCTTCAGTACATCAAAACACATCCTGAGATCTGAGCAGAGGGCACAGACTTTCAGCAGTGCGTGGTAAGTGATCAGGTTCAGCTCTTCATTTTTGCTCTGTAGCTGCTGCCGTAGTTGGAGAGCGCTCTGGAGGCCTGAGTCTTTCCATGGTGATTCGGCACAGGCATTGAACAGGGCGGTATAAGTGGCCTCAGTGGGAGTTAAGCCTCGTTTTTTCATCTAAGGGAAGAGAAGAAGAATTTGAATTGGCTTTTTAGGAAAGCATTTCTGGAATTTCATAACTTGTTTCTAAGAGTTTCAGGCTAAGAAGGTGCAAACACTGACACAGAGTAACATGACCAAATGCTTGAAAGTTTTATCTTAAAAAAACATAATGAAGGTTTGAGAGATAAAAGAACATAAACCTACATCATTATAGAGCTTGAATGCCTTTTTGACGTAGCCAACCCTGCCACAGCCGCCAATTAGAACAGTGTAATTGCTTTCTTCTGGCTGCACATGCTCTTCCTTCAGCATCTGCACCTCAAACAGCTCCAGAGCCTCTGCCAGCTAAAGGGAAGAGGAAAATCCACGATGAGGCAACAACAGAATCAATTACAATGGATATTAATATAGGAAGCTGTGGGCAGGTTGTGGTAGAAAACACAGAACATGGGATTCCTCACATTCTTATTTTACTTTTACATAAAGATACTAATGATACAGATGGGACAGAGCTGCATCCTTCATCAATGCTACTGAAAAACAAATAAGTTAAGAGCTGGGAACAAACCTTGTCATCTTTGATAAGGGCTTTGCATTTTAAGAAGTACCAGTACGGGGTGTTCTTAGGGCCGCGTCGAGGTTTTCTTTCCGGTTCTTCCTCTCCCTCTTCTTGAAACTTTAAATTCTGAAAACGTGATGTGGTTTTGTGATAATATTTTCTAGAAGAGAATTTATTAGACAGTGTCCCGAACTCCACGCCTTCCTCGTCGTCATCCTCCTCCTCCCTAACAGCTCCAGCACAGCTGCCCGAATCGTTCTCTCTCAAGTGCCCACCAGGCAGCTTGTAGGAGGCCTGCGAGCAGCTGAACGACCTCCAGTCCAGCGGCGGCCCTTGCCCCGTGGGCTGCGACGGGCGCGGCGCCTTCCCAGCCCGCTCGGGGGCTGCCCAGCGCCACTGCGAGGCGACCGACCCCAGCGGGTGGCGGTGGAGGAGGAGCCGCGCTGCCCTCATGATGTGCCCCTTGGCCACCGAGCGGGCGGAGCGGCTACCGGCCCCGGGCCCGCCCAGGCCTTGCCGCCCTCCGCTCCCTCCCCTCAGCCACCGCGCCTGCGCGGGCGGAAAGGGCGGGAGCGGAGCCGGGCGGCGCGCTGTGATTGGCGGAGCCCCGCGCGCTACCCGCTGGGCGGCGGGGTCGGGGGTGACTCCCGGCATTCCGCGGGCGGGCGGCGCNCGCCCCCCAGCCGCCACCATGCAGGAGCTCATCGCCAGCGTGGACCACATCAAGTTCGACCTGGAGATGGCCGTGGAGCAGCAGCTGGGGGCGCAGCCGTTACCCTTTCCTGGCATGGACAGTGCGTGTGCCCTCCCTTACTTCTCCACCTCTCCGGGTGCTCGGAGACGGCTCTTGTCCCGTCCGTGTGGCTGGGGCCGCCTTAAGGCGCCCGTCTGAGGGCAGCCCGGCTTTGGCTGGGGAGGGTGAGAGGGAGGTTTCCGAGGGTCTGAGCGCTTTGCTGAGCAGTTTCTGTGGAATTTCTGTCTTAATCCAGATGATTTTTCTTTCCCATTTAATGGAAGTTGTAGTTACTACAGGGGTTTGCGGTGAACAGAGTTAAATCTGTTTGGTGGCTGGTCACAAGTGGTTCTCTCCAGGGCTCAGTATTGGGCCGGTTCTGTTTAATGTCTTTATCAATGATCTGGCTGAAGGGATGGAGTGCACCCTCAGTAAGTTTGCAAATGGCACTACATTGGGTAGAAGTGTTGATGTGCTTGTGGGTAGAAATGCTCTACAGAGGGAGCTGGACAGGCTGGATCAATGGGCTGAAGTCAGTGGTATTGAGGTTTAACACTGTCAAGTGTTGAGTCCTGCACTTGGGTCACAATAATCTCATGCAGCACTACAGGCTTGTGGAGGAGTGGCTGGAGCTGCCCAGTGAAAAAGGACCTGGGCTTGTAGGGGGACAGCTGGTTTAACATGAGCCAGCAGTGTGCCCAGGTGGCCAAGAAGGCCAACAGCATCCTGGCTTGTATCAGGTGTAGTGTAGCCAGCAGGACCAGGGAAGTGATCGTCCCCCTGTGCTTGACACTGGTGAAGCCCCACCTCGAGTCCTGCATCCAGTTCTGAGCCCCTCCCTATGAGAAAGATTGAGATGCTGGAGCACGTCTGGAGATGGGCAACAAAGCCAGTGAGGGGTCTGGAGCACAAGTCTTGTGAACAGTGGCTGAGGAAGCTGGGGTCATTCAGCCTGGAGAAAAGGAGGCTGAGGGGAGACCTTGTGACTCTCTACAACTCCCTGAACAAAGGGTGTAGCCAGGGAGAGTCGGTCTCCTCTCCCAAGTAAAAAGTAATAGGACAAGAAGAAATGGATTCAAGTTACACCAATGAAGGTTTAGGTTGGATATTAGGAAAATGTTTATGTGGAAAGTTTTATCAAACACTGGAAGAGGCTGCCCAGGGAAATGGTGGGATCTCCATTCCTAGAGGTATTTAAAAGCATAATTGAAGCATTTTGATGTCAGGGAGACTTCATCTTTAGGTATATCCATGCCCCAGTCTCTAAACTTTCTCCTCCAGTCTAGTAATCCAACACAGGTAGTCGGGAGACTCATAGTTTGCTGAAATTTTCTGACTGGGCTACTAAACTTGTGTTTCTATTCCCTCAAATATTGTCGTTCTTATTGGTCAGGTTTAGCAAAGGTTAAGACACTTATGGTTGTTTCAGCCTGTTCTGGTCAAAAAATACAAGATTGTTGTTTCCAGGAGTGTTAAATACGGGGTTCACTGACATGATTGATGTAACAGCAGGGGAAAACCCAGTCAATTAAACCTAAATATCTGAAAGCAAAACAAACAGCACCAAATCTGCAAATTCCCCTTGGTGTCCCCCAAGAAGAATACAGATATTTATGAGGGCCGAACTTGAAGAAGGAACTTACACAGGAAAGTAAATTCCCCAAACCTAGCTGCTGCTTTTCTTTGGATGTTGAGGAGCACATTGTATTGCTGGGGAAGGAAATGTTTAAAAAGTTGCCACAAAACTTTGTTAAAATTAATTATGTTTTTGTGTTCTCTCTACAGAATCAGGCGCAGCTGTCTGTGAATTTTTTTTAAAGGCGGCCTGTGGCAAAGGTAAGTTTTATTTTATTTACAATTGTACTCATTGAGGGGGAGAAAGGAAACTAGATTTTCTAGCAGTGGCTGCAGTACTCTTCTTTTTTTTATAAAGGTGAGGGTATAATCGAGATAGAAGATAAAAATGAGGGATGATGGAATAACTGCAGCAGTTGTGAAATAATGGTATTCTTTTAAGAAGATGGGAGGTGACTAAGCAAAGCTGCCTGTGAAGAAAAGCTCGAAATTATCACAAGCAGATCTTGCTGTGGATGTGTCTGCATTTGTTGCTGTGGTTTGTGTTTGCCAGAGTTAACTTGGCTCGTTAGGGGGTGACATAAGACTTGTCCCAAGTGGCCATTGCCATTAAAGGGTAAATTCCTAAGAAAAAGCGATCCGTTCTGAAACCCCTCTTGCAGAGTGGAATGAAGTGTTGTTGTTGCCCTGTGCCTTCTTGTGCTGCAGATTTTTAATTATTCTTTTTTTCCCCCCTTCTTACCCCATCCTTCTGCAGGAGGCATGTGCCCGTTCCGACACATCAGTGGGGAAAAGACTGTTGTTTGCAAACACTGGCTACGAGGACTGTGCAAAAAGGGAGACCAGTGCGAGTTTCTGCACGAGTATGACATGACCAAGATGCCTGAGTGTTACTTCTACTCTAAATTTGGTAAGGGGTGTTGTAGCTCCTGCTTAGTGTTCCTTGCTGGCGTGGGAGTCTGGTGAAGAGGATCCTGGTGCATCCCTCTCACCTGTCTTCAGAGCACTACAGTTCTTCTCTGTCTGATGATATAGTTAGATTGTAATTTTTTCAGATTTGCTTAGTCCTTCCCCTGATTATCCCCCTAAATTTGTGACATATTGTAGATGTCTTCTCTCTCAAGAGCTTGTCCCTTGGGGGAAGAGGGAGGAAGTACAGGTTTTTACGGGGTTTCGTGCCTTTTGTTCTGTTTTTGGGTACGAGATGAGTAGGCTGAGCAGTTGGTCTTTGCATGACTCATTTTGGGGAGTTGATGAGCAGCAGAGGGCATGGGAGTGCAAAACTTTTATGCACTTGCTTTCCAGCTCTGGAGATCTGGACATAATGAGGCAACTTGCTGTCAGAAACTTACAGTCTTGTAGGTTTCCTTGGATTGAGGTTAGTGCGCAATTTGTAGTTTCTCCACACTTCTGGTGCACTAAATGTTTGGTTTTTGTTATCATGACTGCTCTTTCCAATTTAGTTTCCGCATTGTTTTTAAAAGCACACATAAATAATCCAGTCTGGTAGAACTTTACTCACCGGTGGTGAGTCCTTGGTGTTCTTCATCTAGGTTAAGGCAGGCAGTAAGACTGTTGTGCCTGAACTTATAAATGTCGGTAACAGCTTTGTGGAAGCTACATGATCCAGGTAATGTTTTTGAGAGTCATCATTTGATCCTGCACAAATGACTAAGAAGTGTGTTTGCCTTTGGTACAGGGGAATGCAGTAACAAAGAATGTCCATTCTTGCACATTGACCCGGAGTCTAAGATCAAAGACTGTCCCTGGTATGACAGAGGCTTCTGCAAACATGGTATGTATGTCGCACAGTTGCAGCTTCTGTGGCTATAAATCAAGGGTAGGGTGTTGCGGTTCATTCTTTGCGTGGTCTGCTTGTCTACTTGCTACTGCTGAGAGCTGGAGTGCGTTTATAGGGCACATGAACTGCTGAGTTTTGTGTTGCAGGTCCCCTCTGCAGACACCGGCACACTCGGAGAGTCATTTGTGTGAATTACTTGGTAGGATTCTGTCCAGAGGGACCTACCTGTAAATTCATGCAGTGAGTATGTTCCCAGGCTTGTCCTGCAATCCTATGTTTCCCTTGTAATCTGGGATATGTCAAATGAGGGTGCTCCAGTGCTTCCCAATGGCTTTGGAGATTTGGCCAATATTTAGTGTCTTGCATTGATTTGAGGATATGGGGCAGGGCCTCTTCAGGGAGTTAGCAGTAAGACTCTGGAGTGGTGATCAAATGCCATAAGCGCAGTGGGATTGCAGGAATTTATATTCCAGAAGACTTCAAAGGCAGAGGGATATCCTACATGCTGTGTTGTCTTTTTTGTATGTGTAATTACTGAGTGTCAGAATACAAAGAGGAGTGGGGAGGGAGAGATCTGTTTCCTGTGACCTCAACTTAATTTGCTGAATGTTTGTTCTGTTGTTTGGATTTACTTGACTGAGCTGATGGTAAAATGTGGGCATATGATTTGAGAATCAATTTTCTTATTTCCATCTAAACCAGCCCTCGGTTTGAACTGCCAATGGGAACCACAGAGCAACCACCACTGCCTCAACCGACACAAACACAGCAAAAGGTATGCAATTTCCCTGTCTCCCCTGCAGGCTCACCCTCAAAACATTTCCCACAGTGCTTTGAAAGAGGGTGTATTGTCTAGTGGTCAGAACTGGACACCCTGGGCTCTTGGATCCAGCTTGGAGAAATATTCAATGAGGGAAAACCATTTTACAACAGGGTGTGATACTCTTTTGTAATTAAAAACTTGGAGACAAATCCTAATAAACCGCAAAGCACTGTCCCTTCTCTCCCTTCCTCCCAGCCCTCTCATGTCCACCATCTCATCACAACATACTGCTGCTTCCTTCAACTTGGCACCGTGGTGTTTTGCCTGGTACTGTTTGTCCCCTCGCCTTGGTTAACCTTCTCAGTCATTAGTCCAGCTCAGAGGCTGGCAGTGATGTTCTGTTGCTTGGGGCAGTGCCTGGAAGGGAGGGTGCTGTGCAAGAATTAAGCAGTGAGCAACGCTGAGTGCTGTTATAGTGATGAAAGCCCTGTGATTGCTCCAGCTTTACGTGTAGATCTAGTCACAGAACACTCCCACATTACATAGAAGCACATCGTATGTGGTTGTGCAGCAATCTGCCAGTTTTTGTCATCTGCGTGACATCTCTCAGTGATGACAATGATATTTTAGCAGCCTAAACCTACTCTTTAAATCTGCCTTTCAGAGAAAAGCAGGATCTCTGGGCTTTGTAAGCCTCAGTTCTTGATTTCTTCTCTCTGGTGCTCCAGCTGGCAGAGCACCCACACACAGATCTGGAGGAAAGTTGATCATTTGATATATGGGGTGCTCTTTTCCCTTCTTAAAAAAAATAGCAATCATAAAGGTCTTTATCATCAATGCACTTAACAAGTCAGAACTCTACTCCTAACCAACAGAGAACACCCCAAGTCATCGGCGTCATGCAGTCTCAAAATAACAACACTGGGAACAGAGGACCCCGGCCGTTGGAGCAGGTCACCTGCTACAAGGTAATTCAGAGGGGAGGGACGAGGAATTAAAACAGGGTGCTAGATTGAAGAGGTACAGAGGAAACCCTTCCGCAGCGAGAGTTAAAGGAAACTGCAAAACTGTACATTTCAAAACAAGAGTTAATACTAGTTTTATCTCAGGAGTTAGTTTGCTTACACTTGGTGACTCTAGAAAGATTTTCTGTTACTCTGGATGGTCCTTGTGAGTAGCAGAAATTGAATATGTAAAGACTGTTCAGCTGTGGGTGCACCCCGTTGCGGCCAGACAAGGAATGAGGTGTTCATCTTGGTTGCTCACTGAGGAGCACCAGTAAAACTTTCATGCATTTGAGTTTCCATCTCCATTTATTTTTCCACCAAAGCCCCACTAGAAAAGGACAAAGAATCTTCCCGTCCCATCAGCTTTGACAGTGACATCGTTGTACATGCCAACTTCTTGTGTCTTTGGTGCTTGTTTGGGCAAAAGATACTGTGACTGGATAGGGATATTAAATAGCTGAATTCTATTTCACTGAAAACCTCTAATTACTGCTTATTATTGTAGCTGCAAGTAAATGACGTATCTGGGAAATACTGGGGCACCAGATACTGGCTTTTTGTCCTCTGAGCTTGAGTCACTTCAAGCTGCAAAGCCATGAATCTCTTGTTCAAAGGTGCTTTCCTCTGCCTGATTCAGGATGGCTGATCAGAAGTCCCTGTGTGTCTCTGATATGGTGCAGGTCTCATGGAATAGTCTTGGAAGCCTCAAAACGTTGAAATTCCCTTTGTGTGTTACGGCCCCTTGCTGTCTGTAGCGATGTGCTGAGAGCTCTCTCCTTTGTAGCGCAGTATATTAACGGAGTGTCAGGTTTCTCCCAGCACGGAAGCAGCTTCTGCTCCAAGGAGTGGAAATAACCCATAAAACGTGTCCCTTGTGACACCCGTGTTTCGCTTCATCTGCCAAACGTTGCCTCTTCCTTACGCAGAAAAGCTTCCAAATCAAAACAGTTGCTGGCTACCTTAATGAAGGCAGATAGAGGGAGGTGGGGGAAACAAACCTGTAACTGTTTAGTAATTCCTCTCTCTCTCTTTCAGTGTGGTGAAAAAGGTCATTATGCCAACAGATGCACCAAAGGACATCTGGCCTTTCTCAGTGGACAGTGACAGAACAGAACGAAGAGCACAAGGGAGCTATTAACACTGAGCAAAGGTTTCTGCCTAGCACTATGTCTTGAACTATTAATCAGGTTGTTTTTTAATGCCATTACTGAAAGAACTGGTCAGAGGCTGGCTGCTGCTAAGCAACGTTTTTGTAATTGTCCACAACCTTTTTTTTTTTTTTTTTGTTATGTTTTAACCTTTTTAAAAATAGATTTTGGCCTTCGCCTGTTTTCATTGAGTCCTGCTGAAAGGTAGATCTAAAAGCCAATAGATATGCAAGCCCCTCACCAGTGCAGAACTCCACGTAACCGCATCTCACACCAGTGTTTTCTTTAAAGTTCTTTTCCTTCTGCCGCTTCTCTTTGGAGAACCTGCAGCGTTTCAGCCCTCCCTGTGGAGGCAGGAAGACTGAGTGGGAAAAACTAATATTTGAAATGCCTTCCATTCAGTGAGGAAGCAGGGATTCTGCTGTCCTGTAGCTGATTAATTAAAAAAAAAAAAAAAAAAAAG
>VXBJ01006693.1:349927-399214 GCA_013400055.1 Nycticryphes semicollaris
AAAAAAAAAAACAACCCCAAAAAAGCCCAAACCAAACCCAGCAGCAAAGTTGTGTTCCCTGGCCCAGCCTGTTTGAGTGCGTGAGTTTGTCCCAGTGCCTGACTTACAGCCTGATGCACGTAATGTGTTAAAACTCTCGTCCACTTGCTTTTGTTTCTGTGCTTCGTGCTAATACTGAAGGTTAGAAATCAATCTTCTGGGTGAGAACCGATCGAGGGGAGAATTAAATGGGCATCTCTGTGGTTAAGCCAACCAAAGAGGAACAAGGACGGTAGGAAAGCCGCAGCTGCGCTCCTTTTCCCTTTGCAAAAAGCCATGAGGGAAACAAACACGGCTTGAAGAGTAGGAAGAAAAGAGCCTTGGCTCAGCCCCCCGGCCCCGTTGTCCAGCTCACACTGAGCAGGTATTTCCGTAGCCTGAAGATGGAGAAGTGGGGATGTGTATTCTTATGGAACACTGCTTTTAGAAGAGGTAGAACGTTCTTCCCAGAGCATATTTTGCCAGCCAAAACCCATTCGTTTTGTGAGAAGACTATTTCAAAAGGGCCAATGATAAAATGTGAATTAAAAAAAAAAAAACACCACCCAAAAAATCGCACCTACAACATGAGCCTTATTGATTCTAACCCATCTCTTCGTTTGCAGACTGGCTTTATACTTTGTTTTTATTGAAATGTACTGATTGGAAAAAAGCTGTCTGTGAATTTATTATTTTTCTTTTTTTTTTTTTTTAAGAACAAGAGAATATGACTAGATTAACAGAAGTGACCAGAGCCTGTGTTGGTTTGAGTGACTGCAGTTATTTCACTGTGGAGTTGGAGTCAGACAAAATAGAAGTCTGGAGTGTGACTGGGGTGTGACAGACCATCAAACGAGGTGTGCTACCTGTGTGTAACTGGGCACATGGAGAGGGAACTGTGACACTGGTCTGGGGCTGCCCTCCCCCCTCCTCCAGCTCCTCAGCTCTTTGCTGCCTCAACAGATGTTTTCCAAAATCAAAAGCCTCCCCTATTACCACTGAAGCTTTTTGAGAGATTATTCTTATCCCTTAACAAGGGGTTTTCCTTCTCCCTGCTGTTCAGAAGAGGGCAGGGTGGGTTGTACCTGCAGTGTTCTGCTGCAGGCACAGGCTGTGGCAGGGAGTTGTGACCAGGGGACACTTGCTTAGAGGGGTGCAAGAGGAAGGCCGTTGGGCTGAGGCCAAAGTCACCCGTGCTCCTCTAAGCTGCATTTATGCACAGTGTTTCCTGTTAAACTTCTCACCACTGCACTGAAGTCAAGAAGCAAAGCTTTCCTTTTGGTTAACTTCATAGACCTTTGTTATATTAAAGGTCTTTTCAGCTCACACCCATTCAGAGTCACTTTCCAGCTTCTTTTAGGAATGAAAGTAGAATTTTGATAGAAAAGGGTTACCAGAGGTAAGAAGCATTAGAATCCCAGTGACAGGATGAGAGTTGTGCACCTCCTTAAAGCCAAACCCTTCCGCTTTGAGGCAGTGTTCTGCAGTGATGGAAAACTGCCTGATACCTACAGTCCCCAGGTGAGAACCAGAAACGTGTGGCCACGCTGAGTCACCTAAAGGTCAGATACTGTTCTTTCAAATCAAAATACTACATCCTTTCAGCTAGTTGTCCAACCAACCTGTACTTAATGGCTATTAAGAAGCAATGCAATGCTTCTTAATTTTATCAGTTAAATAGGAATAAATTGTAATAGTTTCTCCAGTTCACAATTTCACAATGCAACCCAAGGAGCAGACACTTTCCCAACTGTCTCTGAACTTATCCTTGAGGGGTGAAATGCTAAGAAGACAAAACTCATTTGCACAGTAAAATTAACAAGTCAGTTATGAGAGTGTCAGCGCAGTAAATGTAAAGTGTACACACTTTATTATTGGTCGTAATAGTACAGATTTTAACATGAATAGTTCTGATGTCTTCTGTCAGGGTAACTGTTCCAGGACCATGGTCCGTTCAAGAGCTACACCTTCACACTTCAGTGGTACTTCCTGCGGCGGTCGTGCTCTGTGTCATTCAAAGCAAAGCAAGTTAATGTCACTGAAGTCACAAGAAAAAACCGCCACACCTGAAACTACAGGCAAGAAAGCACTCTAAAAGGAATCTAAGCTATAGTCACGTCAGACAGTACTTTTGAATCCAAGACTGCCCACAGTCTTGGATTCAAGCAGCAATGGCCAGCACAGGCTTTGATTTTATTTCTAAAAGCAGCAGGAGATTAACTGCTTTTATTGCTCCAAACAATCTTCCAAGACTCACTATAGACACTCAGCTTTTACTTACTCAGGTGACTGTAGCTCCAGATGTAGCTGATGACAATATAACCAGCGAGCACCATGGAGATCCCACCGAGGCCCCCTTTCCTGACATTGATGTACTTATTGTAGTATCTGTCATAACCTGCGTAGGAGAAAAGTTGTTTTTGTAACAGCCACGTGAGCTGTGTATTTTTCTGTGCCAGGAAGAAGCAGCCTGCTTTCACAGAACTTCAGGAAATAGTTTCTTAATGAAACATCTGAGAGGCCTGGAAGCAAGTCCCAGAGGAGGCAGCTTGTGTCTTAGTTCAGCAAGGTGAACTCAATAACACTAAGCCTTTAAAAAAAAAAATTATAAAAAGCCACATATAATTTCTCCCTAAACATTACTGTGGCTTTCATGACCTCAAGCTGCTTTGAAATTACCTAATTCTTTCATATACATTATATAGACACATACATTTGATATTTTGAGTTTAAATCTGCCTGAATATCTTATCTGTATCTATAGCAAAGGGTTCTATCAAAACCTTTGCCAACTTTCTATCCTTTCTTATCATCTTTAGGGATCAATTGCATATTTTTTTTTTTTTTATTTACTTGTGATGTTGGGAAACATCCAGATTTTCAGCAAACAGGCTCAGGAGTAAGGTCACCAAACTTCCTCTCTATATAAGAAGGACTATTGAAGGCAAACCTCTGGAGGACAATGCCAACACAAGAAACACATTTAGAGATGGCAGAACAAGATGCTACAGGCAACACTGTTCTGGGAAAGCAAAAATCACCTTGAAGCAGCTCCTGTACTGCCAGGTCCTCCCTGCCACAGCCAGAGATGCTCATGCACTCATAAAATCACAGATTGGTTTGGGTTGGAAGGGACCTTAAAGATAATCTAGTTCCAAACCCCTGCTATGGGCAGGGACACCTCCCACCAGACCAGGTTGCTCCAAGCCCCCTCCAACCTGCCCTTAAACCCCTCCAGGGATGGGGCAGCCACAGCTTCTCTGGGCAACCTGGGCCAGGGTCTGGCCACCCTCAGAGTGAAAAATTTCTTCCTGATATCTAATTTAAATCTCTCCTCTTCCAGTTTGAAGACATTACCCCTCATCATATCACTACACTCCCTTGTAGGAAGTCCCTTCCCAGCTTTCCTGTAGCCCCTTGGAGGACTGGAAGGAGCTCTAAGGTCTCCCCGGTGCTTTCTCTTCTCCAGGCTGAACAAGCCCAGCTCTCTCAGCCTGTCCTCGCAGCAAAGGTGCCGCAGCCCTCGGATCATCTTCATGGCCTCCTCTGGACCTGTTCCAGATGTCCATGTCCTTGTGCATCTACCTCGCTCCCTCAGGAGAGGGGATTCACACCCTCTAGCTCCTCGCCGGCCGAGGGCTACAGCGGGTCCCCCTCAGATCCCCTCACCTCTTCGCATGGCCCCCAAGATTCCGCCGGGGGTGAAGTCTCTCATGGCCAGCCAGGTGGGCAGCTGGCCCAGCTTCACGTCCAGCAGCTTCATGTCCTTGAGGGGAACTGCGGCACAGAAAGAGAGACGCAGCACGGTCAGAGGGGATGGAGGGGAGGGGAAGGAAAGGGGGGAGCCGCGGTCACCTTGGCCGCGGGCCCCACTCACCCGGCGGCTGCGCCATCTTGCCGCTGCTGCCCTGTACGGCCGCGGGGGAAGGCGGGAAGGGACGGGCCGCGCCGCCGAGGCTCATGGGAAGAAGGTCGGGGGAACCCGGATGTTGGGGCGGGTGGCGAGGGGCTGGTACCATGTTGGGCGGGTCGGGCAGGGCCGCCCCTTTTCTCCCCCCTTCAGCCTCAGGACGGGGCTGTGGAGGAAGCGGTGGCCTTCGTGTCATCTTGTTGCCGTCCCATCTCCTCACCAGTCGGTTCCCCAGTGGGGGCTGCACACGCTGCGTCAGCCGGTACTGGCACGGGCTTGAGGGCTTTGTGTGTGGGGCCCTGTCACGGGGCTGAGGGGTTTGCACTCCAAGCAAGGCTCCTCAGTCTTCAAGGGAAGCCAAGTGACTCATGCCTGGTGTCCTCCGATGCCCCAGGGACAAGCCACCACCCTGTACTGTCCCCCTTGTACATTTCAGGGTGTTGGGTGCTGGCGTTTGCCAGCTCTACAGATCGTGAGAAATTAACAGAGTAAAAAAAATCACAAATCTTTATCAGTGTCGTCACAAGACATTGTCATCAGCCTTCTGAGGGCTGCTGATGTCCCACAAATGAACCTTTTCCAGTGTGTTCTGATGAAGTTGATACTCTTAGCACTGTAAATGTGCACTCACAGATAGTATATACTGCGGCATCCATTTAAATTTTGTGTATATTGTAATGTAAGAAATGAGGGCTTCTCAGACCTCTTCCATGGATCAGCTGCCCTCTCCTGCAGTTATCTTGGGTGGCATCAAGGTGAGAATAAGAAAGTTAGGCTGCATTTTTCGCAGTGATTAAGTGATGGGTAAGTAATGTATCACACGGTCCCATTTCAGTGCCCCTTCAGGACTTTTCCCTGTGTGAATACGCTGCATTTTACTACACCTCCTCTGGAAGGGTGTCAAAGGCAAAGGCTGGTCCTCGATACATGGTGGAAGTAAACCTGAATAACCAGAATGGTGGAAGAGGTAATGCGCACATAACGACAACTTTTGCTTTCCTGCATCAGGGATGAGCCACCCAGATTTATTTTCATGTTCCCAAGTGTCTTTCTGGAGGATTTAGTGCACACCAGCACCCAGAAAGACCACCCCGGGCATGTAAAACGTCGTGGTGGGATAAGGGTGGGCTATGGGCAAGAGGACCCAGCAGGTGTCACTCGCACTCAGCAGAATGCAGCTGCTGGAAAGCCGCCCTCCATTAGCCCGACCTCTAGAGGTTTTAAATCGTATCATTCAGGTTCATAAAATAGTGTCAGGTTTTGTTGTTGTTTATTGTGCTGAATGTGGAAAGCAAAGTGATACAGCAGTAAACAGGGAGCAGCTATCCGCCACTGTTTCTGACAGGTCAGCGAGGACCCCAGATTTTCCAGATATTAAATTTCCATCCCACAGAGGACTGTTAGAACGGATCAGAGACAATGAAGACTAAATTAAGGACGCTAAAGGGAGCCCATAGGGCTCCTACATAAACACTGATCTCTGCAGCTTTTAGTTCTCTTAGGTCACAGAGTCTTATTCCACACGCCTTCCTCCTGCCACTGCAGGATTCTTGCATTATAACCTGTAGGGTTTGTGATATTACATGAGTAGAGGCACAGGACTCTGTACCACATCTTATTCAGAGGCTGGTCCACATGTCTAGCTTCACCCTCTATTTTACTGAAATTAATTTATTTACGTTGAATAGTGCTGTCCTGTAACATAAAAATAAAAGCAGGAGGAATAGATTACTGCATATATTTTTCTCTTACTTATGATCAGATGGTAGGAATGTATAGTGTGCCTCATCACTTGAAGAAAGGGCTCCAAATTTAGTCCTTGCTAAATGGGTTAAAAATCCCTTTATTAAGTTAGTCTGTATTTTATTATTGGACTTTACCGGTAACTGTCATTTTATTGCTGAAGTGTCCCCTGATGAACTACTGTGTGGTCTTTTACAGTACTTGCATAAAAGCATGCTTTGAACTTGCTTCCCTCATTCTTGCAAGGCAACCTATTGTTTTAAGTAGGATTGCCCATGCAAGGCAGATTAACTCACCTGCAGGAAAAAAAGCCAATGGCGGGCACCTCATTTTAAGGAGTTTAAGGAGCAGAAGAGCACATAGAGTTGCTCAAACTGCTAATAACAAAGTCTGGGGGAATTTGGTTTGTTAGAGTAGAAATGGAAGTCCATAATGAGGATCCATCTCCAATGCGATTAGAGACAGCGGTGACCCAAACCTGGGGCTGAACTGCCCGCTCTGGTAGAGCAAGAGAGGAACAGTGCTGTTGTCTTTGTGCCATCTTAATCCTGGCCCATGCAGGAAGAGTTAAACGGGACAGATGTGCAGGAGGTGTTGCAGCACACATTTCCTCCCTTTGACCCGAGGTGCTGGCCAAAAATCAGGATCCTGTTTGTTGATCCAGATGGGAGGAGGAGTGATGAAGAAAGGTATTTCTGATGTATTTCTGTTTGCTTGCAAGAATGTTCACAACCTTCCTTTCCTGAACACAGAAGCAAGCATGCAGTTGAGAGCCAGTTTCCTTGCTTATAGCTCCAGACCTGCTCCAGGCAGCAATGTGACCCCAAATCCCTGTTTCTGTATTCAGTCCAGGTTTTATATCAATGATTGTTCAGCCTGTTTGAAGTTTCCGTTCCCTGCTCTCTGTCTCAATATGCTCTCTGTCTCCTCCTCCATCTGAACTGTATTGTCCATCCACACATAACCTTCTTTCCTTTTAATATCCTGCCCGAAACTGTCCTCCCAGAGCCTTCAGGTACTTGAGCAATCTTGCATTGTGGGTGAAAATAGATTTAATGTCTCCTTCAGCTGCCCTAAATAAAGGAACACAGTTAAACCTACTAGTTTCAAGAAGGTTTAACCCAACCTATAAAAATAAAAGCCTAATGGAGTGTTGCCCCAAGGTTTTCATCTTACTGAAGACCCCTCTAGAAAATGCTGTGAAGTTTATAAGTAATGGCATGGAAATAATAGGGAGCACATCATTCAAAAAACCCAGCAAAAGACGTCAATAGATACGAAAGAAGTTTCCTTTTTTCTGGTAGCAACCGTAACACATAATATTGCGGCTTTCAGACCAAAAATTCGGTTGTGGCCTGAAAAGTTAAGTAACGCTCTTCATTAAAGCTGCTGAAAAGAAGTAAAGAGTCTAACACCACCTCCCTCAGACTGTAAGGTCTTAGAGGCTGGGATCATTTTTTCTGTTCTCTGTGCCACCTTTTGAAAAGTCAGGATCTCAGCTGGGACTGATGCTCATCGGTACGGCAGTAATAGGCAGACACGGTGTCCATAGGTGTGTAAAGTAGCACAGAGTGGCCTTCAAGAAGGTCACAAGACGAGGATTTACCCAACTGATCCTGCGTCCACTGAAACTGATGACAAAGCATCCAGTGCTTTTAATAAAGGATCAAACCTACACGAGTGGATAGATACGGTTCTGAAACATGCGGTTTGGCATCGGATAGTTCTTGGCTCCTAAATACTTATTTCAGTTTGATGTCTTCCTACCAGCACGGGTTAAGCAGCTGCAGCCATCAAGGAGAAAGAGAAATCATGGGCTACCAGCATTTCTAGAAGGTCAATGGAGAGACGCATGCTTTATCAACTGGTAATTTGGAGAAAAGTTACGGTCCCAGGTAGCTTGATCCAATCTGCTATCTTTTAATTGCATGAGCAGTTTGATGTGGTGAGAGCAGTGCAGCTGCTCAGCGGAGGTCTCCACCTTATTCATCTGAAAATGTGCTCGCAGTGGAGACCAGACACGCAAGCTGAATAGGATGAGAAAGGGTGCGGAGTTTGAAACCTCTTCCATGGCCAGACTTCCTCAGGAAAACGGTGAATTGCCTTGCATAGATAATATTACCTAGGGATTGACCCAGCAAAAGCAGTTGAGAGAATTAACCTATGATTGTAAGCGGATTGCTTGCTCTGTGTTATTACAGAGCCATTTTCCTTAGTCAACCTCAAAATACTTTACAGAGGAGATCTCTTACCAATGATTAGTAGTTTAGCATGTGCACAACTCTTTTCTCCTTCACAGCACTTGAGTATCGATGCATCTTCATGCTCCTCTGATAAAAAGTGTGAGTAAATGTTACGATTTTATTTTCAAGTGGAAAAAATTGAGCCCTGTGCATAGGACTGGGGAGAGGGAATTTCTCCCTCCTCCTTTGGTCCCATCCTGCTGGCCTTTGCTTGCACCTAGTGTCAGCTGCAAAAGTACCTTATTTTGTAGGTCTTTGATCAGCCTGCTGGTTAGCTAAATATATACCTGTGGGGAGATAATTACATGCTATCAGTAGTAAAGAGTAGTAAAATAATTTACGTTAATTAAAACACTTGCAAAACCCAAGCAGGATTTTTCACTAAGATAAGCCTGCTGCAGTGACAGCTGTATCTGAGACTGCCTGCATCCTGGAGACAAACACGGAAATAAAACCAGGAACCAGTAAAAATCCAGTTTCTTCATGCTAGAAAGAAGAAAGACATTTACCCACTGGGAAAAACATGGTGGTTTCAATGCAGAAGGCCAAGGCTGAACACATCTTCCATCTGTGCAAGCAGATCTGCGTTCATGAGCGGGGGGAAGATGAATGTGATGAATTCCATCTTGTCAACATGTCTGTTTAGGTAAGTGTGAGTGGCCCAGCAGGAGGGTTGTACAAATGGGCCTCATATTGTTGGGGCAGGATTTGGAGACTTAATTAATTAGTGTGACAGAGGCTTAAAAAAATCACATTGTTGTCATCTCTGAATCCACTGCTAGTTCTTCCAACACAATCCTTGTACTTTTTCTCTCTCCCCACATTTAGGCCTGATGAAAATACTCAGCACTTTCACAGCCCTGTGTGGCAATTGTCTATCATCTGACCTTCCCAGCTAAAGCACTCGGTAGCTATTCTCCCTCTGCTGCCTTCTATCTTGGACGAAGCTTGGTTGCTGACATGAGTCTTTTTCAGACCAAAGGCACAGTGGGTTTGGGATGTTGTCACTTCCCCGTGGAGGTGGCCATTGATGGTGCTTTCTGCAGATCTCAGAATGCAACCAGTCCCCAGTTAAACCAAATGCAGCTCCCCATTAAGTGCTTCTGGAATTGCTTGTGTCCCAGGGTTTCTCTTTCTTCCTGGTGGCTGCAGTTGCTTAAAACTCTGATAGTGAGAAGACATCAGACTGAACTAAGAGCTTAGGAACCAAGAAGCGCTACTGTTTCATTTAGACCTCATTTATTTTTTTACCAGTGGGTGAGCCAAGCATCTTCTTAGAAGACACAAAGGAGTCAGGTGTTTTGTAGGGCTGCAGTGGAAAAGCCACAGCTCAGCTACCCCCAGCAAATTGTCTCCTACTACATGTGTAGCCCAGACCTTCCGGTTTGGTAATTGCCGAGCAGAGAGTGAGACCATGCCTCTTTCTCTGGTCAGTAGATGCAGTCACTGGTGCAGGATTCATGGCTGTGTTTGATTCATTGGTGAGTGAGTTGGTAAGATACCTGCTCCTCTGTCTGTTCTCCATGTCCTCAGTGCTTCTTGGTGGACGCACACATGTTTCTTTGCATCATTATCTCCCTGCATGTATCTCTTTTTGTTGTCATACTTCATGCACAAATGAGTGATGCTTTGCACCCCCTCCCCAACTTGCACCAGATCAAATTCTCGCTTTCTGCAAGGTAGTGAAAGTGGCATAACAAATCTGTCTAATCAGGCTTGCTCAGTGGCCCTGTTATCCTATGCACTCGGCAAGAAAGGAGCTTAAAGCCAGGGTGAGAAAGAGATTCCCCTCTAAAGATCAGCTAAGAGTCGGGTGGGATTTCAGCCACGTGATGCTGACATTCAAGCAGGGCACATGGGGACCCCTCTTCCCTCTCCTGCTCTGCAGTAGGAACTGGGAAGGACTGCAGGGGACTGGGATGGGGGAGCTGAGCTGCAGCAGGGAGTATTCAAACATATTCCATTTCAGGGTGACCTTTAACAGGTGTGGATTTACTGATGGGGATGGGAGAGGGAAGTAAGCGAGGGATTAAGAGGACTTTACCCTCCCTCTACTTTAAGCACCAGCTTGCACGGCATTCCAGTACTGTGAGATGCAATTTGTGGCTGTAGGGCTTTGTATCTTTTACCTCCCTTGGTTCTGGTTAGGGGTTGTGGCTGTCCCTGGTCTTTAGCAACGCTGGGGATTCAATAGATGGAATATTATACTGCCAGGTGTCTCGGATAGAAACCCGAGGTGTGGAGTTGGGAGAGAAAAATCATCCCCTTATCAGCAGGAGTTGGGATTTAACCCATAGTGGAAGTGCGCAGTTCAGGGAAGCACAAGGTGGGTGGAATATTCCCTGGGTGACTTTGCCTGAAGATCTTCTCTTCTCATCCTGGTGTGTGCTGTTGAACAGCTGCTTTCCTCTAACCCTCAGTCTGCTGCAATTCAGTGATGGATTAAAGCAACTCTCCATTTTCCTTATCCCTCTCCGAGGGGAGTTGTAAAGTTTAATTAATTACATTTTGTAAAACATGATGAGATTCTGGGATGATAAATGCTACACAAATGTAGAGTATTTTTTTAATGAGCACTGTATGATGGCTGCAACAAAATGCTTGTTTAATCAAACCGATCTGAGCTGCAAAAAATCCTCACCCTGCTGCTATCAAAGGGAAATGTTGCCAAGCACTCTGTCTTTCATGGGCTATTTGATTTGAGAGTCCCGAGGCATTTTTCAAAACTTTAACAAAATAAAAAGGCAGAGAGTATATGTATATATCTTTATTTTGTAGATATTTCCCTTTTTGCCTGCAGTTTAGATTATATAACACCACCAGTTAGTTAGCTCCAGGGAAGGGAAAGATCAATGAACGGGGTGGCTGAATGTCATGGCTGTGTGGCAGGGCTATGGATACCTGCTCTAGTTTTACCTGTCCGTCTCATGCACCAGAGTTTTGACACCACATATTTTGTGTTTTACCGGTTTCCCACAGCTGTGGGTATGTGAAAACAGCCTGGCTGCAGCTTCTCTGCTATTCTCTCCTAAGCAAACGAGGTTAAAATGAAGTCTGGGAATGTCTGTCTTTGTTGTGCACTGCAATGTAAGCCTACCCACAGAACTAAAGGTAGTTTCCGTAATGAAAATTACAGCCTGCTGTAATTGCAGGCGGAGCGACATTTCTTCTGCTGGAATTTGGTCAGGAAAACAAAGAGAGAGCAATTTCTTGAGCTAAAAGAACTGCCTTGGGCTACTTACTGCCTAGAACTTAAGCCCTACTCTTCCTCCAGAAAGCTGCTTCTGCTGAAGTTGAAATGCTGAAGCGTCAGATCACTGGTGAACAGAGGAGAGCTATGACTTCAAAAAGCACTTAAAGCAGAGCCTGGAAGAAGCAGTCTGGAGATTTCCATCCCGTGATGACACAGCCCAGTCCTACCCAGCCTTTGGGATCCAAGGAATCTCTCAGCAGAGGCTGCTGTGGTTCCTGGCTGTGATGGTATGGGATTGGAACGGTGGCATCAACCAGTCAGAGCCCCCTGTACTTCGTCTGCACTACCGTATTCTTAAAACTGCTGCTTTGCAAAATTTGTCTTTTCTGGACCTTTTATAATCTTTGTTTATTTTGGTCAACTGGAATTTTCCTTAAGAGGAGGAGAACGGCCTCTGTGCAGATATTGGCTGGATGTGCTGTGAAGGAAAAAGAAGACACAAGAAATGAGCCATTGAACCCATGGCGATATGAGAGGGATGAGTGAGACATTTCAGGGAATAACCAAGCAATCAACCAATCTCACAAGCTATTTGTCTTCCCTCATTATACGGCAACACCATAGTGGGAGAAATGTAGGGCCATTCTTCAGAAGATTTATTGCCCTGTAGCATCTGCGTGAGAAAACTCTAAGTGCTGAGTAGAGCAGGAAATTGGAAGTGGATTGCACAACCTGCAATTGAACAAAGTTCTTGGACCTTCTGTGGAAAGACAGTCCTGGAGTTTCAGAGCTGGCTCTGACTGTTAAAACTTTCTCAGTCATGGGAGAAGAACCAGTGTGGAGCTGGTGGAGTCTTTGTCATTTACTGGTCTAGATAGTAACAGTGTCCCAGGGCTCTGCTTTACACTGCAGAGGAAAGTACCTCCCAGTGCTGTGATGGATCTAACTGTGCCTTAAGACAAGTGAACCAAATGCTATTGGAGTTTACAGGACCTGTGACAGGAGAGGGGTGCCTATGATTCCTGCCTGTGAACATATGTCTTCACAGCTCTCTGTATGTACAGCATTTTCTCAGAAACCAGCCTCAGGGACAATTATACATTAATAGCTACTTCTTTCAGAAGCAGCCAGCCCTGCTCCTGAGAAACAGCTATTTTCAGGCAGTCTTGTTCCTGAGGAACTGCTATTTTTAGTGAGTTCTATTTCTGAGGGAAAAAAAAAAAAGCCGCAGCCATTTCTGTATCCCTCCACCATGGCCCAGACCCACTGGCTGTGGTTGACTTGCATTTTGCAATAAACATTTCCTCTTTACATCTCAGTAGCCTGAAGAAAGTGGTTCTCCAGCCATTACAGAAAGCAGCAATCTGAGCTGGGGCTAATTATGCAGGGAGAAATTGTGGGAGGCAAAGCTGCACTCACATACTATAGATTCCATTAGAACGAGTAGGGAGATGTAATGGGGCTCTCCTGGGAGATGCAGGACTTTTAGATACCTAATTTGGAAGTCCGTTCTGGTATCCATTTTCAACATCCCAGGAGTAATGATTAATCCTGTACTCCAGGTTTCTCTGAATCAGTTTGTAGCTGTAGTAAATATGGGCTGAACACGATAGCGTCATTGATGCTACGGGTAAATGACTTGAGGCAAGAGAAGCTCAGGTTTTGTGGGCATTAACTCGCTGTGTGCAGTCATCTGGCAACGATTTCGACTCAGGAATCTGCAGTTGAGATAAAAAAGGTTCCGTCAGAGCTGAGGAATGTGGTGTTTTGCAATATAAGTATCTATTATGCCGAAGGCCCCATAAATGCACCCCGGCGATGTTGTGTTCTCATTCCTGCAGCATCCCAACAGCATGGACCTGGAGATCTTCCCTATGTTCTTGCGGCCGTGGCCTTTCAAGGGGCATTTGGTAGATGCAACCACATGAAAATTCCAGTAATGCCTCTTTGTTATTCACAGATCTACTGCAAATGCTGGTGTCCTGACACAAGGGTGAAGTGATTCTCATCATGCTGAAGCTGTCCTGAATTTCAGCAGAGCCCGTGCAAAGTTCACCTCAGGTGTGTTGTGATCTCTTCCCTACATCTACCTTTGTCTCTGATGGGTGTGTGGATGAAGGTAACAGGTTTGGATAACGGTGGCATCAGTAAGGAACATACACTGGAACCATGTCTTGGCAGGCTTGTATATTCTAGTAGGTCTTTGCTTGGTGGGGTGGTGCTGCTCTCTGGATTCAACAGAATTGGCAGCTTTAGCCTCTGAACAGGGTCATGGCAGTACTGAAAAAAAAAGCAGCCCATCCTCTCTTCTGTACCATTTGCTCAGGGGCTGCTCTCCAAAGGCTCTGGTGGGTGGGTGTGGTCTGAAGGTCACTCTTTCTCGGAGAGAGGCTCTTCTTTCCTGTCGAAGTGTGAAGGGGAGTCTGTTAGTAGTTGAGCGTGGTAAGCAGTTTCCCTTTGTTCTTGTGCAGGCAATACTGATGAACTTGGTCTCCAAGTGAATATTATTAATCTTGGTTTTTAACCCTCTGCAAGAGAGGAACTTGGTTGTGTTTGTCCTGCAAAACGAGACACTCCCCTCGGCCCCTCTATTTTTAAAATATTCCTCGTATCCTCCCATCTCCAGGAAAAGTCATTATCTCTGGATAGTTTCTTGAAAACCAATTGCCTTTGTATTCTGGTCAGAAGCAGAGCATTGTTCAAAGTGCGAGTGAGTCGTGGCTGCTTTTATCACAACGAGAGCCCATTATTGGCACTTTTCCCTTTTTACTGCTTCACTAGAGAAAGGCAGGCGAAAAAATGGGACAGAAATCTAGGAAATGAAGGGTAATTTACGGTTCACAAAGGAGCAGTAAAAATTAATTAGCTGTCTGAGGATCCATTCCGACCCGGGCTGTGGAGTTGTGCCGGCTCTTTGCATTGCATAAACTGTCTGTGCTGTGCTAGGCTGCTGAGATCAGGCTTGTGCTGTGAAATTAAGGCTCTTTGCTGAGGTAGAAGTCCTTTGGGGCATGCAAAATGTGTATGCACACCTAATTTGGTGTGCCGAAGAGACATGGTGGTGCATATAACTCAGGTCATTACATGCTCAACTGGCTACTTATGACGTTCACTATTAGTTGTCACAGTAACTGCTCATGTAAATTACAGATGCAGTTATCCACATAATTTAACACTGAGCTCCTTTGAAAATCCAAGCCTAATTCCTCCTCCTTTTCCATGTTGGTGTCTGTGTGAATGAAACACACTTTACACACCATATCCATATGGTCCAATTCCAAAAGGGGAGTGAGCCCCAGGGGACCAGCAAGATGACAAGACACTGGCCCTGCTGGGCTGTGGACCAGTTTGGTCCTGCTGTGGGATGCAGGAACTGAGCGACTCCAGCATCTTGCCAATCATGTTGCCAGCCCTCCAGTGAAGCCTGAGATCCCCACCTGGAGAAAGAACTTCACAAATCAGAAATGTCCTAAATTGGATCCTTTTTTGGTACATAATTTTCAAAACTGTAATTTCCATTTGAGAACTATTTGTCCTGATCCTCAGCGTCAGCTGAACTAATTTTTTTTTCCCCTGTAGTTTAATTTAGGCAGCAGATGCCATCAGAATGTTAATGCCTTCTTAATTCTCACCTACATGCTTTTATTCTTATTAATTTGTTATCTGGGGCTTTAATATTCTATTTTTTTCCTACTTTGATCAGTTGAAATAATTTGATGGCAGCATTTCAACAGGGCTTGCAATGGGGAAGTGTGTAATGGTGCATCACCAATGTATGTTGCTGTGTATCCTGCAGCGTGCTCAGCTGTTGTACTGCGGGCGCATGAATCATGTGATGGTTTTAGGTGATTATAAATGAGGCCTTACTTATCCCAGCTGTGAATAGCTAGAGAGGGAACCGTCTTTAAGGACCGTTTTCCTCATTTGGGATTTTGCCTGGTGCAATCTAAGGATTGGCGATCCAGGAGTGTGATCCTGGCCTGTGGAAGTGGAACTGAGCTTGGTATTCACAGTGCTCAGGCAGCAGCACAGCCACAGCGGATGCTTTCAGTCAGCATCCTTAAACCCCTGGTACGGGGAGGCGATGGAGGTGTACCCCCAGGACTCCCCGTTCTCCACTCAGGAATGGTGCTTGCTAAAGGAGAGCCACAGGGAGTGGGGCAGGGATCTTTCCCAGCTGGGACGTGGTGCTGGAGGATGTCACCTCCCAGGATGAGAGGGCAGCAGGAGCTTTTTGCAGAACGGTGGCAATGGATGGGTTCATTCCTGCTCCCCAGTCGATACCAGATCTGGCTGCACAGGAACATCTCTGTTGCTTGGGTACAGAGAAGCAGCAGATTTGGTTTCTGAGCCACATGTAGTGAATGCTACCTAGGAAAGGATATCTCAAGCTAGCTAGAAGTAACAAAAATAAAGTTTAAGGAGTGTCAGAGAAAATGAATGGTTTTACTAATTTAATCAAAACACTTCCGCTTAACAGAAGAGGGAGAAAAATGCCCAAGTCCCGCACAGTTTCTGTCAGTGTGGTTCACTCCCTCCTGGGAGCAGAGAGGGGAAGCCTCGCCGAACCTTGCTGGCTACTTTGGTGTAATTTCTACAAGCAAAAAAGCCCTTTTGCCAAGGAGAGGATGGGAATGACCTGAATCTACTTGGAAGAAGTAAATAAATAGAGGGAGAGGGGAACTATTTGACCCTTTATGTTATGGCAAAACTCTCCTCTAAGTGCCCTCACAAGTTTGGGGTAGGTTTAGGGTAGTCAGCTGGAAGGCTATTTTATTGCAACTGAAAGATATAAGATGAGATTTTCTAGAGGGACTCTTCCCCATCGTTAGAGAAAAGACAGAAGAGAAAGGGATGAAGATGAATTAACATTTTGCTTTGCTGCTTCTCAAGCCCAGTTTCTACAATGGGTTCCAACAGGTGCATACTTAGTGCCTTAAATTGTGTTTACCTACCCTTAAATTAATGAATTTGTCCTAGTAAATCTAAGTCCATGAGTTTGCAAATACACCTTTTCCTAATGCCGCTGGCTCAATTTTGGGAGGCACTAATTAATGAATGATGGTGTGATTCTCTGTGTTCTCATTATTTCTTGCCTTTAGGGAATGAAATATGTGTCTTGGGTTGTTCCCCAGACTGTCTTGGAAAAGCACGATTCCAGGTTACATTTTACGCCTCCGATACTATTTGCAGATACCAGTGGGTCAGAGCAAACATCTCTTTTCATTGGATCCTACCTACAGGATGCGGAAAATTGCAAAGTCTCGTGGTTGGCTTTTTGCAAAGAAGTTTTTGAAAGTGAGGTTTGTGCTCAAGTAAGCAATGGCCTGCATTTGCACTCCCAAATGTCTGAGCGAAGTCCCACTCCAGATGTGCCCTTTACAGACTGTTATGAATAACTGGTCTGTGTGGGATTTTGCACAGGGTCTGTGCTCCAAGCCAGGCAAATGCTGGCCAGTACTATGTGCTCGGAAGTGCCGATTGTGTTCACTGGAGCACAGTAACTCCAGGGCTGAGCTCGCTCGTGTCCAGGCAGCCTGAAGGGTGGCTGAAATGGTAACGAGCTTGTGAAAGAAAATCTCTGCATTCAGACCAAAGGCTGCATAAAGCAGGGGCCTGATTAACAGCTGCATCCAGCAGTTTGGTGGGAAAAATCTGAGTAGGGTGAAGCTGTAGCTTTTATTTGGGCAGATGCAATCCATCTGCTGATGGGATCTGGGATGGGACAGCATCCTCTGGAAAGCTGGGATTAAGATACACAAGCGGTGCATGCAAATTAGGCATCAGATTATGACATGCGAACCATGACAGTCTTCTGGTATTTTGGTTGTTTTCCAGGTTCAGATTTGGAGCTCTTTATTTCTGGTGCATGAAGGCAGCAGCTGATGTGCCATGTCTCAAAAGATGCTTCTGCCTCTGACGTCCGGATTCCAGCATGACCCAGTGTAATGGCAGCCACACAGCACAAAGCTGTCCCCCCTCCCTCTGTAATTCCCTCCACAGGAAACTGGATCCTTCTGCAAACCAGTCTCAGCTTGGACAGAGGTGCCAGAGGAAAAAGTTTCAGAGGCCAGGTCCTTCCACAGGCTGTGCCCTGTCCATCACCTTTGAAACTCAGTCCCATTAAGAGACGATAGCTTTCTGGCTGATGCGAACTGCTGCATGACACATCGGATATTGTGTATAGGACTGGAAGAGGTCGATGAGAGCTATCTGAATCATTCATTACCTGGTGAAGTAGGTGAGTGACTGCTATTGTCCTTATCCTTTTAGAGAAGGATGCTCAAGCACAAAAAAGTTGAGAGATTTAGTGAAGGTCCCTAAAGGAGGAAGCATCAGAGCTCAGAAACAATGCTTGATCCCATGCTCAGACAATTATTCTTCACTTGTTTCTGTCTGAAAATTATTTAGTAAGGATTGGTGTTATTATGGCTGGTCATCTTATGCCATAGAAACACCATAATGTGAATTTAGTCTTTTCCGCTATGTTTTCATTGTCAATGAATCAATCCCAGTTCACCAAACATTTCCCACTGTGTCTCCATGATAAACTTTCTCTCTTGGTAGGTGTTCTGTGTGCTTGGCTGATCATTTGGTTCACGTGAGGTTTTTCCTGATTCTTGTTCTGAGGAATGCGGCTGTTTTTTAGAAACAAGGAAAACCTAAATGTTAGATGGCTGCTAACGCTCCTTGGGGCTGTGGAAGGGTTCATTCTTTAGGCTTCCTGAGTGGTTTCTTTGGTTCTCAGCAGCTCTCATGCCAGTGCACAAAGAATGTTGTTATTTGTATCGACATTGACTTGGGCGCCAGCGGTACCGGGTGCTGTACAAACACACAGAGCAATGGGGTCGTCCTTGTCCTCAGGAACTTGAGACCAAGGTTTACAGTGTGCTACAAGTCAGGTCCGTCTTCATCCTGCCCGCTCCGATTGTGAGACGTACATAATGGAAAGAAAAAAGTGGAAAGAAGGTCTTCTGCCTGAGATGTGTGTCTGAGGTAATTCCAGGATTGCAGGGAATAGAGAAATTCATATATATACACTGGTAAATATGTATAGATGAGGGACTTCAAGAGACCTTTTGCTATTTTGGGAACAAATAGAATTCCTGCTAAATAAGACTCAACAATTCATGTGGCAACTAGGGTGGTCTTGATTTTTAATCAGTAAAAGAACCAGCCTCTTGATCCCTGGCTTTTTTTGCAGTATCTGTTTCTTTCTCTCTTTTTCTTTCTCCTTTTCCCAGCCAAATGCTCAAACATACCCAGAAAAGCCTGTTCTTTTCCCAGCTGGCTGCATCTCTGTGGAGAGAGTCTGTGGCCCTCTCCCATTTCAGGCCCATTTGACCTTGCCTTGTAACCAGATGTTTCACTGGAGAACTTGTGCTTGGGAGAGCCTGGGCTGCGTACAGCTGCTGGTGAACTCTCTGCCTCGGTCAAGCAGCTGTAAACAAAACCAGCCCAAGAAAAACAAAACCTTTTCTAAACTGAGTTGGCCAAGGACAGAACTGAGTCCAGAGATGCAGATGTCTGTTAGCATGATGATGAGGCTGCTAAGAGAAGCTCATCTGCCGTCCCTGTTCTTCAAAGATGGCTTTCGCTTAACTGAGGGATTGGTCTTTGGGGATAATAACTATTGTTCCCCTGGTTTCCAGGGGTTTGGAGATACATGACACGCAGACCCCTTCCAGTGGTGCCCACAGTGCATCATACTGTTTGCAGCTGTCCCTGCATTTGTGTGAGCTTCTGGCCAAGAGTATTTAGAAAGTGGTGGCTTGCTGGCCTCAAAGTCTCAGAAGAAGGAATCACAAGAACACCGTAGCAAAATGATTAGTCAGAGAGATCCTTTCTTCTGAGAGGCATGTCATGTGCCTGTTGAGATTGTTCACCTGGTGCAGCAGATGGGTTTTCTGCAGAAGTGGTCCTGTCTTCCACATTTGATAAGAAGAAGATGCAAGTAAAGTCTTCTGGGGTTAAAACTGCAGCAGGAGTTTAGATTGTCAGAACATTGTTCTTCGGTTTGGGAAATGGCCAGCTCTCAGAGTTCCTGTTTTGCACAAGATCCATTGGGGCTGATCATTAGCTTAGATGCACTAAGAGCCTCACTTGCAAGATGGCATCTAGAACAGTGTAGGGTCCCTTCATCCTGTAGTGATGAGTTACAGGAGTTGGACGTTGCTGTTCCAGGCTCTTCGAGCTTGGTTTGAACCTGGGAATCAGTTCTGAGAAGGCTTTCTCTGTCTGAGCTGTGCTTGGCCAGGTTGGAGGGCAGAGGAGCTGTGCAAACAGCAAGATTTGCCCCATCATCTTTGAACAGAACCAGTTCTTGAGCCAGAGCCATTCTCTGGTGAAAGGGTGTGTTGTATTATGCCAAGTTGAGATCGCTGGGAGAGGGATTGCTTGGCACTCTGATTGCTGCTGTATGAGGAAGGATGGAGGCCTGTGACTGAGCAGCATACACACAGAATCATGTTGATACCCACATCAGCGATTTCTCCTCCACAAGGGTCAGGCTTGCCTGTCCCTGAACATCTGCTACCACTCAGCAGACATCCATCACTGTGTTGAGATATTTATCCAATATTCAGTATTCCCTCAGACGGAAATGTGCCATCTCCTGCTCCTGCATGTAGACTAGCTCCACTTTCTACAGCCGAGTACCAGCTTGCTGTAGGAAATGTCGAGGTGACCTGGCTACAGCCCATGGCCATTTTCTCCACTGATCCATCTCTGGCTCCATAAATCATTTTTAATAACCAGAGTGCTCTTAATGCAGCAGTCCTAATGTAGGCTAGATCTGTTTAACCTAATCTGAGTATTAAAGCTGGTCACAGTGATATCTGAGCACCTGTGACTTCCTCAGACCAGCTAGAATTCAGGACTGTGAAGCCAATGGCTTTTCCTGTTCATGCTGTACTGGCATATCCCTCTTGGGGTGATTAATACCTTCCTGAGATGGCATTAAGGTCAGTTACACTAAGGTAAGGAAGAGATGAATAGAGCCATAGGGCAAATATTCCTTTCAGATTCCCAAATGAGGAAGTTTTCAGGCTTTCCAGACCTTGGCTTCAGCATCTCAGGAAAACATTCTTTTGTAAGAAGCTTGGGCTGGCATTGCTCAGCCATCTGGGCACAAGGGGAGAGCTAGAAAGAGGAAGGGATTTGATAACACTGTTGTGCACTCTGTGCTTAGCTTGACACTTCACTCAGTTTTAAACATCCGCTTCATCATTCCTGCTGCCCAGTATCTCACTATGGCCACAGCAAGAGCTATTTTAATTCCTCATCATTCATCGGGAGGCCCTTTCCTGTTCCCTTTCTATCTGCTCCCCACATGTGCATCTCTCCATCGAGAAATCCCCTCTGCTCACTGTTGTTGGAAAGGTCACCCAGGGATATTCACAAACAGCAGGTGTAAAATTAACAACTGGTTTGATTCCAATCATCTGGCAGGAAGGAAAACATTGGACAATAGGTAGAGCCAGGGTAAAGTTTCCAGCTGAAGGCTCATTGCCTGATATAGGACGGCAGATTGGTGGGCTGGGAACTCTCCTAAGAATGTGAAACCGATAGGGTATTAGCAGGCTCTCTCTGCCCCTCCAACACAATTGTTTTCAGCTTGCTCAAAAATATTTGGAAATGTTACCGAGCAGGACGTGTGGGTGAGAAAGCATCCTCCAGCCAATCAGCCAAGTAGATTTCAGCCCTCCCCTTGAATTTCAAGCTTTTGTTTTTCCTGATGGAATGGAAGGTGAATCGTCCATGATTAATTTAGGGATCTTAAAGCACTTTGGATGAGTTCCTGCAACACACTAACAAGTGTTGCTCTCAAGGATTACAGAAATTGTGGAGAGATGGCAAGATAGATGGGTGGATATATGATCAATACAGATTCTCACCCATTATAACTTTTATTAGGGGAACTGATTTTAGCTGCATGTAACAATGTGAGTATGACTGGGTAATGACATCTTGAAGTTTTTTGGAGGCATGAATGGTAGATCTAAGAATCATAGAATTGTCTGGGTTGAAAGGGACCTTTAAGGTCATTGGTTCCAACCATCAACCTAGCACTGACAAAACCATCACTAAACCATGACCCTTAATACCACGTCTGCCTGGCTTTTAAATACCTCCAGGGATGGGAATTCCACCACCTTCCTAGGCAGCCTACTCCAATGCTTGATAATCCTTTTGGTGAAGAAATTTTTCCTAATATCCAATCTAAACCTTCTCTGGTGCAACTTGAGACCATTTCCTCTTGTTACTTAGGAGAAAATATTGACCACCCCCCTTGCTACACTCTCCTTTCAGGCACTTGTAGGGAGCAAGAAGGCCTCCCCTCAGCCTCCTCTTCTCCAGGCTGAACAACCCTAGCTCCCTCAGCCACTCTTCATAAGACTTGTTCTCCAGACCCCTCACCAGCTACGTTGCCTGTCTCTGGACATGCTCCAGCATCTCAATGTCTTTCCAATAGTGAAGGGCCCAGAACTGGACACAGCACTCCAGGTGGGGCCTCACCAGTGCCGAGCACAGGGGGACAATCAGATCTTGTTAGATCTTGACTAATGTCAACAACCAGAATGGTGGCTTGAGTCCATGATCACCAGAGTAAGATTTACTGTATAATTCAGGCTGTGGATGTACCCAAGGAAAGTTGGCAGCACTGAAAACAATGAGGACAATGGAAAGTGGAAAAGCTTGTTGAAAAGTTTAGTTTAAACCATGGTGGACTGAGTTGTTCTTTAAGCATAAAGTGCAGTAGCTGTTCCCAGCACGGAGAAAGAGTTTGGCCAGAGGTTTTAATTAACACATGGCCTTTCTTCCACTAGTGTTCAAACACAGAAGTCTTGCCTCTATGAAGTAAGAATAAACGTATGGGGATTGCAGCACCTCAAGAGTGGCACATTGGTGCCTACAGCTGTCCGGCTTCTTTAGTCTTTTCTTCCCTTCTCCTTCCCCATCCTCAAAGCTCTCAGTTAGCATGATGTGACACCAGGTTTCTTTTGGTAAAATGCTACTACACCACAACCAGAATTTTTAGGTTTCTTCTCTGTTTTACATGGTGTCCATCCTCTGCTTAAACAAGTTTAGTACAAGTTCCACCCACCACAACACAGTTAGTGCTGAAAAACTGCTGTTGGGCATCCCTGAGCCTGTGTAGGGATCCCATTGCTCTCGCTTAGCAGGGATCTCACTCATGGACTGTGCTGACAAAGGATGCCTGGGCTGAGAGCAGGTCTGATAACGTGGTGTAACCCTGACATACGTTGTCAGCAGCGCTGCCATCGCCAACGAGAGCAAGGGGGAGGACTGAAATTCTCCCGTTCAATTGGGCGAATTTGACACCTTCTCGTTCTTGTGTCCTCGTGGCTCGGCCACTTGACATTTCTAAACATTCTCAAGCAAGTTCACTGGAAAACTATCCCATGTCAGGAGCTGGTGATGTCAAGGCTAATAACAGTCCTGAGGTCAAATCCTTCTGATCCTTCAGGCAAGGACCTCAAGATTTGGCTCCAAGTCAATAACAAGGTCTGTCACGTCAACGATGGCTTAGTATGAATCCCAGCACAACCTTTTCCCAAACAAAGTGCATTTATTTGGTTTTCCATGCAAGAAAAGGTTAGCAGTTTCCAAAGGCGGGTTCTCCCTTCCTTGCGTGGAGCAGCGAGCAAAACCAGTGAGCTTGGAACGGGCAACAGCACTTCACCTTAGAGCAGGAGACAGGGACAGTGATAAATCTTTATCTGGGAAATTTTTCTCTTCCCCTCTGGAATGGCGCAAGACAATTGTTTTCATCTCTAGAGGTGCTGAGGTTCTTTTTTTCTTGTGTCCCCTTCCATCATTTGGATGTTAACAATACCACTCGCCTGCCTTTGTTAGAGTTATAATGGACCTCAGACAGAGGGAACCAGCCATATTGGGAAATGTACAGCTGGATGTCAGGGAAGGAGATATCAGGACTCTTATTGGCTCACACTTATGCTGCAGTGAATAAAGGAATTGTAGGATGACATTCACTTTGCTATTACATTATAATCCTGACAGCGTGTTGAGAATGATGCCACTGGAACGGTGTCCAAGAAGATAATTATAACCACTTCCTATTTTTAATTTCCTCTTAATAAGGGAAACAGTGGTCATCATCCTGACAATAACGATTCTGCTCTGCTCTTCCAGATGCAAGAACATTATAAAGCATGGGTTTACAAACACTGATGTCTCTCTACAGGCCTTTCTTCTGAACTGAAAACTCTGTGCAACCCATCCCACCAAGACACACACATCAGCAGGTATGAACCAGGGCACTACAGAAAATGCTGTACTTGCTTTTCTGTTGACCCCATTTGAGTCATGGAGAAATAAAGTGACTCGTTCAATGTCCCTTGATGAGTCAGCGGTAGAGAACAGATTCAGCTGTTCACATCTCCCTGTTTTTCTCTGTCAAATGACCTTTTTGACATTTTTAGCTGGCATTTGACATGAGGTTCCTAAATGTGTAAGCTGATGTTCAGAATTGCTGAGTCCTCACTAGTTCCCCTCCAGGCAGTACCTGAACAAGATATCCGTGGGGAAAGCTGTCTTGTCTTGAATATCAGCAACCACTAATAGTTATTTCTCTTTATGCACTTATACCTGTTTTTGCAGGTGAACTCCAGTTCTGCACACCTATCCAGTCTGATGCATGCAGAACCAGCACAAGACAAGGAGGACCACAGCTATTAACAACAATGTGACTATTTTGCACATCCTTCCTAAAGACCTGTCTGATGATAGGAGGTCCTTTGAATGGGAGAGTTTGAACTATGGCTGTCAAAAGTCTCAGCGAGGAGGAAGTTGGTCCATGTGGCTTGGCTGAGTGACGCTTTGCTTCTGAACAGCTCTTGACTGCAAGGAGTGAGTTTCTCATTTTGCAGAGCACTTATCTCCTGATGGCTTATAGAAGTTTCTGTAGGATCTCTCTCCATGGACGGTCAGATTTCATGTATCTTCTGAGATCCTAGAACCAGCGTTCTGCTGTGCTAGGAAAGCAGAAAGGAGAGGACCATTTAAGGTTAGCAACATCCGAGCAAAACAGCGTTTATGGCTCAGACAGCAATTCCAATTATCCAGCACTTAAGCATCGAGAAGATTCAGATAAGAGGTCTCAGATTTAGCTCCTCTCTTCTCCCTGCAAGTTAATGTGCCACTTTTCTTCTTTTTCTTTTCTTTTTTTTTTTTTTTAGCAGACAATCAAATCTGGCATGGCAAATTTCAAGCTAAAAGGAAAAGACCATCTCTGCAGAGAACAGAAAGAACCATTTTGGTTCTGAGGTGAGTTTTGTGATCCACCTGAAGCATGGGTAGCTGTGATTACAACACCCTTTAAACAGAAGCTAGTGGGCTTGTTGCAAGAGTAGCTGGGTACAATCCTATGGCTTTTAAATAAAAATATTTGAGTCCATGATACATCATTTGATGTACTGGGTAAAACCTAACTGACCTCCTGTTATGCTTCCATCAGGGATATTTATACACTGTGACAATGCAGGAACCTAGTTTCTGACTTCTGCCTTAAATCTGAGAGGAGTCAATTGAAAATCATATAGTTCCTGCGGTATCAGGTCATATGAAAACCTTAACAAAAGCTCTGCTCTGTAGCCCCATCCATTTCTCCTCCATTGCAAAGGGCCAGATTGCCAAAAGAAGAGATGTTATCACCAAGCTGATAGGAGCTGTCTCCCTCCTTTCCCTGGAGTATTTATACAGGTCAGCCCCTCTAATGTGTAAACTCTCACCTCCTGGCAGTTTCCTCATGGGAGACCTTCCCAGTTTTCCTTCTCTCCTCACCGCATAGCCGCCCTCAGTCAGCTCATAGATCATTAGCATATAGTAAAAGTTTGAGGAGCACGTGTAAACAACCTATATACTAATCCAATAGCACCATGTTAAGGCTTGACTTTATTTTCTGAAACAGAAAATCATAAGCTTTAAAAGAGCTTCTTCCTTGACACCTTGCTTCTAAAAGGTCATCAATCCAACCCAGCCCTGTTTTCTACCAGGAGTAATGTCTCTGAACCGTGTTATGCTTCTGAGCGATGCCGGCGGCACTCACCCATTCTAGCTACTTCTGGTGACCTGGGTATGTCAGCAAAAACTTCTGCAAGGTCTTGACACCTTCTGTGAGGGTGAGGCAGCAGCAAAGCTCTGCTTCTCTGAGCCTTTTCTATCTACCAGAGTTGATTGAATCTCTCCCCCTCCACTTGCCCTTTGCATTACGCTATGGGGCGTAGAGGAAGCAAACCTCTGAATCTAAAACTCTCCTACCCTTCTTTTCCCACACAAGTTAAGTCCCAGCCCTTGCTTCTGCTCCAGCCCCCTTCTGAGCGTGCTGTCATTAAGACCCCAGAGGGAGGAGGTGATGCTCTGAAATTGTCTTAATTGCTCTTGTTTATGCTGGTTACGATGGCAATAAGTTGCCATGCAGAGGAGGCTTTCTTCAGATGTGCAGGTTCTCCATTGTTCCGTATTCTGAAAGATTGTCTGTAGGCAGCTCCAAGTCATTTACAACAATAGATTAATATGAAGATCAGTAATACTGGGTGACTCACAGTCACACACATGTAAGACCCGCCAATCGCTGTGACCTGCCACCGGATTTGAGGGGAGGTTAAATATTGCTGGTATGCTCTTGCAGGATGCTGAAGAGACAATGCTTTGCTCTTGCAGAGTTTCTGCTCTCCAGGAGCTCCCCAAACATGAATGGAGAGCGCTGTTTTGCTGTTACACTCACTGGAAAGCAGGGAACCGGAACAGAGTGTGTCTTTTGTCCAATGTAAATTTGCAATTGCCAAAGTTTAAACAGGGATCAGGAATCCTGACTTTTAGTCCCTGATCTATCAGCCAGGAACTCTATCAATCAGACCCTAAGGAAGATCTTTTATGTCTCTTGTGTGCTACTTGTACTGTATCCCATTTATCAACCTTGAAAAACAACAGAGAGGAGCTCCATGTCACAAGTTCTTCTCTAGACCTCTGCAGTACACTGTCTGGGTCTTTATTTGGCAGAGACCCATCAGAGATGATGTTGATATTCCCCAGCTGTGGGTTTGTCTCTTCTATCCCACTGTTCAGACAGAGCTTCATGCTGGGACTGACTGGTTTGGACTAGGGGTACTTTTCTGGATAGTCCCAAGTCTGCCAGATCAATATCAGAGACACCCTACTTCCCTCTGATCCATTCCTCGAACCAAGAGGTCTGTGTGCTATCCTTTCCCCCCTATATCCTTGGCTCAGGTATATATGTGCCCTCCCCACTAGGCATCATTCCTATGGGATCCACCATTCTCCTTCCATGTGCCACATACTCCATGTATCCCCTGCCTCTGTCACCCATCATTCTCTCTTTTTTTCCCCTGCTGGCAGGAGCTCGTTGTTCCCCCCATCTTTCCTTTCCCGTATGCTGGGTGAAAGAGGAGTTGCCTGCTCCTATTTTTTCCTTGTCTGGGAGATACATTTTCCAAACAGTGGGAACACAGACAGAGCTGAGAGGAAGGCTGGGTTGTGCTGGAAGTGATTAACATCTGCTCTTGACTCTAAAGTCTATTACAGACCTGGGTCGAGCTGCTGAAAATCCTCACTGGTTTCCTATTTTCTGCCTATTTTCAGTCCTTGGATGCTGAGCACAGCCCCATAATTTCCAGTGTCATTTAGGTTTGGTGCTCTCTGTTACCATATTGCACATACTCCAGCAAACAGACAAGTGGAGAAGTACTTTCCAGCTGAGTGTGAAAAATTGCCTTGCTCAGACCATAAGTAATGTGCTTCCTTGAGCCTAGCTAATTTTCTTGCCCGTATAAAACAGTGCAGTTTCTGCATAATTTTGTGCATTACAAAAACACCAGATCTCAAGAGCTTGATGGTGGGCCAGGCCCCAAGTGTGTCACTAAGCAATTAGTGAGTCCCGGCCTGCCTCAAGCTGAATAAAACCTTGAGGCAGAAGCTGAGGACCTGACCCCTGATTAGATCTGTGTGCTTTTCCATATTCATAACAACAGAAGTATGCTTATTCAAGGTCAGCAAAGGGCTGATTTGGTGTCCTGTCTCATATAGAGCCCCAAAGAGGGTGACTAAGAAGGACTAGAAAGAATTTTCTTTCATGAATATGTATTTCATTTGGAAATATAACTTACATAAATGGTGAGAAGTTTTATGTCATTAGGAACACTCAGCAAATTTCTCTTCCGCAAACTTTTCCAGGTCCCCCTAAGTTCATATACATTTTTAGCCTTTTCAAAATCCTGTGGCAAGGAGTTCCTCAGCTTAACCGTGAATCTCCTCTCATTTGAACCTGAAATCCCCCTGTCCCCAGGAGATTTTGAACCGCCAACCTTTTAGCTAGCAGTGGTACATGTTCACAAAGATCTTGAATTAGCCATGTAGCTGTAAACTTTGTCTGCTTTCTCCATCCACCATGAATCCACCATTTGCTGTAACTCTGCACTGCAGCATAGTCACCATGCTGGAATGAGAAATGCAGAAGAACTTACAGGTCTTTGAATGAAACAGTGCTAAGCACCTGCATGAGGTACCAGCAGTCCCCTATGAGAGTTCCCTTGGAGTCACCACACGCTGCCATCACTAGACGGTGACATCTCCCAAGCTTTGGAGCAGACATGGTTGACAATCCAGAAGAGGGCAATGGTGACACGTCCTCACTGGTGCTCTGAGCACCAAATCAGCTGAGGACAGCCACTGTAGGAACACAGCCAAATAGCCAAACCACTTTGGCTAGCAAATCTACATGTTCCTGGCTGTTTTGTGGCAAGCAGATTGAAGTGGGAGGCAGCTTTCAGCTACTGTCTCAGGTCAGATGGGACTGTCAGTCAGTTGTTAATTATGACTCTTCTTCTTACTAATTTCTGTAACTTCTATCACCATGGCAGCTAACTGCCGTGGAAAGATTCAGCCAGAGAATGGAGAAGACAACCAAAGTTTTCATAGCAAGGGAAGAGGAACTAGCTACAGAGAAGGGGGGGTGGAGGAAGAGATCTGTAAATCATCTTCTAGGAGAGTCTGACGCCATGTTTGGAAAGCTGGTTAGGTTTGGCTCTGCATGGTCCTATCAAAGGCAGTCAAACCTGTATTCTGACTGGCCTGAGCTTGAGAACTTAGGTCCAGCTGCCCTGCTCCCAGCAGAGCACACAATGTCTGGCCATTGCACAGAAGGCTGGGAACAAGGATTTTTCTCTACTCTGTGCTGATTAGTGGAAAACTGCATTATTATTCCATCTTCTCTGCCCTGACCTGGTCAGTCGATCAGTTCTAATCGTTGGTGATGGCTGCGTGTCTGCATAGGGAGGGAGGAGGAGAAACTCGACAGCACTTTGAGCTCTGATTAATTTTTAAACTTCCTCTTTTTCTGCTTATTTTGTAGCTTTTGTTCCGATGCTGAAAGTTTTGTTTCCCCCACGTGTCACTTCCAGAGAAATAGTGTGGAGATGAAATGCCACTCAGCCATCACAGGGCATTTTACCTGGGGAAGCTGGATGGAAAACCGTAGGCTGGGACCATACAGGGCCCTAGGACAGTTGGCCACTTCTGTCCCTGCAGCAGCCCACAGGAACACAGTGACACAGTGCATCTTACTTCTTTACGTGGGCAGAGCAGGTTGCATGGGATCATTAAAACAACAGCCATTTTATTGCAGCATTATTTTGCAGCAGCAGCACCCAATTCATGCTGAAATGACCGTCTGGCCCATTCAGCAACTTTCATTTCTGATTAAGCTTTCCAGCCTGTAGGTATCTTCTCTCACACCTGTCTTACCATTTCCATTTAGAAGGATTTAATTTAGAAACTCATTGTACCTGGCCTCACACAGACCAAGCCAATTTATTTTACATAATGCCTTAGCACTTTAGGGGAACAGACTTGTTCTAAGTCCCTTCTGAAGGGAAGGATGGACTCGTGCTTCAGGTATTGCTTTAAGATCCAGGAGAAACAGACCCTGTTCTGACAGTGTTCACAGATTTCCTGAGACCTTTATCAAATCACTTACCCTGCCTTGAGCATAACTTCTGTATCTGGAAAATAATCACCACCACAATGCCTTCCCTACCTCTGCTTTTAGGAGGATAAGCATAGTATCTAGATGGCATCAAAGTCCTTGTGTTCTGTGCTTTGCAAATAGAATAAAAAGCTGATTTCTGTGCTGGAGGGACTTCGATGCCTAAGTGCAAGATGGGGACAACAGGCAGGTGGGAGACTGCTGAGAAGCAGTGCAACAAGGCAGAGCTGATGGGCAAATAGACCCTGGGCGTTGCCCACCAGCTGTGGTCAGCCTTTCCATCGGCATCTCGTCAGGGATGTGCAGGGAGAGAACGAATCACTCTGTGGGAGTGCACAGGAAGCTACCCCCAAGTGCAAGAGAGAGGCACGGGACAACGCACACGAGGGGCAGTTTGAGAATCCATGTGGGAGATCTTCCCAGCAAGCCTGGGGGACGGGAGACTCCGTGATATGCCTGGAGGAGGCACAAACACCCTCCTCCTTGGCAGAGAACTCAGCTGCCAAGATTTGATCTTTTCATTCACTTGAGGTTTTCTCTTAGTTTGCTGTATGCCCTGGACCTTGCTTGTCAAGGGTCTTTTCTTTCTCTTTTGTTGTCACTGCCACAGCAACACGTGAGTTTGAGAAGTTACGTGCAGGGGAAGATGCATTTGCACTGAGGAGGTGACTCGAATCCTTTGCAGACCCCACTGGAGCCAGTAGATCTGAAGACAGGTGCTCCCCATCCCCAGAGCCGTGAGCATGGGTGAGCCTTCCAGTGGCTACATGCCCTCCAGAGCTCTCGTCACAGTCAGTCAAGCTCTTCCCCACAAAACGGTAGTGGAGGAAGCTCAAGAAGTATTGCTTTTTAATTTCAGTGTTGCCACAGTCACTGACGTCCTCGCTAATCCTCTTGCGGCAGCAGGCTGCTAATCAAAAACTCTTTGCTCGCCACTTTGGCATCATTCTGGGAAGCCAACGGAGCGCAGAGATGCTCAATTCCTCCCCCTCCACACACCTTCCATTGTCTTCAGGACTGACAGCTCTGATGTGGAGCAGTGATAAAAGCCAGCTGATGCTGTCAGGGCCTGGTACAATTGCACCGCAGGGAAAAAGGCGACTGGCTCTGACTCATCCTAGCCGCCGGGAGCTCAAGATGCCTTGCACACGTGCTGTCTCATGGCATGGCTCTTCACAGAGCGATGCACCTTTGGTGGGTTCTGGATACTGCCCTGTGGAGCAGGAGTTGACCGCAGGCCTTTGAAAGGGCTAGCACTAGTGGCCAACTGGGTGGCAAGCCATCCAGAAAAAAAAAGGAAAAAAAAACCCCAAAAGACTTGTTTGCAGATCTCTGCTGAAGCCTTTGGCTGTGTATGGGAGAATAAAGGCAGTTGGCTGGATGTTCCTCTGCCTGACCTGTGTTCAGGGGTGTTTAACAAAGCATTTGTGCGGTGAGCAGTAATCTATGACAGTAGCATCTCTCCTTCAGCTCCTCACATGCCCATACTTACAGACTGAGCTGAAGAGGGGTTGAATATTTGGGACGCTCCAAAATGCAGGGGGTCCAGACTTGAATTGCTTCAGAAGTGCAAAGCCAAGAAGGGAAGGATATTTGAAGAGGGGTGGTTGGACTGTGTTGTGAACTTCTGGGTGACCTTGAGCAAACTGGCTCAATGCTGCCCATCCTGGCCAGGTCAGCAGCTGAAATTTCCATTACTGAAGGTAGAAACTTGGGGGTCATTTCTGTTTCATTTTTTATTTTTTTTTTCCCAAATATGACATTGAATGAGAGGCATTAGGAGTTCCTCCTATAAATAGGATCACCACTGTCAAAGCTGGTTAAGTCACATCCAGTGTCAAGCCCATAAACAAGGTGCCTCTCAGATGCGCTGCTTGGAAGGTACAAACAGGTTTACAGGGAAGTATGACAGCTCCCTCTTTGACTTGTTGGTATTGAGACACCAGCTATTTTCAAAGCACCAAACATAGTCATCCCCAGGGCCCATCTGGAGGATCTGGGGAGTGGTGCAGGACAGAAGCAATGTAATTAAGGACCACAGCTGTATGTTATAGCAGAAGTGAAGCCTCCCCAGGTGTCTTGTGAGAGGAGGCAGCTAAGGTGTAAAGGATGCATGTGCTGGGGCCTCCATGGCTGCTGTCACAGCAGGGGTTAAATGTTCCGATTTCATCTGTTCCTTCAAGGTCTTTCCCCAGTTCTGCCCTAGATGTTTGGGATGACCTGCAGTCCCTACGCTTTCAGTTGACTCAGTTTCCCCTGGAGGGAGCTGCAGTTTCCCATTCCTTTAGAGCTGCCCAGTTCTTTAGCTCCATGAGAAGCAGCAGTTTCAGCAGCATCTATTACAAAGCAGCTTTGCCGTACTGGACGTCAGCTGAGGCATAGCAGTGAAGCCAGAGGCACAAAGCAATGCATCTTTGAAACAAGAGTGTAAGTGTCCCCCCATGCCAGCTGCAGGGACATCTGGATGGAGCTGGATAGGCAGAGCTGCAGGGGTCACCAGGGTGATGTGTAACGGCGGGTCCGTAGCAGAGAACCTCAAAAGAAGCAGGAGCTGGAGACCCTGAGGTCCCTTTCACTTTTCCCAGCTTCTTCCCACCTCTTCACCTAACTTTGTGCTGCTCTGAGACTGGGGGCTGCAAGGAACCCGTTCTGCTGAATTGATGCAAGTGAATGTGTGTTAAAAAAACAAACAAAAAAAGGGATTTTTTTTTTTTTTTAAATAATTTCTGTGGTCTGATTTCCCCCAGAACCACAAGCAGTTGCATCAGTGCAGCTGAGGGGGTGGAAAACTGAAGTGGGGGAAGAAAGGAACAGAAACTTACTAAGTCAACTTTACCACTGAATTTCTTCTGTAACTATATGGAGACCTATAGCTGCTTGTCCCTTCCAGACTTTCAGAGCCGTCTGGTTCTTGTGTGCGGAGACAGAGGCAGCAGAGGAGAGATGATTTGTTTGGAGCTGAACTGGGAGCAGCTTAGCAGGGGAGGAATTGCTACTTGTTCTGAGATGGGCTAATTATATTCTGTGTCCTTGGAAGCCAACCCTCTTCTACTCTGCTTAATAGAGATCCTATAGCTTTTTACAGAAGCTCAAGGGTTTCCCTCCCACCACCGCTGTACACAGCAGCCTGTCCCGCTGCCAACCTCCCCCCCCAACAGGAGCGTCTGGATGTCAGTCCTGCATTCCCCAGAGGGCTGCTGAAGCACTTTGGATTCCTCGGAGATGGAAACCTTTCTAGAAACGCAGGGTAGAGTTACTCTAATTCCTTGCTGTTTGGGATCAGGCTGAAGCCTGCTGCTTAATGGGGGATAAGTGGATGTAATGCAGTCAGTCAATAACTTTACGCACACACGCAGAGCCCTTTGGATTACTGATTTCCAAAAGAGAGAGTCTCCCTCATGAGCCCTGCAGCACACTGACTCAGCCCTGAGCCTTTTGACTTTGTTTTTCTTTCTTTACAAAAGTGACTTGTACTTTTAATTCTTTCCCCCCTCTCCCCACTTATTCATTTTTTTCCCACTTATTCATCTTTTTCCCCCATAAAAGTTTTCAGCTTGTCAAACGACTCTCCCTCTGCCTGCCTTTGCCTTTTGAAGTGGGAGGAAAGATAATAATAAAAGGAGCAGTTTTCAAATAAAAAGCCCCACGTCTTACCTGGGAACTGTCTCTCAGCATCCAAATACCCGCTGGGGCAGAGATCGCTGAGTCCCCGCTGTTGTTTTGTACCCGCCAGACACTGTTTGTGTTTTGTCACTGAATGCTGCTGTCAGGTTTGTCACTTGGTACAAGCAGGACTGGCTGGGGCCTTGTAAAATAGGATTTCCCTTCCCACCTCCCTGCTAATTGCTCCTCACTCCTTCCCTTCCTCCTGACAGGGGAAACTGCTGCTGCAGCAGCTGCCATGATGGTTCCCAGGCTGGAGGAACGGATTTGGGATTCTTTTGTACTCTCTGCCTCGTCACTCTGAAAAAATCCTCGTCTTGGGCATCCCTTTGGTCCTGCCTTACATCTCAGCGGGGCGGGTAGAGTGAGATGAAGGAGCCAGTGAGCCTGCCTTCCTCTCCCTGTCAGTCCCCAGTCCCTGCTCAGCTTTGAGCTGAGCCCTTACAAAGTTCATCACTATCCCTACCCTCTTGGGACATCTAGATTTTTGGCCACCTTTTTAATGGCCTTACTGAATTGCTCTTAGAGGGAAAAACATGCAGGAGAAGGAGCTCCAGATCAAAGTATTCCTGTAAGATCAAAGGACCTGAAATGGCTCCCTTGAGTTCCCTGGATGGAGAGATGCAGGAGGTGATGGCCCACACTGCCAGACTGCCCTCTTCATTTCCCCACAGGCTCGGCTCCGAGCTAAAAAGCTCATTTGATTTTTATTAGGGCTGGAGAGACCAAGCAAACAAAGCCTCAGGGTTTAGTCAGCGCCAGCGGGTACAACATGTGCTTCTTCCTTCTCTCCCCTCCTTTCATTCCTGCTGACAGCTCTCTCAAACACGTGGTATCTGCTCATCTTGGGAGCCTCTCCTCAGGAATGAGCCTATTGATTGGGGCAGGAGAGCATTTGTTACTATCTAAAGTGGGAGCCACCTTTTCTTTCACCTCCAGGACACTTCCTTGAATACCCTCTGAGCTCCAAGGAAGCAGAGAAAGGCAAGGAAAGAAGGAAGGGGAAAGATTCTGGAAGTGTCTTGAAGCTTGGAGAAGTTTTATTGGATGGAGAAATGATTCAGGCGTGAGCCCAAAATCTTCCAGGTAGAAGGAACATGGCATTTTCGCTCTCTGCTCTTTCCTGGAATTCTGACTTATAACCACAGCCTGTCCTTTCCACTTCAACAGTGTTTGGGGGTGTGTGTGTCAGAGGAATTCACAGACCTTGAGCTGTGGTCCCCACAACACCACCCTCCCCCAGGCTGAAGCAATATCTGGAGCTGCAGCAGAACAGCTCCTTTCCCCCCACACCTCTGGGTTCTGTTGACTGTAACAAACCTCTCCCCTGGCTGCTGGGACTGTGCTCTGGGGCCGGGAATGAAGCATTGCTCATCCTGCTCATCCGTTCACTACAGGAGTTTTGGGAATCTTTGTAAATAAGCCAAGAACATGAGAAATAGAAATTCCTCCCGTCCCAGGCTCTGCCTGACACTGCACAGATCCTTTGTTCTTGGCATCTTTCTCCCTCCTAAGGCCTCAGAGAAGTTCTTCCAACAACACAGCACCCTGCTCAGCCTCTTCCACCAATTAGGAGTTATCCATTTAGTAGCCATCAATAGTTCCATCAATTAACCCATCTCTTGAGGCTCTCCTTCCCCTGGTTCTAGCAATGCCACTTTAGCACCATGAAGAAAGGAGCACTTAAGATCTCTCTATATATCTATATCTGCTCGCATAGGACGTCTTCATTCTTGCTAACTTTACCTTTGTGATGTTCCTGGTTTCAGCTTGTCCACAGAGAGCCCAGGATCAGCCCATATCCTTCTCATTGCTAGGAGTTCTGTGCTCTGGGCTGTGCTGGCAGAGAGGAATCGGACCTTCCTGGCATCAATTTTCTTGCTTTCTGTCAGAAGGAGTGTGTGAGGGTGCCAGGAAAGCTTTGAAACAGCCCATAATATCCTGTCACCTAGTCAGGCGTGATGGAACCAGCACAGTAAGAAATAAGTGAAAGAAATACGTGCTGCAATGGAAGCTGTTCAATAAAATAAACGTTTTCAAAGGAGAAGGAAAGTAGCAGGAGCCAGTAGAAGAAAGGATGTTTTCAGCCCTTGAAGGGGAATCTGGAGAAAGAGAAATCCTTTTTAAAGTGTAAAACGGTGTCAGTAGGAACATAGTGTTGTTACTCCTTTGATGAGAGCTGAAAATGGGAGGACTTGCAGGTTATCCCAGGTGGGAGGAGAAAGTGGCATCAGAGTGGGGGTTCCTTTGAAGCACTTTGGTCCTACAAAGAAAGGAGACTCCTGATCTCCCATACCCAGCAGGAATTCAGAAGGATGGGACATAGCCATGTGTCACAGCTCTGCCCTGCTTTGTCAGTGCTCAGCACAGATGGCTCTGGCCCTGTCTTGTCTCCATCCCATGCTTTCAGAGCCCTGCCTGGCTGAGCCTGGAATTTCCTTGCTGCTTTTTTAACTTTTTCCATGGTTTGTCCTCCTTATTTCCCCCGCCATATGTACACTGCCTGGCATTTGAGACCTCGCCTACCAAATTCTTTCAGCCCCTTCCTGGGCACATCCATGCGCTTTGGTTTCACATTGTTTGAGGTGTGGGTTGCTGCTGGTTTGTTATCTTCTGTCAGTGCCTGTTCTAAGGCTACAGGGGAGCCAGAGGGACAAGATCAAGGCACAGGAGGAAGAGGGAAGGTAAGTGGATTAACCAGGACAGCTCTGCATGTCTAGAAGCTCTTAAACTGTGTGATGGTCTTGTAAGGGAAATTATGGAAGATTGAAAATTGAGGATATCCAAACCTAGCCTAAAGTGGTGGGCAGAGAAGGGGTAAGAATGTGATATTCCCTGGTGTCTGGTTTTTGCTCTTGCACCCTCCAGCTTTCAGTTCCTGATACAAGCAGGGCAGCACCCGGCTGGTGTGAGCAGAGCTGTACCTGCTTCCATCAGCCAGGAAGGCAGGGGGGTGTGATTTGATGCTGTGCTTTCAGCGGCAAAATACTTTTTGAAAGCTTCTCAACCTTGTCTCTTTTCACAGAGCTATAGGGGAGAATGACCAGCTTTTTCTGGGCTCCCTGAGGGAAGTGCTAAGCAAGGACCTGAGAAATTATGTACCCAAATCCTGTAAGTAAGTCGCAGACACGACTGAGCACTGAGCTCAGTAACACAGCTAGGCGGTGCACTCGGTTCTGCTCAGGTAACACAAAGGAAAAAGAGAGTGGCTGCAAATTAATTACTGTTAACGATGCCACCTTCCTGCAGAGCGCAGCAATTTCTGCAGAGGGCACAAAGCTTGGTTTTGTCAGATGCCCAGCCTGTAAAGATGCCTTCTGGCATTCCTGTGCTGTCCGTGAGCCCATATGTTCTCAGTGGGAGCCGCGGAGCCATCAGGCAGTGCCGGATGGAAGCACGTTTTGACTCACGGGTCAGAGGCTGGGCAGAGAAGTCCATCGTTCCCAGTCACTTCTTTAATTGACACAGTGAAAGAAGCCACATCTTCCTGCCTGATTCTGCCCAAGTCTGTAATTGAATTCTGCTCAACATCTCCGCTCCAGCCCCCCAGGGGCCCCTCAATGATGGATTTTTTTTCTCGCCTTGGGAATTCCTCCTTGCTCCCATTCTTTTGGTTCAATAGGATGTAGTGAGAAAACCATCAGTAATAAACCTTCTACCCCCTATTTCCTACCTTTCCCAAAGATGCCTCATGAAGAAAGCTGCTTGGGCATGAAAAGAGAGGCAAATGAACTTCGGGGATTGAAAATGTGTGCAGCTTTCCTGGCTTTTGTTCATCATCCTTTCTCTCACTCCTCTGGGGTCTTTTGTTTCTCCTTGCCAAAACTGCTTGCGCACACTTCACTCAGGATCTAATGAGACTGTTTTAGAAACTGCAAAGCTGAATTGGATCCTTCTTTTTTTCCCCTCAGAGTGCAATGTCTGTTTAACCTTTCTCCCTTGGCATCCCTCTCTCTCCCAGCAACTTATTTGCAACTCCTGTGGTTGCAAAGAAATCCCGGTGCTATCTGAGTTTAAAAAGGGGGTTGCTGGGGTTGTAGGCAGGAGTATGTGATATGCTGTAGGGTACAGTTCCAGGCTGGCTGCAGGGGGCGGTTATTCCATGGATCTCACTTAGCTTGGTCTTTCCAAGCCTTGCCAAGATGTAGAGGTTTTTCATTGCCCCTTGAAAGGGAAATGTGATTTGCATGTCAAAGGGTGAGAAAGGACAGGGGTCGTCGGCAGTTCTCCAGCCTCTTTATCCTATTCTAGTCTCTCTACCCCTCCCCACATCCCCCAAGCTTTCCTTTTGGCATTCCTTTGGCATTAAAGCATCCAGTCGTCATGGGAGAAATCTTGGAGTTTCTTAAACCGTTGGATCCTGTTGAACATCCTTGTTAAACTTCTCCCTTGCTGCTGCGTGCGGGGAGCTTCCCACACAGACCGAAGTTCGGTCCCCAGCCCACCGGTTCTCCTCCACAGGCGGTGACGTGCGAGTCTCTGCATGCAGGAGGCGGTGAGGGGAGGCTGTTTGGGAGAACGTGTCTCTGAAGCAGTGACTGTTTGGTGAATGTGCAGAGACAAGCAGATTGGGTTTGGTGGTTAACCAGGTGAGAGCATGGTGTCTCCAGTCCCTGCTTTTAGAGAAAGCCCACTAACCTTGCTCCTTGGCCTTGCCAGCCACAGCTGGTGATGGGTGGGAGGGAAGAGTGGAGGAGGCATTCCTTCCTTTATCCTCTCCATGGTGGTCCACTCTTCCTGCGTACACATGTGAGAAGGGACAAAGTTGCCCAGGTTTTGTAGGAGTTCTAGGTCCATTGTACATTATATCTGCCTGAAGGACTTGAAGGCAGAGAGCTTTTTCCCTCCTTCCCTTCACTCTGATTCTTTCCTACTTTCCAGGAGTTTTTCCCATTTGTTGCTGGAGATTTTGGGGTTGGTTTGGGTTTGGTTTTTTTCACATGTGGCTGCCAGGTCTATGCTACACTTCTCCTTGGGCATCTACATTCACTGCCCAGATCTGGAGCAGGAGAGCCAGGAAGATGCTGATACACAGCTGGGAAGAGTGTTTGAACCTCATGGTGTTGCATCCAGCCACCTGCTTCTGAGACCATTAAAATAGTATCTTCACATGCTGCTGAGGTGGGTTACACCAATAATTCGTAGGACAACAGAGCTCTGCAATATCCCAGCACCTGCCATGACTGGTGAGAGCACTAACCTGCTCTCTGTGTGCTGACACCTCTTGTAGCTGACAGGGACAGTCATACCAACTCGTGCTTGTGTCCTGCCTCCACCAGCTGTGAGGAGGAGATCCTTGTTGTTAGGTTGTGCTGAGACATTAATGGGATCATTTGCTTAGGGAGATTTAAGTGTTTGTTTTCTGTTCACAGTATCTTACTTTCCCAGGCCTGGCAGAGAGCAGGGAAGAGTCATCTGCAAGTCTGAGTTCACATCAGTAGGAGCAGGGCTGTCACCCTGTGCCTGTCCAGGATTGTTCTCACACCCCATTTCCTTTGTGGACAGAAAGAAGAGTTATCAGGAGCCTGCACCTGCTTCCAGCTGAAGAGAGGAAATGCTTCTGGAGAGGACAGAGGATGGTGGTGGTGTCTCAGGAGTCCAGGAAAGATTGAGGCTCAGTTGGACTCAGCATGGTGGAGACTGATACTGTGAACTTGTGGTCAGGGTGGTTGGAAAAATCATTGCCATCAGCCTGAGAGGACTCAGAATTAAAGTCATCACCCTGATGATTTGTAGAACTGAGCTGCTGGTATAAGTGTGAGCTGCTCCAGGCCACAGAGGACATGTTCTCCAGCCCATGGTAAGTAAAGGCTGTAGCTCCCCTCCTCACACTGCCTGCTGCCTGGCTGCTCACAAGCGAGGAGTGCCCCAGCTGCCCCCACTGCCCTCCTGGCTGCTTTTGGGCACAGCTGGGGCTCTTGGTTCCATCCCACAGCAGTGCTTTAGTCTTAGGGACCTCCAGATCTGTCATGGTTGTGTCCCAAAAGCCCTGGAGACCCGAAGGAGATACCTAGACAGCTAAGCTGCATGGCCTCAGAGAAGGGAGGGCAAATACATTTGAGTTAAGGGGTGTTCATGTTAGCATGACGCATTAATAGGGAAATTGAGTTCAAGAACTTCACCAGGGATGTAAAGTGAGTTAGTGGAAGGCCCCTGAAATTCTCCTAATGGGCACTCTCCCCTGTGTTTTTTCCCGCTTTTGAAGCCAGGACATGCTGTTTTCAGAGAGTACATTAACTTGTCACTAAGAGGCTTCCTAGAGGTGGGTGGGGAGGAAGAAGCCAGGAGACAGAGAGCAATGCTGAGAGATGCAGCTCAGAGGGTTGTGCTGCATCTGAACTCCCCTGTGACTTTGGGCACGATTAAGAGCCTGGACACACCAGTATGAGGTGGTGACTCAGCTGTGGCCACAACAACCCCAGCCCTTCCCTAACACTGACATGTCCTTGGAAGCATCTTTCCACCTGAGGTGCCAGGCAACAGCAGAACCAAGTGTCTCCCCTGGCACAAGGCACCCAGCAGCTCCACTTACCTTTGTGTAATAAGGTTAAATCACTGCCTCATTAGAGCCCTCAAATTAAGTCACCACCTTGCTGGATCAATACTATTTTCCATGATGCACTTGTGACACTAAGTCTGGGAGATGGATTGATGCTGGGAGGCTGAAACGCTCCAGGGGAGCTCCAGTTAGACCCAGCGCTGGGCAGGGCTAGTAATCAGGGGAAAAACAGCAAATTTCCATGGAGGGCAGCAGCTGACAGCAGAGGCAGGAGGTGTGGTGGAATGGGGACATGAGGAGAGTGCCCATTTCTCGTGGCACCTCGTGGGTCTTGGTGCTGGACCCCATTTTAGACTTGCAGGGCTATTACAAGGAGGGTCCTTGTCTGTGAGAAGCCTGTGGCAGCATTGATTTCCTCCAGGTGTCTGCACTGGGAGCTTGGGCAAAAACGGGCTGTTCTCTCCTCTCCCCCAATTCCCTTTCCCTTCGAGCAAGGTCTGGGAGAAGAAGGGTGAAAGGAGCAGCTCCCATGGGGTTATCAAAATGGTATGCAGGTGGCCAGGGCTGCCTGATGCTGTACTGACCCTTCTACACAGGAGACACAGCCTTCCCACCCCAGCAGCCACCATCAGAGGCTCCCTGTCCCCACTGTCCATGGGAACTTGCCACCACACACTGGCTGGCATATGACCAAAGCCGCCGTTCAGCCCTCTGGAAATATGAGAACTGGTGTTTACCAGGTTTTGGTGGCTCAGCTGGGGACTGGACCCAAAGGAGGAGATCCTGGAGCTGATTTTGAGGTGAGTTGTGGGGCAGTTTGGGATCCTGGGTGCCAGGTCGCTCTGCTCTGAGCTGCAGCAAAGCCAGAGTGAATCTTGGCAGCCCCAGATCCCAGACCTGGGACAGTTGCACTTCAGCCAGCACAGGGAGGTTCAGAGTGGACATCTCTGCCCTTTCCAGGGATGTGGTGTGGATCAGAGACCACCCACCTCATCCCAGCCACCCACCCTGCTCCAGATACCCGGGCTAAGGTCAGTACTGCATCTCTCGCCCCCACCTCCCTCACCCAGTGCCTTTCCCCCCTCCCTCACCGCTCTGCCCCGGGGACCACTCAGCACAGGATCCCCCAGGCACTGGGTGCTTGTTCAGCTGGCTGGGAGGAGCAGGCAGGGCAGCTGGGTGGGTGGTGAAGAGCAGGGGCTACAACCCCCTTCCTGCTGCTGCAGCTGAACACCAGGATCAGTTGGATGGATGGACTGGGTGGGTTTAACCCTTTCAGGACCAGCTTGGATTTGTTGAACATCTCTGTGCAAAATCAAAGCCTTCTGCAGAGCCAGAACTTCCCAGCCCCCTTACTGGGAGCATTGGGGTGGGATTCAAAGGAACAATTGTAGCCCTAGAAACATTCCTCACCCCACAGACCCAAATACCTCCTGCCCCCAGGGTGCCCACATCACTGCCAAACCAGAAATCCTGGGTGCCAGCTCTATTTTCTTCCTAAACCTGTAACAGCACAATTTATTCCTCCTCTTAATCCCTCTCCAGGCATGCCCAGAGGTGACCTAGCGGCTGTCACAGCCTTGTCTTTGGGCAGAGGTGGAGGAGTGGGTACCAAGGCAGCAGGTTGCTGCCCACCCCAAGGCATGAAGTGGGGGGGGTGAGTGGGTGCATCTGAATAAAATACTAAGGCAACAGAAGGAGGGCAAAGCTGATAAAAATGTCCAGAGCAACTGTGACAGTGTGGGCAATGAGGTGACGCCACAAGTGGCTGTCACTTATTTTGAGGCTTATTGTCTCTAGTTTGCTCAAGAAACCTCGTTCTTTGTGTCTCAGGAGCTCGCTTAGGAGTTGAAGCATTTCTGCAACCCAGATGTCTCTGATGTGGCTCCAGCAGGGACACAGAAGCAAGTCCAGAGAGCAGAATGGGGCCTGTTGTGAGGAGGGGGAGCTCCTGGCTTCTGTGGGCTGAAAAGGTCTGATTTAAAGTTGAAAGGAAGGAAGAAACCTTCATGTTTTCTGGCTCTTACACTGAGCAGTTCATGAAACGATCCCCACCCCAGGGAGTGCATCCCTGGCCTGGAGAGCAGGGAGAGGGCACAGAGCTCATGTTGGTGCTGCCAGGGCAGCAGGGTTGTCCCTGCAGAGGCAGAACTGAGATTTTTGTTCATCCCTGCCCTGTTACAAAGCAAGAGAAAAACGCTCCTGCCGAGCATGGCCAGAAATAACCCAGGCCTCCAGCAGCCAAAAAGCTTCCAAGAGGGAATTTTAAAGTGCTGGGAATTTGGCCTCTCAGCCTGTGCTTGGGGCTCCTCTGCTGTCGTAATGTCCCAGGCAGCGAAAGGCAGACCCTGAACACAGCCCCTGAACACAGCACTTCTGATGTCCAGGAACCAGCATCTCAACAGGGAACAGTTCACTCCTGGGTCACCCCAAGACCTGCTCAGTTCCTGTTTTCACCCCTTTCTTTTCCAGCACCACCATCACCAGCAGAGCTTCTGCATTGAAAGAACACTGGTGATGGACAGCACTTTCCCCATAGGGTGTGCTTCAGGGGTTCTGATGCCCCAATATCCCTCAAGGACCCTTCATTTTAATGCATCGCTGGCTCAGGATGCCTCAGAGATGAGGCCACTGTGTAGTGACAGCCCTGCTGCCAGTGAGGACAAAATTTGGGTATCTGTAAGGGGAATACAGCAAGGACGAATAAGCTTGAGCAGTCCCATCACCCACAGGAGAGAGGAGTTGGGGGCAGTTAAAAACAGTCCTTCCTCTGTCTCTCGAAAGGACAGTAGATTCCAGATGGGATTTGAGTCACATCATGATGAAACCAGTCTCTCCGTAGCACATGTCAGAGGCTGCGAGGAAGATCAATGTTGCTTCGTTGGTCTGGCCCCACCATTTGTTCACCCACAGGGATCTCCTGTCCAGCTTTTCTGTATGTCAGCAACTTCTCACCACCCCAGAGCAAGGGCACAGCATGGCAGATGCTCCAAGGAGGAGGAGACACCTCCTTACTCAGCAGCAGCTCTGCTCCTGCTCTTGGGGCATCTCCATCCCTTTGCTCAGGGATGTAACACAGCGCATTGCTCGGCTTCCAGCATCCACAGGCTGCAACCCCTGGAAACCTCCTGTGCCCCTGACCTGTGTCTGCACAGCCCAAACTGCCCCTCTGGCGCAGGACACCAAAACAGAATGAAGCAAGTGGTCTGGGCACATGCAGGAGGTCATTGAAGACATGCTGGCTTTGCCAAACAGATCCCGTGATGGACACGGGTTTGTCTATTTATTTTAGGTCTTACAGGGGGCATTTTCCCTTGCCAGGAGATGGAGAATAGAGGACCCGGGTACCATCTGCCCAGGGGACTGGTGAATCATCCTATTTTCCAGTTAACCGCACTTGTTTGCTTTGGGAGATCTCCAAGTTAAGGGGGAAGAAAAAGAAAACCCAACCCATGGATCTTTTCCCACACAATAAGAAAAATGCTTTTTTTTTTTTTTTTTACAAAAGCCAGTGTCAACTCTGCTTTTACTTAGCAGTGGGCTGGATAAAAATAGAGAGTGAAGTCATGACGCCTTCAGAAGAAGAACCAGGTATGGCCTGGGGAGAGTGGGTGAGTGAAGTCAGGCCTGGTGGAGAAGGACATGAAGCTGGCATGACTGGGGGCAGGCAGGGGTTTTGCCCCAGGACCGTGCTGGGACAAGGAGAGCTGCTTACCCCCGTGCCTTGTGATTTCCCAGGCATGTTGCTGGGAGAGGCAGGAGGCTCTTTGTTGGATGATGCACCAGAGTTTAAGCTGCCGTTCACGTGATGCGGACGGGGCTGTGGCCCAGCAAACACCAGGAGATCGGCTCTTTGCAAAGCTGAGACATTTGGAGCTTGAGGCACGCTGGAAGGCGAGGGTAGGGAATGTAAACCAAGGGGCAGTGCTCTTGCTTTCTTCAGAACCATACTGCTGCAGCCTCTGCTCTTAGGTTTCTGATCAGATCTGGCTTTTGCTCCTGGTTTGTTGTCAGGCCAGGCTGTGAGCACACTGGGCTGTTTGGAAGGAGTGTGCATCTATGGGACTTCGATGTCTCCTGCTCAGGGCAGGGGCCTTGCAAGTCACTTGGCTTCCTGGGGCACCAGGAGGTGCAGCTGATGCCCACCTCCCTCAGTTCCGCTGGCAGGAGGCTCCTGTGGCAAAGCCTTCATGAGGCTTTTTGTGCAGGGTCAGGGCATGTCCTGAGCTCAGCCAGACTCTGTACTGGGATGGCTGCAGGTGGAGATGCTCTGGGAAGGGTCTCTGTAGCATTTCTGCATCACAGGCAAAATCGGGGATATGGGGGCAACTTTACAGCCCCCCTAAGAGAACGTGAAAGACCAGGGAAATGGTGACTCCCTCCTGCAGGGCTGGCTGTGTCAGGTGTGTTTTGGTTGAATGCTGAAGAAGACCACAAGTAGCTGGTTGTCCTTGGCCCTTGTTGCGATGGGACTCTGTGGTGTCCCCTTGGTCACCACGCAGCTTTAGTTCTCCTGCCAAAGCCACAGCTACCGCATCCTTTTGTAGCCTTGCAACCAAGCACCAACTTAGGTCACAACAGAAATAATTTTGGCAGGCCTCAGCACCCCTTCCATGGGTATTTCTTTAGTTGCTTGGAAACACCATGGTGGCTGCAAGGAGATGCCAATTTTACATAGCACAAGGATGCTGCACAGCAGGGGCAACTTGCCCTGCCAGAACAGGGGAGATGGAGCTTCAGACTTTTAATTTTCAGGATAAAAGGTGAGGGTTTCTTTTTTGCTCTTCTATTTAAACAATTAAAAACTTCCAAGGAAAAAAAATAAGCCCTGTGGAAACTTTAGCCTCGCCCACAAGGAAGGAACCTTCTATCAACAAGAAAATTCACGTGGTGGGGAAAAAAAACATGTCCTTTTCTGCTCAGCAGCGAATGCTTCCACCCGCTCCTGGACGCTGAGCCGCGGTTTCCCTGCAGCAGGAGGCTGGAGAGGCGCGAGGGGAATATCTGCATTTCTCCCCGATCAGTCACTGGAACTAGCATTATCGCCGGAACAATGGGCTCAGCCTGGGCCTGCCTTGCCAAAGCGGCTTCGCTGCAGCGCTCGCTCCCGGATTTATTTTTGTCTGGGCTTGGAGTGGGATGCAGAGATCAGGTGACAGTGCCCAAGGAGAGCTTGGCATCTCCTGTCCTGCTGCCTTGTGTGCACAAGTCCATGGCAGTAATGAGCAGGCAGGGATGGCAGAGCAGGGCTCAGCACGCAGAGTGGCTTGCTGTCATCACTGGATCCTTTTTCTCTTGGCTGAGCCCACTCTGGTGACCAGCTCATGAGAGAAGGGGTGCTCTGCCACCGTGCAGGGACCCTTCATGCTCCCACTTGACTTGGCTTATTATAGCTTTGCAGTGCTATAATAATGGCTGTGATTTCGCACTGGGATTAGGACCTGAAAACCAGTTTCTGATTTAATTGGATCATGGGCATTATGGGATGAGACCAAGGTGACACATAAAAGACTGTGGTAGAGTCAGGGAAGCCCAGCTTCCCAAGGACCACTGCAGTATCTCCATCTCTGAGCTTGCGCCCTCAGCAAACGTGGACATGATGATAAATACTGAGGGCCCCTGGGGCACATCAAGAAAACTTGAGCTTCTTGGTGACTCCAGCAAGCCATGGGACACAGGGGCTTGGGGCAGAAGCTGTATTTGTGGTCCTGCTCGGTCTGAGGGATACTGGGATGGAATATTTTCCTCCTGCTTCCTCTCAGTGCTGCAGGGATGTGGTACGCTCCCAGTGCACAGTGGTTTGCTGTGCCACACAAACCAGGCTGGCAACCAGCGTTCAGAGCTGAACCTTCCAAACTTTGTTATAGACCAACCCAAAATCTAGATTGCACCAGCCCTGGACTGTATGACATGTTCAAAACCTGGATCAGGGCCATCTACAAGGATGAACCAATCCCAGACTTGACACGGTCTCGAGCAGGAATTTTTGGAGCCTACTTCCTTCTGACCCCCAAAATATTCTCTTTCAAAAGGACGCAGTGAAGCTGCTACAGCAAAAAGCCTACCTCAGGCTGTGGCATCTGCAATGTTCTGAATGAAAACATCCCCAGAGCAATATGGCTCGGGCTTGGCTCCCCACAAGTGATGTGAAGGCACTCATAGGGGTTCAGGGACACCCCACTGGCTGCCATCATCCTTGGCTGCACAGGGACACCTTGTGCACAAGAAACCATCCCAGCTCTATCCCCAGCCTTAGTAGAGCCCCTTCTCAGAGGTGAGTGTGGCCACTGCTGGCTGGTTCACCTTCTGCTTTCTCCATCAGCTGGAAACAATCTGCATCACTGGAGGTTTTTATTTCCCAGGGGGCTGTGAAGAGAGAGGAGCCTGGAGTTAATCAAAGTCCGTGGAGTGCACAGGAGAGGCTATGGCTGGAGGAAGCTCACAGGATTCTGCACTGGAGAAGGGGCAAAGCTGTGCTGGGATCTGGGAAGACAGGGTGTGTGGAGAGCTGGGGGTTTGTTCAGCAAATGGCACCATGGGAACATGAGGAACAAGACCTTAATTATTTAGGTATGGGATGATGAGAGGGACCACGGTGCTGAGCCACAGCTGGGCATCCAGGCAGAGTTGGAGGCATGTGTAGCATCACTTGATATGCACAAGGGGCCCAGAGCTCTGTCTTGTGACTCAACACACGGGTTCAGCTTGACTTCAAAGAGAGCCAAGTGCTCTGTGGCAGAGGCTGAGGCTCACCCTGACCCCAGGGGTGTTCAGGCTGTGGTCTGTGAGCAGCACACTGCGAATGTCACCCTCTGTGGGTCAGCCCATCCTGCAAAGAATTCCCTTTTATCTAAATCCCAGCACATGATGCTGGAGTGGAAGGAGCCTACCCTGCCCCAGCGGGTCATTTAAGGCTTGGCTGATCTTCTTTCCTCTTCAAGGGATGCTTGCCAGCATCTCGGAAATGGCATCAGTGTGATCTGCAGCCCAGGCACAGCACTGTCAGCTGAGGACTTGCTCTCTGCAGCTCGGAGCAGCAAAAAATCCCACTTGCAGCGGGAGGATGAGGATGGGCGGCGTGGGAGCAGCTCCCTCTGCCAGCCCAGTACCGTCCTGGCTGAGTGGGAAGCAGCAGTACCCGCTCCCACATCGGGAACTCATGACTGAGTTCTCATGTGCAGCAGGGACACGGTGACAATCCTGGCCTCGCATGCCGCTCCCTGTGGTTTCTGTGGCTCTGTACAACTGATGATTTGTGTTGACGCTGAGCCTCTAGGGATTGGGTTATGGCTTGTGGCATATGGAATTCTATGGACCCCTCTGGCAACAGTGGTGTTGAGTCTAACACAGCCCTAAGGGACTGACCCTACCGGTGCCTCCCAGCTGTGTTTCCCTGGATCACCGTGTTTGGATATCTCTGATGTTGAGATCAAAGAGCCCGTGTTCATCCACAGGACTGGAAACACCCGGTGGAAGGGATGCAGGCACAAAGTACCATCCTCTTCTGCACTCTCAGCACAGCCCTTACATCGCTGGGTGGAGAACGGACACAAACACAGACAGAAAAGTGGAGTTATGGGTATCGCCCACCAGATTTCCCATGGGGAAGATTACCGGACTGCTCTGCGGGATGAAACTCTACAGATAATTAAGGCTGAACCAACCCAAGGGAGCTGGCTGTGTCACATGCAAGGTGCATCCAGGTAGGATTTATACCAGGGGCCAACATCCCCCCAGTCACTGGACTGTCACAGTCACTGCAAAGTGTCTTTCTGGGTGTTTTAGAGAAAGTGTCAGGGCCCTTGCAGCCTAATTGCTGTAAAGCAACCAAGAACTGACAGGCCAGGGCTTCTCCTCTCACTCTGCTGATGTTGCTCTAATTGCAGCTCTCCCTAATTAAAAATCAGTGATGTGGCTTTGACAACTGCAAGTCCCCCAGGTGAGGCCAGGGCTGAGGCTGAGTGGTGGAGAAGGATGGGGTCATCCCCGGAGCCCAGCACACTCCCTGCCAAGCCACAATTGGATGCCACAGAGGAGACAAGCATCCAGGAGAGTCCTCAAAAAGAGGAACAAAATCAGAGATGGCCTTGCCCAGAGACATGAGGCAGCCAGGGGTTGCCCTGACCCCCGAGGTGTTGCCCTGATCTGGAGTGAAATGCTCCATGACGGTCTCTTTCTGGGTGGCAATGGTGTCTTCACCGACACACGGCTCTGGGGGCTGGGGCTCTGCATGGAGGTAGCAAATGCCACAGCAGACTCCTGTGAGCTGGCAAAACTCTGCCTCTCCTGGGGGAAAAGAGGGGCCAGCTCACTGCCAGGCACTTAAAATAAGGCAAAGTAAAAGCTGGATGATCTTTAGAAATGCAGTTTCTTGTTGGCTTGTTGATTGCTGATCTAACAGCTTTTCTCTTTCCTTATTTCCATGTGGCAACAATTCCTTTTTGGTGCAGGTATGTCTTCCCATTCCAAGCAAACTCTCCCTCTGAGTGAAGCCAGAAGGAGCAGCCAGATGCCAGCATGGATGTATGATGTAAGTGACTCTGGGGTGATTTAATTAAGAAGTGCTTGTGCTCTTACTGCATCAATACAAACTCACAGACAACAGTGAATTTTCACCCTAAGCAAGAGTGTCCTGCTCTCTCAGGCTGGAGCAAATACCATCACTTAGACCTTTTCATACCTGTACATGTCATGTTTTGAAATCCATGGGCCAAGGAGGGGTTAATTATATGGCAGGAAGGGTGCCAGTTAAGAGCTTGAGAGAAGATGCTTTTGAGAGATGAGAGATGACCTGGAGAAGCCGGAGATGAGAATAAAGACATGAGCTTATATTGCCTTAGAGGCTGCTGGAGCAAGGTCTTTGGAGAGGGACGATGGTTTGGGAGAGGGTGACCTGCATGGCAGCTACTTCAGGGAGGGTCTAGAAGAGGCAGAACGGGCTAGTCTCTCTGCTAGGCATAGAGATCTTCCTGGTACTGGTGAGCAGGCTTTGGAGAGGGGCTCAAAGCCTTCAGGGTGGTGCATCTCCCTGGGAAGATGGGGAGGATCATGCACAGCTCCTCTCCCTGGCCCACAGCCGGGGAGAGCTTGCAGATGGAAAGCTTGTGGCTCAGGCTGGCAGCTCTCGGCAGACTAATAATACCTCTGGGAGAAGGTCAGGTGGGCAGCAGGAAAGGCAGCTCCCGTTACAGCCTGTCACACATCACTGCCAGAGCCTCCAGAAAAGTTTTGGGATGTCTTGGAGGGGACAACATTGGGGTGTCTTGGTGCTCCAACTCCTGCTCCATCAGCAGGTTTCCAGGGGAGGCGATGGCAGCTGGCTGTGAGTTGTTATCCCCACCGTGGTCTGAAGCGATGCAATAAACCCCAGCACCAGTCCCTGCTCTCCCATCCCTGAACTGCATCCTCCATCCCTGTCACCTCATCGTGCCCTCCTTCCCCATCCCAGCAGGACCTGGCTGCTGCCGGGAAGGCCACCATCCTGTCCCACCGCAGCAAATGTCCCAGCAGAGAGGGTTTTTCTTGCTGAAAAGCTGCTTAGCAGCTTATGGAAACAATAAAAGTAGTATTATCTTCCATGGCGAGGCAGATGGTTTGGATGATTGGTTTGACTTTTAAGCTGGATTTGAGCTACGGATATTCTGATTTTTAACAATTTTTGGCTGGTCAGACTCTGGCGGTGTAATCCCCAGGTTCCTGCTCCCTATAAATCCAGTTCTCTCTGCACGGGGGGCTGTGGGGTAGAAACCTACCCCTGGAGGGAGGGAACAAAGAGGGACCTGCATGGGAGGGAGCACCCAGACACCCACCACCTGGGCTGGCAACCATCTGATCCCATTACCTTGACCACCACTAGCCCTCTGCTGCCACCACAGCCTTGCCACCCTGACCTTGTGGGGACGATGCCCCCTCTGCTCCCATCCAGCGTGGGCGGCAGCGCTCTGCAAATCCATCTCTGGCTGGAGCCCAGGC
>VXBJ01006693.1:399263-412594 GCA_013400055.1 Nycticryphes semicollaris
CATTGTCTTTTTCAAAAGGATTTATTTAGTCTTTCTCCTAATTATCAGGAGCTGTGGACTTCCCCCTACCATCTGAGCGCTGTTACCAGCCCCCAGCGCTCCTCCTGCCGACACCAAGCGCCTGTTCTTGCCGTCGCCCCCACACCCGGCGTCATTATGGTGCTGCCGTATGGAGCGCTCAGCAGACGACATCTCGCTCACCGGGGCATGGCTGGGGACCTTCTCCATCCCTCCTGGCAGTGTGGGGACCCTCAGCCATGCAGGACCCCTCTGGACCTTGAGCCTAGCTCCAAGGTTTTCAAGAAGCCTCTGGGGCTTCTTAGAGTTGCCGGCATACCCATGGGTCTGGCATGAAAGAAGGCAGAAAAGGGGTTTGGGGATGAAATCCAGGTTCAGTCCCGTTGGGGTAGGCTCCTCTGGAGGACAGCTCCTGCCAAATAAAACACATCCTTGGCAGGAATGGTCATGGTTAGACCCAGTGCTGAGGGACGTGCAGCCCCCACCCAAGCACAGAGTAGGGACTCAAGTTATTAATTACCTTCCAAGCTCCCCGGCTGCCCTGCCTGAGGAAAGCCATCACACCCAGTGCATCCGTTGTATTAGAATCAGTTTTATTTAGCAAATCTCCAAAGCATTAAAACAAAACTCCCATAAAACAAGGGTCATCTTTGTCTTTACATTGAATTTGTAAACTCGGCAAAAGAGGAAGACTTCTACAGAGGTCAAAGGTCACCCCAAACATCCCTTTAAGAGAAAAAAACATCAGTTTTTTGATCCGATCGTGAGCTTTGGTGCTGGTGGCAGTCACCAGTGAAGCAGAGGGTACAGGAGAGAGCAATAGCAGTTTAGTTCAGTCCTGCAACCGGGCAAACACCAGATGGAAAAAAAAAATCTGTTTTAAGGAACAGGGGTGGTTTGGGGTCTATTTGCAGGCAGCTGCAGGAAGGTGAACCTGGAAAGGGCGAGCAGGGGCTGAGCAGCTGGTGGGTACCAGGGAGGAGAAAACAGCTGCTGGCAGAGAGATGCAAAGCTGTTTTTCCCCAGGATACAAAGCTGTTTTACCCTGGGAGGTGAAGCTGGTTTCCCCTGGGGCAGCCGGGAGGGCGAGCGGGGCTGTGGCCCTGGGGCTGCGGGGGCTGCAATCCCGGTGCCCGATCCCCAACAGCCTTTTCCCTGCCGGTTCCCGCGGGCCCTGGCAAAGCTCTGCCAGAGCTGCCAGGCTTATCTTTAGCTCTGTTCCCTCCCTCGCCCCCGCGCCCACCTCCTCACCGCACCGCGTCCCCGGCCCCCACCAAAACATGCCGTTATATAAACCCGCGCAGCAACCATCTGGGGCTGAGTCAGCCACCAACCCAAACGGACAGCGAGCCCACCAGGCGGGGATGCCAGCCCCCAGATAACAAGCTTTTGGGGTCATCTCCCCTCTAACGCCATCTCCCAGTGCCCGGCACCCCCCTCCCAGACCTTTACACGGGACCCTGGAAGGGGACGAGCGGGATGCTTGGGGTCATCAGGCGGCCATGGCAAAGAGGGAAAGACTTAATTACACGCTAATGAGGTATTGCCAAAATAAATGTGCCAGCTGCAGGGGAAGAGGAGGGGAAGTGTTGACTGGCTGGGGAAGGGGTGTTGGTCTCCTCTTCCCTCCCCATCCACACCCCTGATATCCCAGTGGAAACCCTTCAGTGCATCTTCCCTTAGAGCAGCACCACCGTGCCCAGTTTGACTCCAAATTTGTTCATCTGGGTGGGTTTTTTCCCCCAAAAAAACCTGAGGTCAGGATGGGGGGGGCTCCTTCACCTCCTTTAAATCACTGTTTTTCTCCAGCAGCAGCTTCGTGGTGAGAGTTTGCGACCTGAACTTTGCAGCGTTGTGCTGATTCACGACGGCTTGTCACCGAAACTGCCTAAAACTGACAGAAAAAGGGACGCTGACTCATGTGTTTGCCTTCCTCAAGCGAGGAGAAATGTGAAAGGTGAACAAAGTATTTAACGGGTGGTAATTACATTTGGTGCTGAAAAACTCAATCCATATTAATAAGCTGGCGTGTTATTACCAATAGAGGCCTTTTACAATTTAAAAAAAAAGAAAAAAGAGAAGTATTTAAGGTTTTTAACCTTGACTGTGACCTTTTAACAACAAGTGTAAGGAAACCCCTAATTTTGTCCCACACACACTTATAAATCTGTGTTAAGGAGAAACCCCAGCTGCTTCCTTCCCTGTCTCTCCGTAGGATGCTGGGGGACAGTTCCCTGGCAGCATCCCGTTATACAGTGGGATGAAATCCAGTGTGGGATGGGGTAGGATGTGGCACAAGGAACCAGAGACCCAGCCCTTCTCTGGGAGAGCTCTTGACACTGCCATTCAGGGCAAGCGGAGGGGAAGAGAGGAGTCAGAGAGGGTCCACCTTAATGCCGGATGAGAAAGCAAATTGCTGGCAGGAGAGCAGAGATGCTGCTCCGTTACTATGGTTACCCCCAGAGACAACCAAGCATCCCTGGGTATCCTGCGGTACCCGAGCTGCTCCCGGCCACCCAGAATGGTGCTGAGGCAAATCGGGTGGGCAAGGGAACAAATTCGGAGGGGTTTGTAGGGTCTGAGCTTCTTGAAGCAGTCAGGAGAGAGGAGAGGCATCTCCGGAGGGGCTGGGGAGCAAAGTCTCTGCCTCCACCCCTCTGAGATGTAGGTGCATCACCTTAGCAGAGCTGGGGAGGATATGTTAGGAGCCAGACCACTGTGGTGCCTTCTCTGCAGGGCACCCTGGTTTTGGCCAGCAAGATACAGCAAGCCCTGCCCCAGGGACATGCAGCCAGGACAGGTACCGCGACATACCCAAGCCGATGAAAAGACACCCTGCTTTTGGGGACGCCAGAAAACTCCAGATGGCATGGAGAGATTCCCCGGACCCCTGAGGCCGAAGAGAAAGACGCAGGAGGGCAGTCAGGGAGGGCTGCTGTGATGATGAGTTTAGCGATGGTCTAAGCCCTTAAAGACATCTCGAGTATTAAAAGTGGAGGTTGCCAGCTAAGAAACAACCCCAACTTCAGCCCATCTTCAGCATCTCTGCCAAAAAAGCCCTGTGAGGTGTAAGCAAGGTCCTTCCCCACAAAGGCAGCCACTGCCTTCTCATCCCCACTGCTTCCAGCCACCACCAGTCTTTAATTTAGCTCTAACCCCAAAGAGACGGCAGGTCAGAGTGGAAATAAAGGAAGGTCCAAACATCCTGGTAGCACATTTCCCTCTGTGCCACCATCAGCTCCACTCCCCGGGGATTTCTGCTACAAGCAGCCACCGAGAGAGGAATTCTGGAGGCAGTGGAAACCATCCCCAGGGAGCTGCTGGCTCCTGAATCATTAAATGCTTCCACAAATGAAGCGATGGGTTTTGTAGCGCAAACTGCTGCACAGCAAAGTGAACCCTGAGAGCAGAGGCACAAGAGCTGTGGGAAGCTGCTGCATGGGCCAGTGCTTGTCCCCTGGGGAGATGCTGGCATGGCTCTACGTGAGCATCCCCTGTGCTTTCCCTGGCATTTTCCTTCCTGAGATCCAGCCCATGTTTTGGAGGAGAGCGGGGAGGTTTTTCCCATCTCACCTCCCATCTGCCTGTAACAGGCCATTACCTTCCCCAATAACCCCCTGCTCCTCTCCTCAGCAAGAGAAAAGCTTCCAGAAAAGCATCTGGTCCAGATTTAAAGGCATTAAGAGACAGAGATTGGTAGCTTGTTCTAATAGCTAATCATTATTAGAAGATCGCTCCTTGTTTCCAAGATAGATTTGTCTGGCTTCAGCTTCCAGGAAGAGGTGGTTATTATGCCTGTCCCTGGTAGATTAAGTTACCTCTTTGTACCAGTGTATTCTCCCCATGACAAATGCTGTAATCAAGTCACCTCTCAGTCTCTTCCTTTGATAAATTAAACAGGTTGCACTCTTAAATCATGCTTAGCCCTGGCCCTATCTTTGGTGATTAGACTGAATGGCTGGCAGTGATTTTTTTTTAATGAGTACAAAAGTCCCTTATGGGGGAAAGGATGGAGCTGATGGGACACAACTGACCATCACTGGTGGGTGGAAGCAAACCAGCCCGGATTCAGACCATCCAGAGAAATTGTGATTAATAATTTCTCCACGTTATCTTGGTACACGAGCCCCACTCCCTGCAGCAGCCAGGTGCAAAAGCCAGGAGGGAAACACAGGATGGCAAATCCAGGGGTTCCATGTCCACCAGGCCATTAACCTCTCTATAAATAGTGTTCCACACACCTGCTCTGCTTTCCTTTGGCCGTGACGTACCATTAAAGACATTTAAACTATCACTTGGCCATGGCACAGCGTCCCCTGAGGTCCCTGGAGGAGGCGATGCCCATAGGAAATAGATCCTTGTGGAGCCCAAGGGCGACCAAGGTCGCCCTGGGAAGATTTGTTGGGTCAGTCTCGGATGACTGGGCTCTTTCTGCCTGGGCTCCAGACACATTTTCCCATCTCCGGGCTTCCCGCATGGCTGAGCCGCTGTGATCCGGTCCCCTGGAGGAAGCCCATCGGGGGGAAGAGCAAACAGTACCCACGCACCGGGCTGGGTGGGGAGGGGGGACCCTGCAGAGCCCCCCACCCTCCCTCAATCCTGCCAAGCACCCCTGCAGCTCCTTCCCTGGCAGAGAGGAAAAATTCTCCTCACCTGCAGGATAACAAGGAAAATCCAGGTGGGGGGGTTTCTGCTCTTACCTTGAGGCAGCAGGATGGACATTTGCTAAAAGGTACCTAAAAATCATCTGGATTTGTCCCATTAGCCTCCCCCCCCCTTCCCCAAGCCTTGCTCAAAGTTTGCTGCACATATATATTATATGTGTGACAACTGACAGACTCGAAACCATGTTTGAGGTTTGCTACAGGCAGACACTTCCCTGTGATCTTTAAAATATACAGCATGACGCAAGATATTTTAAATAGATCAAAATACATTTATTACATATTTATATTATTTTCTCTAGTCTATTTATATCTTTTGGAGACTCTTATATATAATATATATAATATATTTAAAATAACATAAAATTGGCCAGTTTTTGTCATCTGAAATACATTTTACAAATATATATATACATTGTCACATATATATCAAATATATGTGCAATGAGACAGAGAAACACCAGAGGTGGAAAAGGTACAGATACTTTCATTGCATCCTTCAGCTTCTCCATCGCTGCACGTCACCATCGCCCCAGCAAACAGACTCTGCGTTTTACCCCCTGGGAAACCAGCGCTCCCAGTTGCCAACCTGCCCGTGTGAACTGGTGCTGGGTCTCAGCCCCCAAACCACACGAGGCCAAGCCTGGGGGAGCACTGGGGTGTGTTTTGAGGGGGAGTGGAGGAAAGATGGTGCCCCCCCAAGAGGGGGCAGCAGGACAGATGTGCACAGCTGGTGGGCACGGGGGCTCAGCGAGGTGGCATCGGATCGGTCACTGTCCCACGTCCTCTCCTGGTTCCTAATGTGACTGGATCCTGCCCTGTGCCAACCCCCCCGTGGCAGCATCCCTGAATTGGGGGGAGGTGGGAGAGCAGGGTCCGGCCAGAGCACCAGACCTGGCTGCCAGACACCCATTTATTCGGTGTGCAAGAAATGGTGAGGGCAGGGGGACACAGGGGACTCTTTTGGTTGTCAGCACGAGAGGAGAGGAAAGAAAAGAGCAGGAGGGTTTAAAAATAAATGTATTTGTTCTGCCTTATTAAAGATAGAAAAGGTGGCTCTGAATTCATCTCCTACAAAAGGTTTGAAGGTCAAGCAGGCACCGACTCGCGAAAGGTTAAGCGCTAAGTGATTGTCCCAGCCCTAAAAGACTAAGTGCACTAAATTCGGTTGTGAGAACCTAAGGCTCATCCCAATGGCTCCCGGCCCCAGGGACCCACCACCCAGCCGAGGGGGATACCACGCATCTGCCAGTGGCAGAGGATGCTCTTTCCAGACGGTGGTTTTTGGGGCACAGGGATGTGGTCGCTTTCTGCTCTCACCAGTGCATCTTTTTGGGGTGAAACCAAGTGGGAGCAGCAGCATGTCCGGCCCCATCTCCCCTGCCAGGGCAGCTGCTGCTGCTGGAGGCTGCCCTGAGCCCCGCTGAGGACAATCCCTACGGGATGCTGGCCAAGAGGATTAGAGGCTCTTTCCTTTCTCGGACTTCTGCCATACTCCAAGGATCAACAGTAACACCGGAGTTAACTCTGTGGATGGAGCAGCCTCCGCTCAGAGGAAATGGCCTCGGCTGTTTTCGGGTAGGACATGTCCCCATGCTCAGCTCCAAGCCCCTTCCCACCAGGATCCTGCTCCATCCCTGCCATCACCAACACCAAAACCCACACCCCAAGAGCACCCCTGTGCCTTTCCAGCCCCTCTGGGGCACCCAAGCCCTAAACAAACACCACCTTTTGGCTTTTTTCTCCTTTTTTCCCCCCTTTTCTTTGACAATTCACGTGATTAAAACTACATCTGGGCAGCCTTCCCAATGTTCCCTGATGGGAGGGGAAAAGAGCAGTAGCTCAGAGCACTCACAGGTAGGCAAAAATAATATTTATACACTATGTACCGGCGTGGTCCATGGCCAGGACGAGGACTGTACAGAATAGATAAGACAACTCGCCAGAGCTAGACCCTCACTGGTGGGGTTCAGGGAAGGGGGTGCATGAACAGGGGCTGGGGAGGGTCTGACACTCCCCCCCCACACACACTGTGCCGGCCACGGGTGCTCCCCAGCCCAGTTCACATCCTCCTGTGCAGCACTGTAAAAAATACATCTGTATATATTACTCTATTTTCCCGGGTAACATTGTACAATCATAGAAGTTTCTTTAAAAGCAATAATTTACTTAAAGACATCTCTATTTCTCTTTCGTTTTTATACAAATATTTACTGTGGTACATATATATATATATATATATAAAGAAATNATCCTTCCTACCCCCCAGATGCGATGGGGCAAAAAGCGGGTGGCAAAGCCATCTCCCCTGGGAGCGAAGGGACCGGTGATGGGGTGATGTTTATGTTCGCTGCCTCAAAAACACAGACGTTGTGGCTGGAGCCTGATGGCATGTTATTAGGTGTCCCCAGTTTTGGGGACAGACCATTTGGGGCACTCGGTGCCGTAATGGCCGGCTCCCTCTCAGCGCTGCCCCCAGGGATGTTTTCTCCCCGTGGCTGGTTTTTAGGGGAAGCCAAAAATAGAGCAGCCCCTTGGTGGGCAGCATGGGATGGTGGTGATGGATGTCGGTGGGGACAAGGTGGGAACTCTGTGGGGACAAAGCCCTGGTCCCTGTCCTGTGGCCAGCAGTGAGACGCGATGCTTGGGGGCACAGGGCAGTATTGGGGGGGACACTGAGACAACCACAACCCAGAGTCCTTTGCAAGAAGGAGATGGGGATGGAGAACACAGGACAAATCCTGCCTTTGCCGCTGATGTCTGGACATGCCACAGCAAGTTGTCACCGGGCAACACGGTTTCCCTGATATGGGCAGGGGGGAGAAAAGCACCAGGAGTCCCTCACAGCTGAAACGCTGCCAGGGACCCTGCGCTCGACCCCTTTCTCCCCAAGGCTGGGTGCTGCTGGGGGCTCTGCATCCAGGGTCGGATGTAGGATGCCCACGGGTACTGAAGCTTTTCCCATGGCCAGGGGGAGCAGGGAGCCAGATTTTGTCTCCCAGAGCACCAAGGAGCAGCACGGCCGGGATGAAGGGACCCACCGCAACTTGCCTCTTCCTCACTCTTTGCCTCTGTGCAAAGTCAGGCAGCAGGGCAGGAGCAACGGCTCCCCATGGTTTGCCCTGTGCCGTAGCACAAGATAAACCAACGTGCCCAACCCAAAACGCAGCAGATGGTGGGATGAGGGTGCTGCCACAGGGGCAGAGCAAAAGGGACGTCACCCCACGGGGAGGATGTAAGCGGGGTGCCGGGGGGGCAGGGGAGGGCTGGGGCGCGGGATGAGTTTGCATCTCTAAGGCACAATCCACCTTGAGGCTGGGACGCGGGGACGGGTTGAAGCGCAAGACGGGGTGGTTTTACTCAACTGGCATCTGTTTTTTTTTGGGAAAGCATCTGCCTCTGAAGCAGGACTCTCCAGGGAACGGGGAATTCATAAATCCCAGCCTGGCACGGAGACTGCTCCTGTGCTAGAAGAAGTGTAACTCAACAACAGGACTTTCACATTGATTTCCATGTTTGAAATGATTTTTTTTCAAGGGAGAAAATACCAATTTGCTTAGAAAAGTGGGAAAATACCCACATTTGAGAGCTTGCTATTCTCCTTTTTGTGCTTTTCGCTATTTAATCCTAAATACAGTGAAATTTATTAATTCCCCGCCAGAGATGTTAGGGTAGACCCAACACTTCAGCAGCTGATGCCCCAGACCCAATTTCCACCTCGAAGATCAATATTTCCAGAAATTGGCTAATTACCCTGTTTACAGTGCTTCTTTCTGTCACAGTCTGCCTTTTCCTTATTAGCTACTTTGCCAGTAATTACGCTGCTCACTTTTGCTGCCACGGACCTTCAGCCACTTACATCTGTTTTCCACCTATAAAGCCATGCCAGTGGAAAAAAACCACCCTGAAACTGGATGCAGTCTTGACTTCTAGCTCTTGCATCTGCCCAGCAAGTCACCTCCTCAAAGAACCCCAGTGGCTTATTCATTCCCTTGTTCATTTTTAAAAAATACTGAATCACTTCTTTCAGATTTATTATTATTATTATTNCCTCCCCCCGACTTTTTCCCCAAATTAAAAAGAAGTACGTTAATGTTGCATGTTATTTCAAGTGTTGTTCTTGTGCAACTGAATCAGACCGCCTGCCGGAAGGAGCAAATTTTTTTGTTGTTGCTGCTCAGTTAAAAAATAAGAGGAAAAAATAAAAAAAAAAAAAAGAAAGAGAGAGAGAAAGATTTGTTTCCTGATATTTCCTCTTTTTGGATCTCGCAGTGCTCGGCTCCAAGAAAACGCTGGCGTTTTCCCCACGGGGAGAGCAAAGCCCCGCGGAGCCGCACGGGGCGAGCACCTGCTTGCGCCCAACGGACCCTCCTCTCTCTGTCCATCCGTCCATCCGTCTGTCCGTCCGTCCCCCCAGAGCTGCCGGCCCCGCTGCTGGCGCCGGGCGCGGGAGACGCACCGTGGCCTGCCGCCGTCCCCTCCTGCAGACCGCTCAGTGGTTTATTGCGATGAAACTGAAAACTATGAACGATACTAATTTCTCAAGCATTCCTATGGCACTTGCATTGTTCTGCATAATTTGAGCGGGTTTTAGGGGAAGAGATTTAGAGGAGGAAAAAAAATACCCTCGGAAAAGTCAATGGAAGGACCAAGAGTCATATTTCCGACTCCCTCCTGTACGACCGCTGATCCAATGCTATTGTGGCTTGAAGCCTATCGAACTCATGCCTGTTGTCTGGGCTCAGGTCCTCCAAACCCCGGCTGTCATCATCTTCCTCTTCCTCGTCGCGGCTCATGAAGGCCAGCTCGTTCTCGTAGCAGAAGGAGTTGGTGCTGGGAAGCAGGAATTTGTTCTCCACCAAGTCCTTGGCGCTGCAACGCGGGGTGGACGGGACCTCGTAGGTTTTGTGGAAGTGAGAATAGTCTACTTTGTACTGGTTTTTCTCCTCAAACAAGACAGGCTCAAAGCGGTGGCCCCAGAGGATCTCGCTGGCCAGGTAGGAGCTCCGAGCTTGCGTTGTCATAGCCGTGGCTTCTACCATGCCTTCCAGGATGACCACGATCTCAAAGTCATCTGTCTCCAAGTCCTGGCGGCTGATCCCAAACAAGGGGCTGTCTTCATTGATCTCGTGGAGAATGGTGATGGGAGACACCAAGAAAATACGGTCCAAGCCTTTATCAAACCCCACATCAATGTCTATTTGGTCGAGCGGTATGTACTCCCCTTCTTCTGTGATCCTGGGCTTAATTAGCTGAGCTCGTACGTGGGCTTCTACTATGTGGCTTTTTCGGAGGTTCCCAACTCTCCACATCAGGCAGAGTTTTCCATCTCTCATTGCCACTACAGCGTTATGGCTGAAAAGTAATGTCTGGGCCCGTTTTTTGGGCCTGGCCATCTTTGCCATTATTGCACCAATCATGAAAGAGTCAATTATACACCCCACGATGGACTGAACCACCACCATGAAGACCGCAAGTGGACACTCCTCTGTCACGCAGCGGAAGCCGTAACCAATAGTCGTTTGGGTCTCAATGGAGAACAGAAAAGCAGCCACAAAGCCATTAACCTGCAGAACGCAAGGCTTGAAGGTATCGTCTCCACCCGGGTTTTCTAGATCTCCATGAATGAGTGCAATTAGCCAGAAAATCAGCCCAAACAATAACCAGGACACCAGAAATGCCAGGGAAAAGAGCAAGAGCATATACCTCCAGCGGATGTCAACACAAGTAGTGAACATGTCTGCAATGTACCTCTGTGGCTTGTCATCCATGTTGGTGAACTCCACATTGCACTGGCCATTCTTCTTTACGAATCTGTTCCTGCATTTCCTCCTGGTGTGGATTTTCCCATTGCCAAAGCCGTTGATACCTGGCATGGTGGTCAACCTCAGCCCGTCTTCCTCGGAGGACACGATGCTGTAAGGGTTGACTCTGCCTGCAGTCATCCCTGAGCCAAGCCCACAGTGAAGGTGAAGGGCCTTGCGACTCCCAGCGTCCCCCTGGCCCACCCCTGCCCACCCCCCAGATTCTGTTGCAGTGGAAGAGAAGTCCCAAGCTTCCACGTCTTGGCTGCCACGTCACCACAAGGATCCTGTGAGAGATCCTGCAATGAGAAAAAAAGACACAACTGTTACCTCTTGTGGCAAAGGGACCCAAGAAGGTGTTTTGCCATGGGTCTGATGGGGTGGGTGGCTACCTGTTGAGTGAGGACACCCCAACTGCCCTTACTCTCCCTTCTATGGTTAGGCAGTTCCTAAAAACCACACAGGAAGAAGGAAGAAGGTCTTAGACAGTTTTTTCATACTACAACGTGAGTGAGCAAACCTTGCTGGGGAGATGTAGCATTTGTGGGACCCTCAATGACACCGGCAGATGAAGAACCTTGGGTAGCACTGGACTCTCTCCCCTTCACTTTTCTCATGAGCTCTGCTGTTGCAGTGGGATCAGCCTGCTGGAGAGGAACGTGGAGAGACCAAGCTGCTCTCCTTAGCACAGAGATATTAATAAAGGTACGCCTGAAAGGGGCTACATCAGTTCACATTGCCTGTGCCAGATGGACCGCTGCCCAGCACATCGCAGCAGCACTTGCCCGACCTCCTGAGCACCAGCTCTTCTGGGGTCAAGGGAAAACCAGAGGGAGATGTGGATTTAACCTCTGTCCCCCAGCCCAGGGATGGGAGAGGACACGGCCGATGTGCAGCCAGTTGGAGAAGGCCCCAGGAAGGCGTTCACTGGGGGCAGATGTCCCAAGCAGCAACATTCCCAACGCATCCATTGGGACATGGAGCCATCTATGGTCACAGACAGGTTTTGCTGGTCAAGTATTATGAAGGGACAACTGCCGCTGGGGAATGGGGAGCTGTTTTGATAACTTCTGGAGGCCTCAGCTGCAGGGTCAAGGACCTAGACTCAGCTTTGCCTGGGAGAGAGGTGGCATGGACATGGGAGAGGTGACCCAGGCTGGGTGAGCTTCCTGGTTCAGGTGAGCCCATGGTGGGGGAACCCAATGGCACCCTGCAAAGCTGCCTGCCCCCTCTGTGATGGCACATAGGGCTGCATCAAGCAGCAGACAGGGTTGTGGAGAAACCACGTGGCACATCTCAAGCACACTAAAAAGATGGCACTGCAGGAATGCTCCCCAAACCACACCCTGTCACAGCTCCTCCTATTATTTAGTGACACGGGATGTGCCACTGGGGATGAAACCACCTTGCAGGCAACAAGACCAGCAACGTGGTGGGGGAGCAGGTACAGAACCTCCCACAACAACCCCTCCCTCCAGTGCAGAGGTGCCCATCTCGTGCCTAGAGGTGCAGGCGAACCCGCCGGGCTGTACGTGCTGCGTGGGATCCGCTGGCCTGATCAATGCAGTCGATTCCTGCAATCAGTTCCAGCGCCTGGGGACACGCTGGGACAAGCACACCCTTTCCATTACACGGTGGCCAGGGCCAGCACCAGCGCCAGCACCAGCACCAACGAGCTTTGCCAGGCACAGCCTGCTTGGGGCTGCCTCAGACCAGCTAACAAGGATACCCTGGATTGCCTTCTACTGAAATTCTCACCAAAATCCAGCCTGGGACTTGGGAATCCCTCCAGAAACCCAGCATTGCAAGCAGGAGCACTAAAAGTCTGCCCAGACCTCCCAGGTTGGACACAGATCCACACGTGTCACCATCTTGTGAGCCAAACAACACATTTCCACCTGCTGGCATCAGGGCAAAACCACTTTTTCTCCCCGAAGCTGATTTTTCCAGCACCACAGTTATTTGTTGGTGCATTGGCAGATCAAAGCGATTGCACGCACCCGGCTGGGGCAGTCGGCAAGAGATCCTCTCCCTCCTTACAACCATGGAGAAGAGTAAAATAGGCAAAACAATTAATATTAACGGTTAATATTCACAATCGCAAAGTCAAATTGGACCAAAGAGGCCTTGCAGAGCCGTTGTGTCAGGCTCACGCTGCCAAACTCCAGCCTGGTCACCCGTCCAGAGTCTTCATCCCGACCCCACCGACTACGTTAATTAACCTCCCTCATTTTTTAACAAAAGCTGAGAATTTGGAGCCAGAAAAGGCTGCTTTTCCACTACCAGCCCTGTGGCTCACCACAGGGGAGTACGCCACAGGCTTCGGCCGCAGGATGAATTTACTGTTAGGGTTTTTTTAATTAATTCTAGATGCATTTGAGAAGTGAACAAAATGCAATGAGCTCCCGGTGACCTGCGAGCGGATTAGCTGGGGTCTGGATTAACTGTGCTGGGAGGGGAGATGTGCCCGGGTGACGGCTGAGGCAGCAGCGCTGCCCTCACTGGGGGGGACGCTCCTGGGGACACTCAGGCTCCCCAGTCACCACCACTCCCCTCCGCCTTCCCCCCTTTCTCCTCCTTCCTTTCTTTCTTCCTCTGTTCTTCCTTTCTTTCTTCCCTTCTGCTCTTCATCTCTCTTTCTTTTTCTTTCTTTTTCTTCCTTCCTTCCTTCTTCCCTTTCTTCCTTCTTCTCCCTCTTTCTCTCTTACCAGCTCTCTTTCTCTCTCTTTTCTCTTTCTTTCTCCTTCTTTATTTTTAGTTTTTATTTTTCTTTCTTCCTTTCTTTATTTTAATTTCCTTCCTTCTTTACTCTTTTCTTGTCTTTTTCTTTCTTTTCTTTTCTTTT
>VXBJ01006693.1:412640-438268 GCA_013400055.1 Nycticryphes semicollaris
CTTTTCTTTTCTTTTCTTTTCTTTTCTTTTCTTTTCTTTTCTTTTCTTTTCTTTTCTTTTCTTTTCTTTTCTTTTCTTTTCTTTTCTCTTCTCTTCTCTTCTCTTCTCTTCCTCTCACCCTTATTTTTTTCTCTTGCCTTCCTTCCTTCTTTCCCTCCCCTTCTCCCATGTCACACAGGGTTTCACCCTACCTGAGTACTTGGGACATCAAAGAACCCTCTGCTGTGGGGCGATGCCAGGACAGACCAAGGTGATGTTGCTTTAGGGACACTCTCATGACACCTACATTCCCCAAGGCCAAAGGAATGAGCCCTCCTCAAAACACCAAAGCTCTTAGGGGGAGAAATCCCCCCAGCCCTGGGCCAGCAGCAGCAGCACAGGGAGATGGCAGCTAAATAAAGGCGAGCAAAGTGGATCTGTCGGAGCAGGCGGCCGCCTGCAGCTCATACTTTATTTAGCACAGTTTTGTTTGGAAATACGCTTTCTCGAGTTTGTTGAAAGCTGAATTTCTGGTTTGGTTTTAATTTGAAGGCTGGAGCCCCACACTGCCACTGCGGGAGGCTCGGGCTGGGAGAGGGCTCATGTGAATGTGTGGAAACCCGGGGCTGGACGGGCTGCTCTGCCGTGGGCACTGGCCGGGGACCACAGCCCCATGGGTGGCTCGCGTCCCCTTGGGTCAGGAGTGCCATCCTCCAGCATCACCCCCGCACCTCCCCATGGCCAAAGCTGCCCTGGGGTGTTGGCAGAGGTGTTACAGGAGGCTACACCCCACTTCCCTGCCTCCTCCCCAGGAGTTTGGCACCCCGAAGCATCACAGTTTTACCCCCTGGCAACAAACTCAAAACCTCCCCTGCCAATCACTGCCCCCCCAAACTGATCCCACTGCCAGCCCCAGCTTCAGTGCTGGGTGTTGAGCAGGACCAGGGCCCTCCCCTGCCGCTGGTGCCACGCGTTTTGTGCAGGGCTAATGGCGTTAACACGTCGGAAACAAACAAAACGGGTCCATAATATTAATAGCGGGAAGGAGCGTCCCACAGCTCCCCGCGGGATCCGAACGCGGCGACGCCGCGGACTGCCCCAGCTAATGAGCTGACATTAGAGACAAGGACTCCTGCCACTAAACTGCAGCAACTGAGCTCCCACCACGGAGCGGCTTCCCGCAGAGAATCCAAGCGTCTCCAGCAACCTGCCAACTGCACGGCTAATTTTATTTTATTTTTCTTTTTATTTTTTAAAAGTGAGTTAAATGTTACGGCAATATTCTGAACAGCCAGCGTGCCGGTGAAATGTGTCAAGTGCCAGGGAGGTCATTAGTGAGTAGTCGGCTGAATATGTCAATGTGATTTATCATCACACCTTTCCCTGCACTTCTGGAGGGGGACGTGTGTCAGGGCCATCAGGGCTGTTGTCCCCTCTCCTGCATCCTCCCAGCATGGATTTTTTTCCTGGCTCGCAGAGGTGTGCGGGGAACCAGGTTGCATTCGGGTTGAATCAACCCAGGTGGGGACTCAGAGAATCTGAGCCAGGGGATACAGATCCCCTGGCTACAGGGGCGGGAGAGGTGACCACTCAGGAGGGGACAGTGCGAGGAGGTCATGCTGGGTGCTGCAGCCTGCCCTGCGCTGGGAGATAACACTGCTATTTCCCGCAGCGATGCCCTTCATGCCCCAGCAGTGGGACAGCAATGTCACCGGAGAGGAGAGCGCTCTGCTCCCGGTGTGGGGCTGAGGCTGTGCCGGCACTGCCAAGGGTGACCAAACTGCTCCTGCTCACCCCTTCCCAGCGGAGTGACCCAGCACTGAGCACCTAAGAGGATCCTCACCATGTTGGGCAGCACTGCTGCCTGAATAACCCCCTCCTCAGACACCCCACTTTTGCTTATTTCCAATAAATTAAGGGCCGACACAGGGTGGGCCAGGATGTGGTGAATCCGGAGGATGAATGACCCCCTGCTTCCCCTGTGCTGAGGAGGAGAACCGGCGAGAGTCTCCCACCACAGCACATTCTTACTGAGAAAAAAACAACCTGCTCTCTTTTGTCAGGGACATGGGTAGAAAGCAGCTGCAGGCATGCACCCCTCCGCTGGACCCCCACGCACCCCCCAAGTGCCAGTGAGCAGCCCAGATGTTGCTGTCTGCAAGTCTTGGCAGCACACGCAGGAGGGAAACTGAGGTACGAGGGAAGAGGAAGGCCCTTGACGGGGAAACCAGAGGTGACAGAGTGCCTGAAGAGGTGCTGGCTCACCCCCGTCCCCCTGAGCCACGTGCAGATGCCACCGCGGGCACAGGAGGAGGAAAGGGGCCACGTGCAGCTCTCTGCACCACTGGGGCCATGTGGCTTGTGCTTAAGCACCCTAAATGTGTCCTGCTAAATGTGTCCCGGATCAGAGGAGATCTTGGGAAAGATCCGTTTGGAGGCTGCCCTGAGCACATGGTTTGTCCCCAAATCTGTGGCATGATGGCAGGGGGATCGAGCATCCTGGTCCAATTCACTCCGTGTCTGTTCCAGCCCCGGTACCCACCCCCACGCCAAAGTGGCAGGACCCTGGGGCTGTACGTCCCCCTGCCCCCCCCCCACCCCGCCACTGCTCCACTGCTCCTGGGTGATGTCCACCCCTGCCAAGCTGCATCACGAGGGGGTCGGGAAATGCTGCAGCACCTACAGTGCCCCCAGCCTGCAGTCAGCCCTGCTGCCCCACCGCGTCCTGAAATCCCATCTCGCTCTCCTGGGAAATGCTGGCTGTCTGTCCGCTTGCATCCATACAGCCAGACAGCAGGACATGGCCAGGGGTGAGGGTGAGGGCAAGGGGGGCTGAAGGACTTGGGAAGGTCAATCTGCACTGGGGNTGGGGGGGCTCTGACCAGACCTTGGGAGAAAGGGGTCAGCCCTTACCTGGTGCACCCCCGGGGGGGTCTCCCCAGCGCTCCCCGGCCATGGCTGCGGGGCGCAGGGTGCCCCGTGGCCCTGCTGCAGCCCGGGCGAGAGACAGAGAGTTTTAATTGAATTTCTAGATTATCCTGGGGGAGAAGTTGTAATCTCCTTAAATCCAACCTCTGGTCGAGTCCCATAACCTACTGTCCTGCGCCGGGGAAGGGATTTAGTGAGGGGGAGGGGAGGTTTCCCAGCCTGCTGATGCCCTGGACCCCGCACCCGGCTGGATTTGTCCCGCAGGACGTCAGAGATCTGCTCCCGGCAGCCCCACAGCCCCGGGAATTAAGGCTCTGCAGTGGCAATGCCCCATCCCCTCTCCTCATGTTCTGCTGCAATGACCAGGGGTGTCCCAGGAGCTTCCCAGAGCTGGTGAGGCTGGGGCACCAGTGATGGAGAGGTCTGGTGCTGGGTGGAGGAAGGGAGCTATGGGATCAGTGGGGTGTTTAGAGGGTGAAGGTGAGGCCCCCCCAGGCCTGGGGGGTGTCTGGGGCTTTGAATTGAAATATCTCCCGACCTGGCTGTGCCTGGGGTGCCAGTGGGATGTGCAAGTCCCCAAGCAAGTCCCCTTCCCAGCCTGGGCTGCAGTGGATGTCTCCCTCCTGAAAAGCCCCATTCCTGGACTGCATGGGACAGGGGGTGTTTTCGGATGGGTGACCTTGGGGTGTCTCTGTGCCCTCCCTGTGCACTCTCCTCCCATCACATGGCCCTGGTTTCTCCTGCACGCTCCCAAATCTGGATACATGCTGGTCTCCAGATACAGTCCCAGCCCCAAACCATCCCAGGGACAAATGCCAGCCATGGGGCTGCGGGCAGATGATGGCAGAGCCGAAATCAGCTGGCCACGCTCCTGCCTGTCCTGTGCCCGGGTTGTGCCATTGCTGGGGTCTCTACAGGGCCTTGGGTTCCCATCAGGGATGGTGGGTTCCCATCCGGCATGTTCCAAGAAGCTCTTGGGGAAGGCAACACGCCCTGCCCCAGCCCAGAGGGATCTCCCAGCTGCTAAAAAGCACCGTGGGAAGAAAGGGAAAAAGGAGATAGAAAGGGCAAATGGCTTCAAGCGAATTTTTATCACCAACCAGATGGAGATAACGCTAGGAGCTGCAGCGCCGAGGAGCTCCCATGCCGCAGGTAGCACCAGGACCATGCTCGGCAGCATCCCTGAGGGTATCACAGGCATGAACTATTTTAAGAGGCCTTTCATGGATCGAGAGGGTTAGAGGCGGAATGTGATGGATCCGGACTAAATCTGCACTTCCCACTTGCCCAGCTCCCATCGCCATCCCTTTTCCCAAATCCCATCACTCCCAAGGTGGGGTTTTTTTTTTTCCTCGGCGGCACTCGGTTCCCACCCAATGCAAACACCCCCTTCCCCCCTCAGCTCCTTCCAGGAGCCGTGTCTCCTGCTCGAAGGGAAATCGCACGCGCGCGTGCGTGCCTGTGTGTGTGGGTAGAGCCCGCGCCCGGGAAATGTTTATCCTGAAGGCGCGACGTGCGGCAGGTTGGGAGCGATGGGGCTGCCAGCCGGAGCCGGTGGAGCCGTGAGCCGCGGGGAGAGCGACGCCGAGCGCCTCGGCNTCGGCAGGGAGAAGAGTGGGATGCGAGCGAGAGTCAGCTCGGGATGCACAGGTGCCTCCAAGCAAGGGGCGATGGAATGAATGTCAGCGAGGTTGATGCTCCTCGGCATCCTCCAGTCTAGTTTTTGGGCTTGAAACCTCTGGCGATTCCCCGGCTCCATCCTGCTCAGCTCTGGGTGAGAAACGTAACCCACATCCCCGGTGTTATCCCGGGTGATTTTCCTGCCTCCTTGGCCGTGCCAGGGTAAAGGTGCCGTTTCCACCCTAGAAGAAGCTGCGTTTTCGGTGCCGTCCGCCACGGGTTAAGCTGTCAACAGAGCCCTAAACTTGACTTTTCATCCCAAGAGGAAGGAGATGGGGAGGAAGAACATGCCATGCTCGGGCAGAGCCGCCCTCCTGGCCCTACTTACCCCACGATCGCAGCGAGAACCGCAGATGCTGAGCCCGACGCCGGTGGCCAAGCAAGAGAGCAAGCGGGCGGCTGAGACTTTACTGGGCAGCACGCCGCCGTCCTGGCTAATTGCTCCCCAGCTCAGATTACAGCTTCTCTTCTTCCCTACATGTACAGGAGCTGGCACCTCGGCTGTGACCGTGGGGAGCCACTGCCACAGTGAGGGGGACATGAAACTTCATTGGTATTTCTAAGGGGTAGGGAGCGAAACTGCGGTCACAGCAGTGTAGGAAGCCCAAAGTACTTTAGCGGTCTCAGGGGACTGGAAGAGAAGCAGCTCAAAGGGGATTGCAGAGATGCAAAGGACCAGCCAGAAGGATGCAACAGATTCAAACCTGGAGGACCAGACACTAGATGGGGGCAAGGCAGTTGGTGGTCCGAGGCAAGACCTTGGCTCTTTGATGTTGCCATTCAGTGATGGCCGTGACCCAAAACCCATCTTCACGTATTTCCCAGGGGAGGAAGAAAAATCACCCTCTTTTTCTGTTGGGGACTGTGATGCTGCCTGACATCTTCAAGACAAAGAGGCCTTTGCACTGTTTTGCTGCTACCAGTTTTCCTCCAGCTCAGGGCTCTGCCCATAACAGTTCAAGAGTTTCAGTATCTTTTAAATCCTACAAGGGCTCCTTGCAATGCTCTCATTCCTCAGGATGAGCCTGGTTGGAGGAGACCTCCTTCCCTTAGGATCCATGGCAGGATGCTGGGCTTTCCACCCTGACCCATTGTCACCATGGAGCCAGACACCTCCAAATTGCAGATATGACCCCAAAACTCAAGTAGCTGCAGGGGTAGCAAAGGCAGGGCAGGGTATTTTGGGGATCATCTTTATCTGCTGTGGTGAAGATTTAGCACAGGCATTGCATAATGCTGGGGGGGGGGGGGCACATGCTGCTCCCATCCCCTCTCGCCATCAGGGATCAGCGGCTCAATTAATCCTCCATCATTCCCTGCCTGTGGGTACCAGTCCCAGGCATCCTCTTAGCCTGGTCCCACCAGCTAGAAGTCAAATCTCTGCCCAACATCGGTGTCTGCCAGCCCAGGGTACCCATTTAGTTTGGGAAACCCTGCTCAAATGGGGGTGGCCATGAGGGTACCCTCCGGGCAGATGTGGAAGTCCTTAAAATAACTCCCTTCTCATTATTTCTGTGCCCCAGCCTCAGGCGCTGTCATTCATCCCTTCATTAAGGGGCCCGGCAGCTGCAGACCCTGCCAGCAGAGACCTGGGCATTTAAAAAGACATTTTTAAGCTGGTGAGGTTCAGCGCACACTCGGTTGCGTTCCCTCCTGTGCTCCTCTGCACAGCCCTGATGGGTGACTGGCTCAGACACGCTGCAGGACCATTAAAACAATGAAGCAGTTACCAGGAATGTGGTGGGGTTTTGTTGGGGTTGGTTTTGGCAAAAAAAAAACCAATCCCCATGTGTGTACCTGAGCAACCCTACAATAAACAAGGGAAATCCAAAGCTCGGTGTGGGAAAGCCTGGTTACCACTGTGCACACACGGGTTGATGAAGAGAAAGGCACCGGTTCTTCAGTGGGTAAACCCAAAACACCAGTGAGGGAAGATTTTTTTCTGGGGGGTGGGCAGAGGTGATGGCACATTGCTGACAGCCACAACAGCCTACCTAACCCCCATGGTCTTGGTCCTGCCCGCCAGCATCCCTTGGGGATGTAAAGCCGGATGTCAGGCAGCGTCCCGGCATGGCCAGGTGGCCGGGGTGGCAAATGGGTGGGCACGGAGCAAAGGAGACAAGCGGCTGGGGCAGTGGCCAGGTCTGGTGGCAGTGGGGAGGGTGGAACAGGGTGACATGCCCCCGGTGAAAAGTCGCACAGAGAGTTACACAACGCTGCCCCGGCCGCCCTTGGCTGCCTGCGCGCTGTATCGCTCCTATCGACACGGCCCCGGCCACCCTCCAACATTCCCGCGGGGGGTAACTTTGCAAGTGGCATAAATGCAAATGCACGTGAGCTGGGGGGGCTCTGCTCTATCCCCCACCCTCCTTACCATCCCCCACCTCACCTCCAGCCTCACACCCTCTGTTGTGGCTCAGCGATGCNCACCCACCACCAGCACCCCGTGGTGGATATGATACCGCACAGCCCCGACCCAGAGATTTTTTTAGGACATGAAGGACCATCCAGAAGGATGCAACAAATTCAGACCTGGGGGATGTGACACCAGATCAGAGCAAGGCAATCAGTGGCCACAGGCAGGACCTTGGGCCTTTGAACTTGCCAATTAATGATGGCCATGACCCAAAAAGGACTGTCAAGATTTTTCCAGGGGAGGAAGAAAAATTGTCCTCCTTTTCCATTGGAAGTGAAAAAACACTTGTGGGCCCCACCAGCTAACACCAGAGGCAAGGAATCCTCCCCTTAGCACAGCAGCAGGGATGCTTTTGCCCATAGAGAAGGGGAAACTGAGGCAGGGTAGCTGGATGGGCCTGAGCGTGGGGACCGGCTGCAGCCCATGTCATCACCTTCCCCCCCAGCCCAGCCTGACCCGGGTTCAAGGTATTTATAAAGCCGATAAGGGAGCAGAAAGAATTTTCCAAACATTGAAGTTACATAAGCTCTCCTCACCCTCCACGGACATCTGCTGTAATTATAGTCTTGGGGAAGGGGGAGGGAGGGGGGTGCAGAACTTCTCCATGACAGGGCAGCATGGTGGCTGGTATCACCCCAAAGGGCTTCACCCTCCTCTCCCTCTCTGTGGTGCATCCCCAGAGACAGGCACCAGCCTGTGCCACCACCGTGGCCCTGTGGGACCTGAGAGACTCTGATGGCTTCACAGCCAGTCCCCCTCAGCCCAGTGTGGGGGAGCTCAGGTTTTCGGCTGGGCTTTGGGTGGCTGAACCCCCCCACTCTCCTCAGGGTGCACGTACACCCCTCCTCCAGCCCATCCCGGCACGCGCTGGATGTCAAAGCAGATGACAGCCCGTGCGCAGCTGACATTGCCATGGTGACTATCAACTGCTGGTGCTGGGACAACTCGTGCGGAGATGCCGCACCAGCAGCTGCCTCCACGAAGCACTGACACCCCCCCGGCGACTGCTGGTACCCCCTGCCCTCCCTCAGTCCCATTTCCACCACTCTTTGCCCCATTAGATCCACAGGAGCTTCGAAAATCTGATGGAGGCCATCACCTTTGCAGCTGCCTGCTCTGCCACCAGCTGTGCCTCAGTTTCCCCAGCCCCTCACTTGTCACCCTGTGGGGTGGGGGGGGAGGGGGTAGTGTCCTGTCCCCGGGATATTTTTCTCTCGCCCAACTTTGACCAAGGCAGCAGAGTTGGAGGGATGCTGAGCGAAGGCACCGTCGCTGTGGCAACTCGCCACGGCCGTCTCCAGGCGACCGCCCAAGGATGCTGCGGATCTGCTCTGGAGGCATAGCAAGAGGGACCAGGGCGGTGGGGGGGCGAGGGGGAGGAGTATCCATAGGGATGCCACCCCCTGCTCCACTCTCCTGCCAAGACCACAGCCTGGAGTGTTGTTACAGGTTGTAAAAGCACCCCGAAAAGAGCCGCCGATTAGACTCAGGCAGCCGGCTGAGAACTGACAATCTCGTGACACCCCAAGGCTGGAGTCAGAAGCAGCAGGATGCTCTGGGGCAGGCATGGAGGCCCTGCCATTTTCAGGGACACCTGCAGGGCTGTGGAAATAATTGCTGGTAATAAGCCCGTTAGCCTCTTAACCCTCATTAAGCAGCTTAGGGGGGACACGCGCCATTATACGCAAACCCGGAGGTAGAGAAGGCCCTTGTCAGGGCAAAGGGGTGTTACTGCTGGGGAAGGGATTTCAGTGGGAGCTGCAGGGGGTGTCATGGGGGGGCATGGCCCCATCCCTTCCCCCAACCCCCCCTGGCAAGTTCCCCTCCTGAATCCAGCCCCCATCCTGTTGCTCTTTGACAGTGGGGACCATAGGCAGCGCTGATGAACGGGCAGAGATGGTGATGACGGGCCGTCACACCCGTGTGATGAGTGTGGGAGGTCTCAGCTGCAGTCACGCCGGCGGCAGTGGGGGAGCGGGGCGGCTGAGAGCGTGGGGCGACAGCCCAGCCAGCGCCCAACACCATGGATGGGGATCGGAGCAGGACACTTCTAATCACTCCAGTTGGAGAAGGTCCCATTTTTACATTTGCTAAATTGAAGGATGGCAGTGCCTGATGCCAAGCCCAGGCTCCCTCAGAAATTTAAACTAATGACAGCGAAGAAAATGAGCTGAAACTGGAGCACAAGCGCTCCCACAGTACCCAGACACACCAGCCCTGACCAGCCCTGACCACGGCAGGGTTTAGACGGCAGCTTGAAAAGCACCAACCACCAGAAAGATCTCAACTTTTTGCCCTAAAATGCAACCTCACCCACTCTGCTCGGTCAGAAAGTGCATTGCTGGCACCTGTGCAAGCCAGGCTGCTGGGCTGGGGTCCCCAGTGAGACCCCCATCCTCCTCTAGCCTCCCAGAGGGCAAACACCTCCCCTCTTTTACAGGTCCAGCTGCTCTGGGCAATGGGGTTTGACCAGCATGGGGTGGAAGGAGGGAGAGCAGAGTGCAATGTGCAGATTTCCCCAGATCTGGTGATTCCTACGGCCGGCACCGTCCTACCCAGTCACGCACGGGTGGGCAGCGGGGTCCCAGCAGAGCACCAGGGCTGCCGGCCACCACAGGGCCCCTTTGCTGTCCCTCTTCCCCATGGAAATACCTGGGCTCAGGCGAGAGCTTCGGTCCCCGGCGCTCTCCGGGCTCCGCTGGGGTGGGTTTTTTTGTGCTGCAGCTGAGCAAAACCACAGGGTGGTGGTTTTGGGTTTGGGTTTTGGTTTTTTTTTTTTTTGCTTTTTATAATTTTCTCTGTGAGATAAAATTAAACAAACAAGCCCTTCTGGGAACAGTGCGAGGAAGGGAGCCTGCTTTCCTACAGATGTGTATATCCTCAGCAATTACAACCAGAGAATTAAGCTTTCCCTGTGGCTGGGGCGTTTGCACAATCCCCCACCATCACCCCTCTGCTTCAAGTCCTGTGGTTTCACTGGTAGGAGATCAGCTCGTTCTGCTGCCTCCCTCCCCGTGAGGTCCTTACCCAAACACCTATTTTTCACAAAAGCATCGAGAACGGGGTTGGGTTTTTTTCCTGAACCCAGCAGCTCTCCATCAAATTAGAGCGGTCTCGAATGAGAGGCTGGGGGGCAAAGTGGCATGCACTGGTGGAGAGTAGAATAGAGTAAATAGAATAGAATAGAATAGAATAGAATAGAATAGAATAGAATAGAATAGAATAGAATAGAATGGAATGTGTCTGGCCATCTCCCAGGGGATGGGGCTGCAGGGAAGAGGGAATGCAGTGGGTCAGGAGCGGAGAGGGGGCTGCCGGCTGCCCTCCAAGCCCCAGCTGTAGCCCCCAAACCAAAGAGGAATGGCCATGGCATGAAGACTTGCAAACACACCTAAACTTTCCAGCTTCATCTGATTCAGGAGCCAGCGCAACAGCCGTTGCCATAGCTTTGCAGACCACCGGTGGGTTTTGTAGCGCAATCTGGACCACGGATCTATGCAAATCCCCAAGGCAGAAGTCTTTATGGAGGCATATGACAACCGAAAAAGAATAGCGCTCAGTGCTCTACTCCCACACGCCACCCCCCAACTTCACCATCATTTAAATCAGTCTTAAGTTGGAAGAATTCAAATCAACACTGTCGTCACAGAGCCAAGCAGAGAGGTGACACAACTTGGATGCTGCCAGGGAAATTGCCCCCCTGAGACTACAAACCCATCAGCCCATCACTTTTTGAAGCCCCATCGAGGCAAACATGTGAACTGGCAACCCACTGCCCCCAGCTCTTCATCCCCTTTGCCCAGGGCTGCCAGAGAGGTTTCCAACCAGCTTTTCCCCTGGGATCAATAGGAGGAGGCCCGGGAGAAAAAAAATATCCAAGACATGCTGCCGAGGCTGAAGAGCCACAGTTGGAAAAGGAATCAAAGCTGCTCAAGAGAGAGATGCCAAGGAGATATGTTGTTCCTAAGAGAAACAGGACATTCCTCTCTGAGGGGGAGGAAGGGAGGAGGAAGGCTCGTACCACCTCTTTCAGCTGCCCAGCGTAGGTGCACGGCAGCCTGCTTGGGTGGCTTGTCCCCGCTGCACAGTGCTGCAGACACAGATGGCACCACAGCTACTGACTTGTGGTTGTTGTGGGTTTGGGTTTGTTTTGTTTTGTTTTGTTTTTTTTAACCCTAAAAGCACATTTTCAATTTGGGGGAAAGGCTGCTGGGTCCTGCCAGCAGCCAGGTGGATGTGGATCCACATTCCAGGCTCCTGGATTGCTCCCTGCCTGCCTGCGTCACGCGCCCAGACCCTCCGCTGTCTTGGGAGACACGGCTTGGTGTCAGCAATCTCCTTGGGGTTCTTACAGGAGTCACATATGGAAGAAGCTGGGGGGGGAAACAATAGTTTGTTATCACCAGAAATGCCCAAATCAGGTCCCAGTCAAGTCCAGAGGGTGAAGGATTGGCAGCTTAGATTTTCCTCCCAAAATATTTTTGGGTTGAATGAGCAATGGGATGGAGCTGGAAGCAAGTGAGGGAGAGCGTTTCAGTGCACTCCTGGTTGCTCCCCTGAAACCACCCAATTTGGCCGGTTCAGCAAAATTTCTGCAGCAAATTGTTCCTGCAGGAAGTTTTATACCTGTGCCCTTGGGCAAAGCCCTGACAGCATCCTTTGCTGGGAACGAGCTACCTGCCTCCTCAAGGCAGCACCTGGGGAGGTAGGAGGGAGAGGAGGATGGGAAGCAGGGCTGAACTGGCTATAAATAACCCCATAGAAAGGAAACGGGAGAAAAAGCAGCAAACAGAAACCAAGAAACTCAGGAATATGGATTTGGCTACAAGTATTTGGTGCCAACAGCTCCTCCTGCTCTGTGTGACCCTGTAGAATCAGGCACAACAGAAAAACGGGATCCATCACAGCTCAACGGACCAGGATCCAGCCCACAGAACGCACATCAAACCAACCCAGAGCTCTGGGCAGGGTGTGCAGTGCACAACGCAGAGTCTGTGGTAAGACCTCACCCACTCTGCTTCATTAAAAAAGATGAAGATGAGAAAGAGGGGGGGAGGGTTTAAATTAAGGAGAGTTAAATTTAGGAGACTTAAATTCAGGCGCCCATTGGACCCTGCCAACACAGGACCTGCCTGGCTCATGGTGTCACCGGCATTGAACACGCAGAGATCCCATCCCTGACAGCACCAGCAAGCTGTGAAATAGCCTGTGTTTAAGGCAATCATTATTTGCAATCTGAGATCAGGCAGAAAAAGCAACTTCTCGTTTTTTACCAATGAAAGGGGAATTGCAGAAGCTCAGCAAGCACGGTGGCCAGCAGGTCGCAACCAGCAGTGCTGGAGTGATTCATCCTAAACAAGCTAGATTTAGTTAAGCTAGCCCAGAGTAAGGCAGGTAAAACAGTCTGGAGTTTGTCTTGCTAATGCCAGCCTGGTATTAGCCCACGGAAGTGATGGGGCCAGCAGAGAGGAGACAGAGCGGGATCATCCCCACCGCTGCTTCCCCCACCCGCCTCCAGAAAAATGAATGAAAAGCTTCAATCCCAGCTCTTGCATCTGGATACTGCAATGAAACACATTAAAGAGGATTGGGTTGGGTTTTTTTCCTCTTGTCCCAACCCATCATCCCAGGGCACATCAGTCCCTGTCCCCAAAGGCCAGAGGAGCCAGAGACCGGGCACCACTTCACAGGCATCCACAGAACTAGTTTTCCCCAGAAAAAATCATCTGAGCTGCTTCAGTTTTCCTTGTGTGTAACTTATTATTAAAGCTGAGCAAATAATTCAGGGCAAAAGCTCCAGGAACAGCATTTCGCCTTTTCATTTTCGCTCTCGAGCTGTCTGCAATTTTCCCAGTGCTCAGGGATGATTTAAAGACCTGTCTCCGGACGGGAGCACCTCGCTGCGACGGCGGCTGCGAGTGTTTGATGGCCCGAATTTCACGTGCGCAGGCGAGGACGCGCCGGACACATAAGGATGGATGAGTTGTCCCTGGTACCCTAATTAAACGAGCAGCATTTGCAAGTGGGGGTTTGGGTGTTTTTCTGCGTTCGAGACCGGCGAACACTTTGTGCAGAGTTAACGACCGCCTGTTCGTTAGGCAGGGCTTGATGTACACTTCGCTTTATGGCTCATCATTTCTCCAACCCATGGTACCAGCCTGGGCACACGATTTCCATGGAGCACCTCATTCCCAAACTCCTTTTTGCACCCCAAAACACCACTACGGACTTGGTAAAGACGTGAGGAGGATGGGACCACCTGGCAGAGCACGGGGCCATGGGGCTGCAATGGCTCTGACCTTCCAGCACCGCAGCCATCCCAGGCATTTGCTTCCTCATTAGTGGGAAGGTTAGGGAGAACGGATGGGCTCTGTGCAAACTCCCCGTGGTGTTTGCGTGACACAGGGCTGGCAAAAGCAGCTCACCCTGATGCTGGGGCAAGCTCCAGCTGAGAAAAAAAGCAGGGAGGGGAGAGCCGTGGTGCCAGCTTGCAGTGCTGGGGTGCCCAAATCACAGGTCCCCATACTTGGAGTAAGAGTCTCTCTGTCCCCCCTTCCCCATCCATCCCTCCCTAGTAATCTCACACTGGGGTAAAGCAGAGACTACATGAACTCCTGACTCTAAGAGATGCCCCCTATCCCCCTTCTGGAGGACAAGGGCTGGTGTCACCTGCTGCTGGGGCCCCAGACACTCATCGGGGATGCTGAAGAGGCTGAAAAAAGGGACACTCCCCAACAGAGGTGAAGCACGAGAGTCAGCGTCAAGGGAAACCGTGTCCCATTTCAGGACCATCAGCCCCATAGAAAGGACGCGCTATCAGGTTTGGGCAGGGGAGCCACTGCCACCTGGTTTGTTTGCTTTCAGGACACAGCAAACTGATGAATTAACCTTCCACTGTAAAGACAATCCCCCCACCCCGAGCAGCTCGTGGGTGGGACAAAAAGGAGCCACTTAATGACCCCCCCAGCACCCAAATCGGGCCGAGGCTGCTCTCGGGGCCATCCCAGGTGACCAAGCCTGGGGCTCCATTAGTCCCTGCTGGAAACCCCCCTCCAACCAAACAGCTTTCTCTTCCTGTTGCATAATTGCACTTTGTTGAGCAAACCCAGCCGCCGGCGATGCATTTTCTCCAGCCTCTCTGCTCTCCCGCTACATTTTCCTTACTCCTTTCACTCTCTCTGGACAGTCATCATAGAATCACAGAATGGTTAGAGACCTTAAAGACCATCGAGTTCCAACTCCCCTGCCCTGGGCAGGGACACCTCCCACCAGACCAGGTTGCTCCAAGCTCCCTCCAACCTGGCCTTGAACCCCTCCAGGGATGGGGTAGCCACAGCTTCTCTGGGCAACCTGTTCCAGTGTCTCACCACCCTCACAGCAAAGAATTTCCTTCTAGTATCTAATCTAAATTTCCCCTCTTTCAATTTAAAGCCGTTACCCCTTGTCCTGTCACTACACTAAATGACAAAGAGTCTCTCTCCAGCTCTCCTGTAGCTCCTTCAGATACTGGAAGGCTGCTCTAAGGTCTACCCGGAGCCTTCCCTTCTCCAGACTGAACAACTCCAGCTCTCTCAGCCTGTCTTCATAGGAGAGGTGCTCCAGCCCCTCTGATGATCGTCATGGTCCTCCACTGGACCCTAAGCACCTGCAGCAGGAACAGAGAGACAAACCCAATGCTCATCCCATCCGTAAAGTAAAACCCGGGATGAGAAAAAGGGGTAGGGGGGGGGGAAGCACAGAGTGGTGTCAGGTGCCTCTCCCCACTCCATCCCCTCCCGGTTTGCCTGTGGGGGTTTGACAAAAGTGCTTTTCGGCTGACAAAATGATTACAGGGTGCCGAGACAGTAAGTTGCACATGGATTTCTTTCCTGCATTTCAAGCAGGGCGAGGACACGGCTGCAAAAGCAGCTGCACTTCTGGAGGGGTCGCAGTGGTGGGGGAGAGAAGGGAGGTGGCAGGAGGGGGAATTTGGGCAAAGAAGGAAGGAGGGATGTTTTCTGCCTGGAAAAAAAGCAAGGAGAGAGCAAGAGGATGGGTGAGAGTGTCCAAAGCTAAAGGAAAGGGCACACCACAGGTCCAGGATGGATTTGGGAGGATGTGGGTGTCAGTGCCTGGAGCAGCTGGAGGTGGGAAGGGGCAAAGGGGGGCTGCTGCCCGCCCTGAGCAGGGTCAGATACTGTGGCCCTGCTACAAGGCAGGGGTTCGGCAGTGGCAGGCCTGGGATTGTGTGTGCATCTCCCTGGTGGGAATACAGGCTGAGCAAGGCAGAGCGAGGTGCCCTGGGCACACAGGGCTCCCCACGCCTGCAAGCAGTGGGTGCTGGGCAGGGGGGAGGAGGAGGGGAGGATTTCAGCTCCAAACTCAATCTGTTGGAGAACTTGGCCTGCTCCCCGTCAAGCTGAAAATAGCACATATGTAAGGACGTGCACGCAGAGCTGGCTGTGTCCTCACCGAACGCTTCCTTCCTGCTGTGCTCCACGCAGCGCCCCAGCCCTCCGGCTGCCACCTCCTGCCCCCTGCAGCCCCCACACCCTCCACGGGGCCAGGTCTCGGGCAAGAGATTTTTTTAGGGGGCTTCTTAAAGCATCCTTATTTCGGTGAAGTGGGGACGGCACACAGATGCTGAGCTGGAGCCTGGTCCTTTCACCTTCAGCAGCTTTTCGTGTTTACCACGAGGTCCATCCGGCAGCAGCATCCCTGCCGTTATCATCTGGAGCCGGCGAGGATGAGCGCGGCTCACGGCGGGAGCCGAGCTTTATTAGAAACAGGCATCTGGCCCCAGCCATCCCTGTGGCCACTGGCCCAGGCTTAGGCTCAGGATGGGGCCACAGCACACACGAGTGCCCAGGCAGCTGCGGCAGCAGGTGGGGAATCTCCACGAGTTCCCAATATTTCTCCGGATTTTTATCTCCAAACCCATTATTGGGGGTGGGAAAATGAAGATATCGTCCTCCTCAGTGCGGGTGCATGCAGCCAGCTGGGGTCAAGCCCCAGCCCTCACGGGGACAGTGAACTAGCAGAGCGTGCAGCAAGCTGGAGGATGGAGATAAACCTGGCAGCAGCCAGAGCTGATTCCTGCGGCGGAGAAGGAAGAAAAGAGGCTGAGTTCCCCGTGGACATGGGGCACATTGTGGGATACCAGCCCCAGCTCTGAGCACAGCCCCTCTTCTCTCCCATCCCTCCTTTGACTTCCCTCAAAAGAAACATTCAGGACCAGTACCCCAGGATGTAGGAAATACAGGATTTCTCTGAAGGAGGCTCACAGGGTGGTAACTGGGGGATCTAGTCAATGCAAAAAAAGCAAATAACACTGGGTGCTGGGGAGGGACATACAGGCAGCCGGCATGGTGCTTGGTGTACAGCAGAAGAACACATTGTTATAGGGTTGCTCTGTGCTCGGTGAATTCGGGGGGCACTGTACAGCCACTACAGGATGGTCTCTGAACCAGAGGGAGCAAGCAGCCCCCCAGCCAGGCTGTCCAGCGTTTCAGGGCACGGCCCCAACACAGTAGCCAGCTGGAGAGGTATTGCTTTGTAAAACCACATTTCTCACCCCAAATCTCCGCTCTGCCAGGTCGTTGCTTTACAGCAATCACTACCTCCTACTGCAGAGCCCAGCTGGGGACAACGGCCAAGAGCCAAGGGACAGCACTGGCTGGGCAGGAACCAAACCCAGCTCTAACACAGACTTGCATCCACAGCACACCAAAAATGCACCTGAGCATCTCCAAAACCCCACCGCTTCCCGAAGGCATCTGAGGAATGGCATTAGCGAGCGTGTGGTATCAGCTCTCCTGAAACAAAGCCATTGTGGTTGAGGCAGGATCCTTATTAATTCTTTCCTCTCTTTAATTTCCCTTTTTCCTCGGTTCCCTTTCCAATCGCTCAGGTCGGGGATGGGTCAGGGCCCCACCGCCGCCAGCCTGTGTCCCTGCAGCATGGTGCCACGGTGTTATTGCTCTGTGACTTGGGGATGTGACACGGGGTGACTGAATTTGGGGTCAATGGTGAGCTCGGAGGCAGAGGGGAAAGAGAGGGTGGGGTGGAGGGAGGCAGATGGGTCCTGGCCCTGTCCCCCCTCCAGCTGGAAGGATGGAAACAGGAAACTGCCACTTATTGAAACGACATCATCTGGTGAGACATCCAGGCTTCTACACAGGCAGTGCCCTCGGGGACAGACAGCAGAGAAGGGGATGGGACAGGACTCCTTCAACACCCACAAAAACCCACTCAGATATCACTTTTCCTGCCTCCACCAGCAGCACCCGCCTTGACCACCCATCACCAACACACTGCCCTCCACCCTTGGCTCCCCACATTGCCCTCATCCCCCAGGACCCTAAAGCCCACTGTTTTCCCCATTACATCCCCCATCCCTACAGTCCCCTCCGGCACCAGCCCTGCGGCATCCATTGCCATTGATGCCATCAACATGTCCCCAGGTCCCCAGGATGCTGACGTGCAGCAGCCCCTACTCAGGGGACAGCACGTGGACACTATATGTCCCTGGGGAGTCCTGCGGTGCCCACTCTCCTGCCTTTACATAAACTGCCTGGAGCCGGGACTGTTTTCATTTGTGTTGCCTACAGCACTGCGCTCTTCAACTTTATTTGCATAACAAATAATTAATAATAATTAATGATAGGGAGAACGGTACGGATTGCCAGATTTTGCTAATTAGCAAACAAGCGCTATTGCAAAAATGAAGGCAGGCGTCACACACGCCCCCCCCACACCCTCTCCGTGCTGAGGGCAGGCTCTGGCCAAGGACATGATGGAGATGATGGTCCCGTGGGACTCTCAGCCCTTTTTGGGAGGAAGAGGAGGAGGAGGAGGTGGCAGAACGCTTCAGGTGGTGGCGGAACAGGCCAACAGTGCTCGCAAGGCTTCGGCTGGTGGCCACTGGTGGCCACAGGTGAATGCCTCACCAACACAGCACAGCCCCGCACGCATGGCATTGCATGGCACCACACACCCCGATTTCTCCAGGCCCTTATTAGAGCCTGGGACAACACCACCTAATTGTCAGATGATGGCACCGTTCCATATAATTAATGGGAAAAGCAGCACCAGCTCGTTAGAGAAAAGCCTTTGCTCCAGCAGGTCCATGGCCAAATCATGCTGGGGATGTTCTTCCCTCAAGGACCCTTGCAGGTGTCACCCAGGACAACTGCTGTGTCACCGACAGAGGAAAATACTGAGGAGCAAGGATGTGAGTGACTGACTTGCCTGTTTGGTGACACTTGAAGTGCAGGGTGACAAGACAGCCTCTGCCTGGAACTCACAAAACTGCAGCCACCTGGGGACCTGGGAACACTGACCCTGAGAGGGAGGGGAAAGGGAAGAAAAAGGGAAGAAAAAGGCAAGAAAAAGGGAAGGCAAGGCAAAGGAAGGCAGGGAAGAGATTATCTTGTCTGTGATCGGCTCAAGCACTGACCGCTGTACCTCATACAAGCACACACATGCAGAGCCTGAGAGCAGCAGGGTGCTGAGATGAGCAACAGACAAAGCCCCCAGACCAGCCCATGGGGAGCAGGGTGCTTTCCTCCCACTTTCCTCTCCATGGAACCCTTCAGGTCCCACTTGCTTCCCTTAACCCTTGCAGCAACCCAGACAAGCCCTCAGTGCAGGCACAGCCCTGGTGCCTCTCGGCATCGCTCCCACTGCAGCTCCAAACAAGCCCCTCACTTTACAGCACCATTAGAGCAGAGCCGTGTGTAATTGCGCGTCGCTGGCTCTCCTCTATAACTGTAATTCCTTTGCTTTGCTGAATTGCTTCCCCTTCAGCACCACACATAATCCATCGCACTGTAATTATACGGGAATTTTAATATCTGATGCATTTATAAGATGCACTTAATTCATCAGCCCCTTTAAGTACATTGTCATTACAGCCTTCGGCGCAGTAGGAAGGATGACTCGCTGTCAGATGGAGATTAGCTGGCCCCCATGTGTAACGAGTTGGAGGGTGTTCTCAGCCCAGCTGGGATCCCGCCCTGGAGCATCCAAGGCTGGGGAGCAGGACCCACCACATTGGGTGTCCTGGCCCCTCAGGGGGGGTTGGCAGTGCCATGGCTCCCCTGTACTGCTGCAGAGACAAAGAGCAGCAGGAGCCACAGCAGCACCTGACCCCCCTTTCCCAAACATCTGAATCATCCAGCAGGGACAGATTTGACATTTCAGGAGAGAAGAGCCTGATCAGGCGTTGGAGGAGGTTTATCCCTACAGCCCAAGCACTGAGGGGGTGGAGGGGGAAGGGTCACCAAAGGGGTCCCCAAGGTGAGGGATCCACATTTGGATCCCTCCAAACCCACAAAGAAAGTAGCCACTACTGAAGGCTTATTTTTCCTGGCATTTGTTTCAGTGGCTCCTTTCCAGACGTGTCCTAAAAGGGAACCAAAGGCCTTTGAGCCTCTTGCAGCGAGCACAATGCAATGATTTTCCCAGCCCAGGCAGGAGGGATGAGCTCACTGGCGTCCTTGGTTCCCCCCGGCTTCAGGGCGCAGGGTCCCTATGCCATGCACCACGGGCACTGGGGCTGGCTGGGGTGCCCAGGGAGGACAGCAGGCTCAGCAGTGTGATGGGCTCCATCCCACCAAGCCCTGGGGGAAATGCCAGCTGAGCCTGGGAATGAGGGACATAGGGGGAGAGGGAGGTGTGGGTCTCAGGTACTCAGTCCCCATGGGTTAGGTGACACCACCTTTTCACACTGGGATCACAATGGGTTTTCTTACAGTGCTGCAGCAATGCCCACAGTGCCCTGCTAGGTGGCCCAGTGGGCGGGTGGCACCCACGGTTGGTGGCATCTGCCACCAGTGAAGCCACCTTAGTGCCACCAGGGGGGTACAGCCCTGCTCCCTGGGTGACCCCACACTCACAGGGGTGACAGGTCAGAGACCCACCAGGTCCCCACAGTGTTGGGTGACCTTTGGGACAGAGCCAGGGCCCTACTTTCAGAGACAAACCCTCCTCCTGCCTCCAGCAAGCCATGCTGGTCTGAAGCCATACTGGAGCAGAGCTGTGATATTTTGCCTGGAGGGGGACCCTCAGCAAGTACCGCTCTGAACCCTGGGGCTGCTACCAGCACCCTGAGCCTCAACCACAGCCCTCGGACTCCCAGTGGGTGCCAGCACCCAAGGGCTCCCAGGCAGACCCTGACATTCAGCAGCCATCAGGCACGGTGACATACTGGCCAGACCATGGCCTCGGCATGACCTGGCAGTGAGGTCTTTCCCCCAGGTTTTGGCACCCTGCACCTCCCAGGGGACTTGAGCTGGGGACAGGAGGGGTGCTGCAGCCAGCCTGCTGTCCCCCCCTGCCCCATGTCACCAAGTCACAGCATGTGCAGTAATCTCCAGAGCTTCAGCTCACTGCACCAATCACCACCAGTTCCCCACGCCCATGTGCCAGACACAAGCAGAGACACTGGCTCCAGGGGAACAGCTCAGCCTGGACGATGGCATCCCCAGCCCAGGGTATCCCAGGGGCTGGTAATCTCCCTTTTCCCCCTTCCCCACCCGGAGGGTGGCTGGTACTTTCTCCCTATGGGGAGTCACAGCCTCCAGCCTCAGTTTCCCCATCTGCACAGTGGGGTTGTGCTCTCTAAGGAAGTTAGAGATGGGAGCGTGGTTGGTAGAGGACACCAGCAGGATCTCTAACCTGACCCCTCACTTAGGACAGGGCCAGGCCTCTCTCTGCTCTCACCCTCCCCAGCCCTTCCATCCACAGGCTGCTGCCAACCAGGAACGGGGTGGGCGGGGGGCGAATTTCAACTCCAAAGGTCACCAGACTGATGGAGCAGGTGGGGGCAGGCACCCCAGCCCTCATGCCCAGCCAGCCCTACCAACCACCCCTGACCATCCCTTGGGTCTTGCCTATCCCCTAGGTGTCCCCCTCCCTCCCCTCCTCTCCTCAAAAAACCAATATCCAGGGAGATGGGCTCCGCGCTGCAGCTCTGCCGGTGGCAGTGGCGGCTGAGCTGAGCAGACTGCAGCACGGCCGTTACATAAGCCCGAGCTGGCATCTGGGGATGTAGGACACGGGGGTTGTCCCCCAGGCCACCTGGGGGCTGCCACCCCCACCCCACCTCGGCCCTGGGGCTCACAGGGAATGGGGAGGACCCCCACTGACTCAGCCCACACTGCAAAGGGTGCAGCGGGGCTTAGGGTGGCCCTGGGGGGTTGCTGTGGCCCTGCCATGGGGCACAGGGTGGTGGCAGGGGGCAGGAGGTGGGGGGGAGGGACAGATGTGTGCAGAAGGGTTGTGCTGCTGTGGGGTAGGGAGTGGGGTAGGTGATGGGGTAGGACACAGTGTGCTGCACCCACACCCCACTGAGTCCTTCTGCAGCCCTTGGCCACATCTTCACCAGGGCTCCCCCGTGTCAGGGAGAGCAGAGGGACGGAGCTGCATGGCCAGGTTGTGACTCCTGCATTGTGTCTCCCTTGGGGTGACTCACAGAGCAGGATGAACACAGCTTGGGCAAGGGATGCTGGCCTCTTTCCTGGCCTGCACCAACCTGCTATGTCTATATCCCCATCCCCACACCTCTAGAGGGTCAGCATCCCTGGGGACAGCATCCTTGGCATTAGCATCCCTGGGACAGAATCCCTGTGGTCAACCTCCCTGAGATCAGTGTCCCCAGGAACAGCATCCCCGATATTAGCATCCCTGGGTCAGCATCCCCAAGGAGAGCATCCCTTGTGCCTCCAGCACAGGCTAGGGAACCAGGATCAGGCCTTCCCAGAGCTAAAAGAGAGATTCTTCCCCCACAAGGCAGCACCAGCATCACCAGCCCCACAGCCCTGGGGGGAAACAGGGGTGAGGGATGTCACAGAGGAGTCACCCATCCACAAAGCATGCATGCCCTGTGCCGGTGGCACAGTGAGCTGGAAGGTAGCACTGGGGCTCCCCCAGGACCAAGCCCTGCTCTGGCTAACAGACTGGCAGGGGGCTGGCAGCATCCCCTGTCGTGGTGTGGGATGGGGACAAGGATGGGGAGCCCACAGCCCCCTCAAGCATGTGGCTTCTCTCTGGCTTTCTGCCAGGCACAGTCTGGATCTGGCCATTTCTCTTTGGGGGTGAGGGAGGGCGGAAAAAGCCCAGGGTAAGGCTCCTGGCAATAGGAGATACCAGAACAGGGAATTAATGTTAATTAATTCATAATGACGCTGAGATAGTGATACCAGATGCTTCAAAAGTCCAACGGGGGAATCTGAAAGAGCTTTGCAAAAAACCATCGCCCACCGGCAGTCCTGCCTCGCTGCAAGCTGGGAATGAGAGAGTGAGCTGGGAACCGGCATCGAGCTGGGAACCAGCATCGAGATAGGACCAAAGAATCAAGCTGGGACCAAAGGACTGAGCTAGAACAAGGGAACAAGCCGGGAACAAGCCAGGAACAGTGAAAGAGGGGTATGTCCCATCGAGGTCACAGGTCTACAGTCACCCAGAGATGTGGGGACATCACCAGGATACCGCAAGCCACCTGTCACCCACCCCACTCCCACCTTTCTGCCTCCCACCCCAACTCAGAAGCTGCAGTGGGGCCAGGGTGGCAAGGTGCTCACCATACTTCAACTCCCTGGGGCACAGATGCTCTCTGAGCACCTTAATGATCAATTTTCCTCTCCTTTCCTCCATTTCAGGCACCCTGGGTGGAGGAGTGATGGAGAGACAGGCTCATGATCTGGGACGGTGGGACAGAGACACAGGTCCTTCACCAGCCGGTGTCCCCATACTTGGAATGACAATTCCCAGCTCCTGCAGCGAGTCAGCAGCATGAAGAACGGGTGCAAGCTGGGCTGGTTTCTCCCTTCTCATCCACAAGAGCCAGCCCTTGCCCTGCGCTGTCAAACTCAAACCAGGCTGGACCTTAGCCAAGGGGCACAGAAGAGCCTAGAAAGGGGCTTGAGCCAAGGTGCCACCTCCTCAGGGCTGGGGACCCCCAGAGCCAGCACTTGTTAAAATCCGACTGTGAACTCTGCAGAAACCACCGAGAAACCCCTGGGCTTTAGACCACTGGCCCCCCTGGCTAGTAGGGGGGTTATGCCATCCCTAGGATGATACAGCAGCAGCTGCAGCCAGCAGGGACCCCCAAAATGGGGTCTGAGGGAGGTGGCCAAGGCCACGGCATGGCCAGGACATAGCGCTGCCATCGCTGCTTATATAAGGTTCCCTGCTCCATGTGCCACCCACCCGAGGAGCAACGGGGGATGGGTTCGTCCCTCCAGCAATCCCTGTTAGGGACGGCGCTCCCCCTCTTGCTAGAGACACCATCCTCAAAACTGCCCACCCGTCCTCTTTTCCACCCAGCGCAGAGGTTGGGTGAGGCTCCAAGCACATTTACACCCTAAAACCTGATGCCAATTAGGGAGAAAATGCCGGGTTTAAGCTCACCGTGTGGCTCCCCCGACAGCTCCTCCGAAGTTTATCCGCAGCAGAGAACGGTTGCCACCGCTCTGTCGGCAAAGCCACCCCTGCAGCCTCAGCCAGCCGGCGGGGAGAGGGGGGAAAATCCATGGGGATCCACAGCCATACCCAGAGCATCACAGCGCACTGCCATGGGGTCGGGTTGGGGAGGGATGGACATACTGCCATCCCCCTAGGCTGGTCCCGAGGGACTCCCCGTATCCCCCGGGGTCATTTCAGGGCTGAGAAAAAAAAAAATAATCCACCTTGACTTCCTAGGTAAAGCAACTCTTTCAGGTAAAGAGGGAGTACAGGATTTCAAAGCGTGTGGTAGATCAGAGGTAAGAATTAAAGTGGCCTTTTTGGTGCCTTCCCCAGCAAAGCTGGTGTTTTATGAAGCCTATCCGGCATGGATGGGAACGCTCGCTGTTATTCCAGGCCTGAAAGGAGCAGGCGAGGATTTTTTTTTTATTATTTAAGTCTTGTTTTTATTATTTTCTGGTGCCTTCGTTGCTTTGTGATCACACAAAGGGAATTTCACCTGCTGTTCAGAACAAAAGGCCCCAGAAAGTTTTGCAGAGAAGGGGACAAGGGGAAGGAGCTTCACAGAAGCATAAACGAGTTGTTGCAGGGATTGTTTTTTTTGCTTTTCTCGGCGAGCTGTAAAACACCCCCAGCTCTTTGGTGCCTGCGGGAGACCCAGCACCGGCACGCGTGTCCCCTGCCCCCAGCGGTGTCACCCTCGGGGCTGAGAACAGCGGGGTCTCACAGCCTTTAGTAAGATTGGGGTGGATTTGGGGTGGCAGAGGGGGCCGTGGGAAGGCAAAGGGGGTGGCTCCCCATCCTTTTCGCACGCAAGCAAAGTCATCACCACGCTTTCGAAGAACGGGAAAGAAACAACAAAAAACAAAAGCAAACCCAGCCCTCGTCTGCTGACACCCCTGCAAAACAGGTGGTTCAAAAATCACAAGTTGGAAGTGGGAGAAAAAAATAATAATCCCCTATTTGGTGATTTTGTGCTCAGATTTGCTGAAAAAAAAAAAAAAAGAAAAAAACAAACCCAAAAACTGTCCGGGAATGAATGCTGCTGAATACACACACCATTTTCCCCTCTAACACTCTTTGCTCTATAATTAAGAGAGACTTCTAAAAATACAAATAGCCTCAAGCACCCAGTGAAGGCGTGCAGGTGCTGCTAACTGGAGGCACTTTAGTACAGCTCATTTTCTGGACAATTTTACTAGCCTGGCTCGCGCTCAGCGCCGATACTATTACAGTGATGCAATTATGCTGCTGCTGCTGCTGCCGTTGTCGGCTTGCTTTGCTTTTTTGGTTTGCTTTTTGGTTGTTGGGTGGATTTTTGTTGTTGGGTTGTTTTGGGTTTTTTTTCCTCCTGCGCTTTGCAGTTTGCCTTCGAAGCACCCCCTTTTCCCCACCGAACCCCAGGCATGCCCCCCCACCCCCACCCCATGCCAGCAGAAAGGGCCAGGCAGCCAGGAATCAGAGGGTCAGTCGGGTGAGTGTGCATCGCACACGCGCGTGCAGGCACATGTGTGCACACGTATAGGGGGCATAACCCCACAGGGGCATTTTTAAAAAAACCAAGAGCCGGTGTGCAAAAGTTTTGGTCGAGAAAGCCAGCGGGGCAGGGGAAGCGAGCAGAAGAGAGGGGGAGCCCAGCAAGGCACCCACGCTCCCTGAAAGACAGCGGCAAACCCTCGCCGCTGCCCGGGGACGGAGGGAGGGGGCCCACGGCACTGGCACGGTGATGGCCGTCAGCTTTGCAAAATACACACACACACCCCCCTACACCCCACCCCCACCCCAAAACTGGCATTTCAGGCTAGGGGCGAGGTGGGTGGGTGGCGGGGGGGAGAAAACTTCCCCCAGTCTTATTTCTCCATTAGGGCTGTAATAGGTGGAAGTGATTGACTCACTATGAGACTGCTGTTTTTGCCTCTGACTTGGGATTAAGACGGAGCTGGAGGAGCTGTCGCGCCAGCTCTCTGGCAGGCAGACGCCCGAGCCTTCACTTACCTCTCACTGCATCCAGCCCCCCCCCTTTCCCCGGCCGTAGGGCTGCGGGTCCTGAAGAGTTAGCTGGCAGGGGACCCCACATCCACTCGGGTTTCTCCCAGGACCGACGTTCGGCTGCTGCTTCTCAGGCACAGACCAAACCCCTCCATTCCAACCACAGGCAAAAGAAAAAAAAAAAAAAAAA
>VXBJ01006693.1:438906-474364 GCA_013400055.1 Nycticryphes semicollaris
GGTTTTTTTTTTGGCCCCCCCCCCCCCCCCCCTTTCCACCACCACCACCAGCTCCCAGCCTTTTGACAGGGAATGAAACACAGACACCCAGTGAGACAAGCTCCGGCTTCTACAAAGCTCCACTCCCTCCTACCGCCTTTGTCCGTGAACAGCAACTACTCCAACTCTGCCCGTAGACACAAGTGAACCTCTGCATCAGCACTTTCCTAATGGCTGCTTCGCCCGAGCCCTTCGGCCCTTCTTCTTTTTCTTCTTCTTCCTCTCCTCTACCTTGATGGCTTCCGCTTGCTTTTCTAGCCCGGCTCCCGGCTCCGACAGCCACAACCGCAGAGGAGCAACAACCCTTTCCCGACGGATCCGTCTCTCTCAGCTCCCCCGTGCTCACTGCTGCGGTCGGGGGGTTGTGGCCCCGCAGTCCATCACCGTCCTTTCTGGGCGCCTTCCATGAAAAATCGATGGCGGGTACCACGTCCTCAGAGGCTTCACTCCACTTTCAGCTGGTTTAAGGGGCAAGGGGCTGCATGTGCAGAGAGGAGCCAGGGCAGAGGGAGAGCTGGGAATTGAAGCCACTTCTTTTTCTTGCGGGCAGGGATTTTTTTGTTATTTTTTTATTATTATTATTTTTTTTAACAATTGATTGGAGTCCAAGTTTATTTCTTGGTGGTGAGCATTATTTTAAGCTGTTTGGGAGGCTCTGGGTGTCTCCAGGTCACTCTGTCCTTATAACATCAAGGCCTTTCTAGAGCAGGTCAAAGAGAAACACTGTTCCAGCATCCTTTCCCCCAACCCCAGTAGAGGGATGCTGCAGTGGGCTCACAACCCCAGCTGGCTCCCAGCCAGAGGGAGATGCAAGCCAGCCACCATCTGTAATTTTTGCTAGACTTCCTCCACACTCGGTCGCCTGTGAGATCCCAGAGCTCCTTTCTGGGGATGTGCGGGCTCCGTTCAAAACCAAATCACAGCCAGGAGTCCTCCAGTCTCAACAGCGATGCTCAACACCGCTCTGCTTGGCTGTCGCACAGCCAGAGGGTCACATAAAAACCATAAATCCCCCCCCAGCACATAAAGAAGTTGCCTCCCCACCTTCCCCTTCTCCCTTTTGCATCACCTCCCATCCTTCTCTTCACTCTTATTCATCTCCCACCACAGGCTTGGGACCAGTGATCCCTCACTCTTCCCTTCAGCAGCATCCCACAGCAGCAACTCTCCTCGTCCCCAGCTCTCATCCTCTCCCCAGCACAGTGACGGAGCATCATGGTCCTCCTCCCGAACACCCTCCAACTCCAGAGCATCTCAGCTTGCAGTGCTGCCTCCTCTCCACACTGACTTGCCCCATCTCACCCCATTGCACCAACCCAACAAATACTGCATTTTAACCAACATTTTGAAATCCCTGCATGGAAAGCGCTGCAGGGCCTCGTTCTGGCAGCAATATGCCTAACCCCACTATGGATGCTCAGTTGATCGCAGGGATTTGGATTTTTGAAGACTGGAGGGGACACCAGCCCGCACACTGGGCATGGTGGCCATGAGCATGACCACCCAGGGAACTGAGGGGTGACCATCAGTATCCTGATCCCCAAACACTCCTCCCTTCTGCTTGTCAGGCAGCTCCTCGTGTTTTGGCTCCCTCCTCCCCGGCCACCCACCATCCTCATCGTGCATGGAAACCTTTCTGAATCCACCCCCTCCAGCCCGGGTGCCAGCCCCAGGCTCCCTGTGCCAGCCCCCTGCCTCTCTCCACTCCCTCCAGTAATAAATATAATTAACGCATCGGCCAGCCCGGAAATTGGCTGCAGGGCTGTGGCGGGCAGCTGGCCATAGGCCAGGGCCAGGCAGGGAGGCACCACCCCAGGAGGAGGAGAGTGGCTGCGGGGTCCCCAGCCCGGGTCCCCTCTCACCTGCCTCTCCCTGCCATGATGCTCCACCGGGGCTGCCAGCAGCAATTCCAAGCTGCATGATGCTGGTGTTATTCCAGCAAGCAGGAGATGTTTGGGGTTTGTATACAAGGGGAGATGTGGGCATCCTGAGGGGCTGGAGGTCTCAGAGCCAGCTGGGATGGCAGAAGGGAGCTGAGCAGCCAGACCTGGTGAGGCTGGTGCTCCCACCACCCTGCCGTGGCTGCTGGTTTACCTCTCCCTTCCCCAATTTGCTATGGGAAATGCAAAGAAATAGCCTGGGATTTCCATCCCAGCAAGTTCCAGGCTTCACCCAACCTGCTGGGAGAGCGAAGAGGCTCCCCGTATTTTTGTCATTGTCTCTGGGCACTGCTGCCCCAGGGCTGGGGAGAGCTGTGGGAAGGCCACAGTCCCCAGACCAGTGATCCAGGGGTGCAGGACTGCAGCCCCAGTGAGCCCAGTGGCCCCATTCGTCTCTCAGCTGGGGAATAGCTCAGGACAGGATCTGCTCCCCACCCCGGTAACCAGGAAAGCTTCAGCTGTTCACTTCGGAGCCATCAAAGCAAGGGAAGGAGTGCAAGAGGGCAAAGCAAAGGGGTGCACCCAAGGGGTCTCAGGCAGCTCCTTCCCGATGGCAGCAGCCACGGCTGTGCAGGGCCGGGAGCGAGTCAGCACAGAGCCATTAGGGCTAATTTAATCAAGACGGATGGCCCAATTGGAGGGCTGCCGCCCATAAATCCCCTCCTTGCACTGCATTAGTGTCAGGGCTCCTGGAGGAAGAGGATGAGGGGGAGGGGAGAGGGAAGTGGGGATGGGAAAACGTGCTAAGTCACCCATCCTCCTTTTCGGACTGAGGGCCACCACCCATGTCCCCATCCCATGGTGAGCAGCCTGGTTCTGGGGACAAGGCCCACCATCCATCCAGACTCTCCCAAAGTCCAACAGCTGGAGAGGGTGAGCTTTGGAGTTTTGCTGAGCCCCAGAAAGTACAGGGTTGCTCACAAATTCCCCACAGCAAGACAAGGGTTTGCTCCCATGGGAAAATTCCTTGGTTTGCTCCAAGGGGTTTTCCAGCTGGAAGGAGATGGGGTGCTGGGGAAAACAGGCTTGTAGCCCCACAGCAGAGCACAGGGCAATAACTGGGACTCTAAAGTACAAGCTGAAGGAGATCCAAGGCTGGTGGATGCAGCATCCACCCCAGAGCCCAGCCGAAACACCCCAAACTCAAGCCATGCCAGCCTGCCATAGCGCTGCAGAATATCCCTCTTGAGGTGCCAATCTGGATCTCCCAGCGCCCCATGCCCTTCCCACCTCTGCTGCTAGAAAGGCCATTTTTGAGCTTCTGGATTGCTGTCTGATGACCAAAACCAACTGCGTCCCCCCCCATCCCCATCCAGTGGCCATGGGCAGCGGGAGACACGCATGCCGCTGCGCCTCACAAGCTGAGTCAGGAAATAAGCTCTCATCTATCAAAGTTAAAAATAGCCATTATCTGTGCCATTAACACGCCTTGCCCCTGACTCTCCGGCCGAGCTGGCTCTTGTCTCGCCGCCCACCCAGGCCATTGCGCTCCCGGCTGAAAAAAAAACGGGCCGCAGGGAAGTGACCGGACGGCTGCCGCCATCTGCTCTGGGCGCTGGCATCACCATCAGCCCGGGATGCCGGCCCTGCCAGGCCGCGCTGTTGGCCGGCGCGGTGGCGGGGAAGGCCAAGTCCTGGCGGGTTTCGGGAAGACAACGGGCCAGGGGATGCGGTGGACGGATGGGAGGATGGTGTGGGCTTGCAAATATGGCTCTCGCCCCCAGAGCGCTCACAGAGGCCGCACAGTCACCCAGAAAGGGAGAAAAAAGGGGTGCTGACCCAGTGAAAAGATGCTTGTGGGATAGGGATGGGAGGTTATCAGTTGTATCTCAGCCTGGGAGAGCGGATGAGGACATCAAGGAGCAGTGGATGATAGGGAGATGGATGCTCAGACCTAGTCTCCATGTCCAGAGCATCTCAAGGGCTATGCCAGCAGCTGACTAGAGGGGAGCAGGACTGAAATAGCTCAGGGAAACTGAACTCAGGATATGAGGAGCAATGAACTGTGGCTCTGTCAAAGATTTATCTGGAAAAAGGAGAGTGCACCTCTGGTTCCTGCTGGTGCTTCTGTGAAGCCAGGAGGGAGGGAGGGAAGGAGGGCAGGGAAGGAACTGGACTGCCGGCAGGAGGAGCACAATGGCCGAGGTCAGTGCTTGCGGTGTTTTTACGAGACCACACACAAGGTCCCTGGGACCAGAAAGTGCAGATGGAGGCAAGAATTGGCCACCAGCGTGCAGGGCTGCAGAGCAGCTCTCCACAGGTTGCGTATGAGCGGCACCATGCCCAGCAGGTCCGATTGCCTGAGCTCATCACCTTTGCATCCACTCACCTGGGAGAGAAAAGCAAAGGCAGGAGTGGGCCTGAGGAACCATCATCCAGGAGCAGCAGCCTGTCCCATGAAAAGGCACAGAGCAGATGAGCCATTTCTCTCCCCAAATGGCTAGCACAGGGGAAAAAATAAGACATTTGTACTTCTGCCAGCCATCAAAATGAGATGCCACTTGTAGCCAATGAAACTCTGCAGATTTTTGCTAATAAAGGATTGCTCCGTCCAATTTCCAGCTGGATTCCAGCCCCAGCCACGACACGGATACTGCCAGCATCAGCCATCACATCCCGGACCCGGTGTCCCTAAGAGGGCCGGCCTTGCACCATGCCACAGGTTCAGGCTTGCTACAAACTCAAACGCTGCCCCACAGAGGGGACACAACTCCCATGCTGATGTTTGTTCCCACCCATCGCATCCCAGTGTTTGCTGTGGGAACCGAGCTGCTGGGGTTGCACTGTGTCTCCCTTGGGAGACTCTAACAAATCTCAGGAAATTTTCCTTTTCTATTCAGTTTAATTTCACCCATTAGCGCTTGTTTCAGCAGGGTCCCGAGGGGATATCGCTCCCCAGCACCCCGCCTTCCAACTCTTCCTCCTCTTCCCTCCTCCCTGCGCACGCTGCTCACCTCGGGGAAGCTGATCCTTGCTCCATCACAGGCAACTCTGGTCCATGCAATCATATCCTCTGTAAACCATGACCCTACACCACCCCAGTTATGGCCTGTACATTCTCCACACGGTCACAATACTCTTTTTAGGACTTCAAAGGTACTGCCCAGAGAGGTTGTGGAGTCTCCATCTCCGGAGATATTCAAAACCTGCCTGGACACGTTCCTGTGTGACCTGCTCTGGGTGTTCCTGCTCCAGCAGGGGATTGGACTGGATGAGCTTTCAAGGTCCCTTCCAATCCCTGAGATTCTGTGATTCTGTGTCCCTGCCCCATTGCACACAGAGGGGCTCTGGCCATGGCTGAGGGACAAACACTTGAGGCAACATCTGTCAGGGCATTCCACCATGGTCAGAGGTGGAAACCTGCTCCTTCTCTGCAGCTGAAGAACAGGAAAAGAGACAGTTTGGAAAAACTGTGTGCCCTCAGCATACCACTGCCCCGAGATCAGGCCAGAGACTATGTACGCTGGGATCCTGCCTGGAAAATATAGGACAAAGCAGGAGGCAAGAAGCTTATCTGCTACTATCATGACCTGCAGTGTTTTGGGGCAGAGGATTTGGGGTAACAGATGGGATTTCCTAGACCTCATGTATAAGCCTGGTGCTAGCTCCATGTCCCAGGCCAGCTGGGATAAGCATATCTTTGGCTTTTTACCATGGGATGCTCCAAACGGAGTGGCTGAAGGGCAGCTCCCCTGGGCTCTCAGGCACAGGAGAAACCATCAATCTCCTTTCTGCTCTCCTCACTCCACCACCAGTGCTCAGCTCCCCTCACCCACAGAGCAGATTATTTTAGGACAGGGAGGAGGAAAGAGCAGCAGTGACCAGCCGACTGATGGATGCTGGTAGGAGAGCCCAGGAAGGCTGGACATCCCAGGTGTCAGACGGGCACCTCAGATAACCCAGGGGGCTTGCTGTATCCAAAGAGCCCAGCCGGCTTCTTACATAAACGACCTCAGGGCAGCGCCTATAAGACCACCAGACCAGGCAGCAGATGCTCCAAGGCAAAATCCCCCCTGTCCTGAGCAGACGTCACCTAATCAGCATGTTGGCTCCTTCCCAAGGAAGTCTTGGGGTAAATATCTTACATAAGCACCTCTGGCTGGAGCTCAGATCCAGTTCAACCTTGTGCTACATCAATGTCCTCCTAGACAGAGACAAAAAGGGTGGCCCAAAGGACCAGAATTGGCTTTCCTCACGATGGACCTGTTATCGGTTGTAGGATCCCTTAGTGACCCATCTCCACAGCTTTGCTAGAAGAGCCTCCAGGGGAAACACCAGTGTACCCACCTCCAATGGTGAAAGAGGGCACAAGAAGGGGTCAAAATGACAAGTCACTTCTGCCCCTAAATTATTTGGCTTCCAGGACTTGACAGCTGGGTACACAGCTGCAGAGAGCCTGGAGAGCCCAGTACCCCTCCATAGCAAGGCCAGTCCTTCCAGCCCAACTATAACTGGCCCAACTTTAAGCACTGTAAGCACCAAGCCAGGACACCTCTGCCAGCACTCATCTCTCACTGCTTAGGAAGTTTCAGATCCCAGTCTCCTCTGCTGCAGCCACCCACCCCATTCACCCACCCATCCCATCTGATTTCTCAGCCTGAGCAGTGGCACAACAGAGGTCCTCCCTCTTTATCCTGAGCAGCATCCTAAAGCCTGGAGATCAGTCATGGACAGACACAGCCCCATGTTAAAGCCAGGGCTGGGGCATTAGCAGGCTGCAGATGACAACCTGCGAGCATCCACAGGACTTAAACTGTCAGTGCTGGCTTTCCCTCCAGGCTGATCAGTGAGGTGGAAACTGAGGCAGGGACTGCACTGGCAGATGCTAACTCCTCCTTCAATGTCTTCCCCCTGGACTCACATCTCCAGGGGATTCACCTATGTGTCTGTACAAAGGTTTTGGTTAAATAAGAAAAGTGGGCTCGAGCCCCACTATTGCTTCTACCTGACAGCATCAGGCTTGGGGGGTACTTCCCCATAGGACATCGTCTTTCTGCCAAAGCAGGTCACACATGAGCGCAGCAGGTTCAGACATCAGCAAGAGGATGCTTGGAGAATGCTCAAGTCCCGTCCCCAAGCACACAGCATTAAGTGACACAGGGTAGCTGTTGGCTCCAGAGGCAAGTGCACAAACTTTACAAGCAGAGTTGAAGAAACAGTCCAAAACCAGCACAAAAAAAAAAAAGAAAATTCCCAATTTTCATCCCCCACTCAAAACCACCGGCAAGACCCACACCAGGCACCCGGGCTGTGTCAGGGAAACCAGGATGGCAAGAGGGCAGTATGAAAGAGAGTTGTATTTTAGGAAGAAAATAGGGATCAGCTGCCTGTGAGGGGTATTCACAGGGTGGGAGATTGGAAAAGAGAACTTCAGCAGTGCCCAGAGCTGGGCGGAAGAAGGGTTGAGCTATTCCTTGGCTTGTTGAACAAAAGGAAAAAGTGTATATTCAGGCAGTAACAAATTCTGTTTTAAGTGAAAGACAAAATCATAAAGGATTTTTCCATCAGGATCGAAACAGTTTGTCCAATCTAAAATGAACCAGCTTCTCACCAGGCTATTGCCCTGATCTGTAAAATCGCAGTTCTCCTCTAAGTTAGTTAAAAGGCATTTTCCACACCAGAAAAGGCAAAGCCCCATTAAAAAAAAAAAAAAATTACTCTCCAAACAGGGTATTCTGACTATCCTTGAAACAGAACCCTCACATTTCCAAAAGCCGAGGTGAAACACCGTGATCTTCTCAGATGTCTCCCTCCCCCATTTTGTGCAATCACACATATTTTCCCAACGCTGCCTGCGTTTGGGACCGGCGCCAGCCTCTGCAGCTCCTGTGCTGAGCACACACAGCTGCTGGCACACGCCGGATCAAAACCGCAGTTCAGCCACAGGGACAGAGCACCCCGGCAAAACCAAGGGCTGGGAGCTCAGAAAAGGGTGGGAAAAAGTTCTTTCCCTTTTCCTGATGTATTCATCCCTCCAGGGTGAATCAGAGAATCCCATTTAAGATGTGGGTTTCACATGATGGTGGTACCTGCTGCTTCTGGATGCTCCACTGCAGCAAGTTGCACAGACCAGGGAGGGGTAATTCCCACACAGAGCTGTTGGGGATCTTCCTACATCCCTCCTTGTCAGAGAGGACCTCACCCTCCTACCATGCGTGGATTCCACCTTGCATGGGGACAGCAAACATAAGAAGCATCGCATGGAGGAGGTGTGGTACCCAGAGAAGGTGTGACACAGGTCCCTGGGAGAAGAGGAAAGTCCTCCCTCTGCTACAGCAGCCTGTGCCTTAAATTCAGCCCCTCTGAGCTGGTGGTTTGGCTGCTACCAGGTCTATATACACAAACAAGAGGAGAAATGTATAAATGGCCTTCCACACGGACCACAGCCGGCTCACTGGGGATGTCCACCACACCAGGCACGCTGTGATTCTCATCAAAGATGTTCCTTTAGAATTTCTTGCCTTTTTCCTCTCTTTTTCTCCATTCTGGATGCTGGGTAACAAACCACAAAGCATCAAACAGCTTCCCAGAGCCCAGCTCCAAGGCACCAGGGCCCCCACTCCCCCCTCATCTCCCTTGATGTAAGGGAGCTTCCCAGTGTAAATTTTAGGCTTGGTTTGTCAGGGATCAAACTGTGCCTCTCCCCCAGGGATCTTCCATCTCTGCTCCATTAAAGAGAAAAAAAAAGAAAATTTGTAAAACCCTAACATTTAACAGGGCAGCTGCAGGGAGGGTACTTGACTGATTGAGATTTTACCTGGCCCTTACAGGCAAGCTAAGGTACTTAACATAGAAATGAGGTTTAGTCACAGCAAGGCATTTGGGATTAGAGTTGGCTGGAGAAACTCTGATGGAACCACGTTCCTCCCGAATATGCACTCCTGTCAAAATTGAAATGCTTTGTGAGATTGAATAGGTTTAGCCAGAAGTTCATTTTCTAAAGAAAAAAAATAATAATAATAATAAAAAAAATCAGTCAGCAGGTACAGGAAAACATGCTGAATGAAAAAAAAAAATATATGCTTTTTCTCTTGAGCCATGCCACTGTGCATGTTGTTGGAGAGTTTTATTGTTTCGGCTTTTTTAAGTCGTGCATTACTCAGGGAGGAACCTGAGGAACTGTGTTCTCTCTAATGACAAATTTACCCAAGCTCAGCAATTCCCCCACTCCCTGCTGGCTTGCAAGCTGGTAGCCCTGAAGACATTTATGGCTCTGCAAGAGATGCTTGCCGTTGGACTCCCAGGCCGGTGTGACTCAAAAACACTCTATCAAAACCCACCCGGAGTGAGCCTGGGGAGGCAAGGAAAGCCCAGCAGGACTTGAACAGGCAGCATAATTGCAAATAGAGTAGCAACAACCTTTGCCAAAGTGAGTCCACTGCAACAATCGGTGATTTCTCACGCCATCCCCACAACTTTTGGGGAGCATCATCCCATTGGAAAGGAGCAGAAGGGATGGGGGAGTTCCTCAGTGGGGAGAAGATGGGTGAGTGACTTCCATCCTGGATGACGGAGCTTGGGTTTTCTGCAAGCCTATTGTTTTCCCTCTGCCAAAATCCAACATTGTTCCTTTTGGGTAAACCTGTTACTGGAGTCTCTTGGCAAATACTTGTGCTCATGGATGGACAGATAAAATATCAGGGTCAGGTTTTCATCAGGAGGTGAGAACTTCCACTCAAGTCAGACTATGCTCTGGTTTGAGCACGGATGATGGCCTGGGCTTCTCATCCTCCAAGACAGCACCCTTGAGCACCCACCTGCTCACCAGACAGGGGAAGGAGCGCTGGGATTTCAGGGTGCTGGAACCAGCATCAACCCCCAGACCAGACACATGGATTTTGCACAGCCCTCTCCTGGGATCATAGCCCACGGAGGACTGCAGCCATCTCTGTGCTTATTTAGCAGATGCTGACAGCCTCTGATGCTCAGCTCCAGGAGGCAGAGACTCCAAAAATCACCCCTGAATCACACTCTCCATCAGGATGCCTCAGCTTAGTGTTTCAGCTGCCCTGCTCAGAGTGGGTAGGATGGGAGGAGATGTTTTTCCAACAGCAGGAACTGCAGGCAGAGCAGCTGGACCTAGCCACAACATGGGACCCCAGCTAGAGCACAAACCTCAGCCCGTATCTCACCAAAACCACAGAGGGCTACAGACTATACAAGCAGTCTTCGGGGGGACAGCCAACAGCCCAAGGTGGTCCAAGGGAGTGAATTCAGAGTTATCCTCCAGCTACCCACTGTCATTCAAAAGCAAGGAAGGTTTGTGCCAGACCTCAGGCTGGGGTTTGCCCACAAACCTGCTGACTGCTAGCCCTGTAACCCCAGCTGTGTGCCTAGCCATCCAGATGAAGCAATTCCGGGGGGAGTGTTTGTTTTTCTTACCCCCTCCCCTGACTTTGGGATGAGAGGACTCTTATAAAGAGCTTCCGCTTCATCTCATTGCCAAGCAGACATCGCCGGTTTCTGCCCTCACATCATGCTCTGAGGACAGATAGAGTTTTCTGCCCGGGCTTAAAAAGAACATTGTTTGCAGAACAGAGCGAACAACATGTGAAAAGTAGATGGAGGAAAAAAAAAAAATAAAGAGAAAGAGATCTGTGATGTTTGCTGGAAGAAAAACCCGCTCGTTTGTTTGGACGAGGATTCTCAGCACGTACAATCTCAGGAACAAAAGGAGATGCTTGTTCTCTGCCGTGTTTGTAGGAAGAGTCCTGTAAATATTCAGGGGTGTTTGTGATATAAAGGAGATCACTTGCCTGCCTCCAGAAACCACTCTCAGCACCCTTCAAAAATCACAGCTGGATGGTACAGCCTTCATACAGCCCCACAGCTCCCATCCCCAAGCCTTGCCCTCCGTGTTCAGCAGGGAACAAGCAGCCTGTTCAAATAGGAGTAACCACATTACTAAAATTCCTTTGGGCAGAAGTTTTGGGGAAGAAGCACGGCTCCATCTGACCTTGCTGGTACTTGACAAGATGTAGGTCAAATATTTTAATTGCCAAGTCGCTAATCCCCCATGCACAGCATTTCAATATTTGTATTGCTGCGGACTTATTGCCTTCTGAAGCCGTGGGGGGAAAAGAAATAGCTGCCTGGATTGATGGGCTAGTAATTTCTGCCAAAATACAGCGCTGGATACCACTGCTCAGGATGAGTTGTTGTGACTGCAGGGAGAAGGGAACGGAGCAGGGAGGAATTGCTGCTTCACCTGCTGCATTTCTGGTTGGATTCAAGGTATTTGCCACCTTCCCAAAACACCGGCTGCATCCTCCAGTGTCCAAGCACAACTGTCATGACCTAGGCAGGCAGCACACCCAGCCCAAATATACCCTTTGAGCCTCCCCTCTTCCATCACCATCCAGACACAGTCATTTTTTATTTTGATAAGCAACCAGATGATGAACCAGTCCCACCAGTGTGAGCTCCTGCGAGCATCTCGTAGGTTCAGGTGCTCGCCAGGGACTCCATGCCCACAATGCAGCCACCTCAGGGCTGTAGCACTCCCTGCAACCCAGGACTCCTTCGGCAGGGAGAGGACTAGCAAATTGCATCGATTTTCCCCGAGGAATTTGAAGAGATGGAGTGTAATTACCCATGATGGAATTTGGCTTGCACAAGAAAATGCTACAGCAGGAGTCACAGCTCCCAGGTCACACAGGGACAGGCAGGAGGGAAAGGGACCCTGAATCATCAACTCCAGACCCTGCCACCACTGGCAACTGTGTCACGTAATCCAATTCAGAAATCTATCATGGAAATCTTAAAATTAGCTCAATTTTCTGCCCCAAGCTGCTGCTGGCATCCTGCTCTGTAGCTGCCTCATTCCAACAGCACTGAGGATGCTCCCTCCAAGCATTCTCACCTTGGGGTGGGCTTCCCCACATATCGGGGCACACAGATGTCTTGCCCAGGGACACATCACCCCAGGGCTGGCTTCTCAGCTGAGTACAGCCAGCGTTAGCTCAGTGATAGCACCTCTAGAGAGGAAAGAAATTGGAGGGGAGGGGGGGCGGGGGGAGGGATGCAATGTAGAAAGCATCACATTTTCAGGATAAAATTAAAAAGTCAATTACTTTATAATTTCTCGGGTACAGGAATGATCTCGCTCGTTCAAATAGGGCTTAAGAAGATGAGGTCCTGGCCCAGAATAGAGATAGTGCTGCAGATCTGAGAGCAAATAATAAATTCTGATGAAGACAGGGGTTGCGTCATTAAAAAGGAGCGGGCTGGATTCTGCCCTTACATCTACCCCTGTAAATCCCAGACAAAGGATTTTCTAGATTACGTATGTGCATTCCTTTCCCTGCTGCTTCACTAAATACTGAACAGTGCCCATTTCCCAGCATATGCTGGAGCCCTTGCCCCAGGCATGGAACAAGCAGGCAGCTCTTTGGGGCAGCTGGTACTTTGGACCTCAGGGCTATCCAGGGAAGTTGATACCCCGAGGAAAGAAAAGTGTTGTTTGGGATTGGGGGTTTTTTTCCACCACCTGACAGGGAAGATGTACCTTCGCTTTCGTGTGGTGAATGGAAAGCTCAGGTTGTGACACTGGCAGCCCATGAGGCTTGATGCATGGCAAGAGGAGTCAGACAGGTTGCCTCGCCTGCACAGGAGACCTGGGACGTGCCACTGTCTGCTGGAGCATTGCTTGGAGGTGCTTCATTTCCAGCCTCCTTCTTGCAAATAAGAATAAAACTTTTTTTTTTTTTTTTTAATTTTTATCTCTAGGTTCATTCATGAAAATCTGTTCTTTGGGCACCTGATAGCAAAGGATATCCTGGCTTTTGGATGCAAGAGGGCAGAAGAGGCTGTGCCTGCTGGGGTACAAGGATCATACCCCTCTTTTGCTCCATCTCCCCCACATCTGGCTGCTGCAAAGGGAGCATCTTGCTGGCAGAGCAGCATGTATAACTGCACAAAGTGGGTTATGGCAGGGGATACTGGCTTCCAGGCCAGGCAGGTCCTTCCATGTGTGAAGTCTCACCGGTGATCCCTTGGGGACAATTATCAAATGGGAGAGTTAGTCATCCCAACCCAAAGCCATTAGTTACAAAACAGGCAAGAGGGCTTAAAGCTCTTATGCTTGAACATGTTAGCTCAGCCCTTTAGGGAACTCCTGATGTGCCAGAGCATCTAATCTCTGCAAATCACTTTTATTCTGCCTTGGTCTGGGTTTTCCTTTTTAATCAACTTAATCTTTATTCATGAGGTGTGTTGCTGCATTACAGAAACGCCCAGATCCTGAGCATCAAGCTCAGGGAACGGAAATTGGGGAAATTTGGTGTTTGTTCCAGCTGGGGCTTAAGGTCTGGAGCAATTTATCTGGACTTGTGGCTGGCCCTAGTACTCCCTCCATCTCCCAGCAGGGAGAAGGAGGAGGTGGGAAATGGCGCAGACCCACAGAGGACAAGAGCTACACCCCAAAACAGGAACACTTTGATCACTACATCTCATTGCTATATTTAATCAACGAGGTCCACACTCACTGAACCTTGCCAACAGAGCTTTTTTCAAGAAAAAAAAATTTAAAAAAAATTCTTTGAAATAAAACTAATAAATTAAAGGGATCAAAGAAATGAGCGACCAGCAAGTGACAGAAACATGAAGCAAACAATAACAGAAGTGCTAATGGGATTTTGAGGGGAGAAGTGGGGCAAGAGGGAGGCTTTGCTCCCAGAGAACCAGGACCCCATGACCCATCCCATGTAGGCTCAGCCCATTCCCCTGATCCATGTCCACTTAAGAGTTTGACAAATCATCTCCAAAAGAGGACACAAGCAGAGCATGGCAGGACAGGGCACAGTTTGGCATCCAGCACGAGCTCCTGGGAGCTGCAAAAACACCAGTGCTGGGGCTTCTGCTTTGGGAAGACAAGAGCAATTTCACTGTACACTTCCCTGGAAGCCAAAAGCTGTCATTCAGGGGTTCTGAAGAGGGGCTGGTTGAGCATGACCTCAGCCCCACAGACCAGCCCCAAGGCACCCCCAGTTTCTCCCATACAAATGGCAGCGCTCAGCAGCCTGCAGTACCACTACTTGCATCCTCCAAGGATCAGTTCCCCCCACCATCTATGATCCATAGGTACTAATGACATTGTAATTCCTCTAATGAGCTGTAATTAATTAATTACCCTGTTAGCACAAGAGTTTTACATTTTTTGGCAAACATAGTGCCATTTTGTAGCTAGAGGGAGGCCCTTCCCCAGCAACATCTGGTTCTGATCGCAGCTGCACACAAGCCCCATCCCAGCACCGAACACACTCACTTTTTGGCCAGGGGGCTCTTTCCCCTCCATCTCCATCCAACACTGTTTACACCTTACAGAAAGGGCCCTGGAAACAGCCACACAGCTCACAAGTCTCCCCTGAATTACGGGCAACGAAGTCACAGGCATCAATTCAGAGGGTTCACAGGCATCTCCTCCATCAGCCCCTTGAGAATATCAATTCCCTCCGGCAAATTTAACATGAAAAACACACTACAGGCAGAGAGTAACAGACACCGGGACCCTCTGTGGTCCCTGCAGAGAGCAGTAACATGCTGGAGGAGAGTCCCAAAAGCACTGATGATGAAGACAAAACAGGGCAGGGGAGGGCAGAGGCAATGTCTGAGCTGTACAGAACAGCACAGCAGCTTCCCGGGTTGCTCAGAGCCACACTGCAGCCCCCCATGGCCCCGGGGTGCAGGATGGCACCCATGCACAGCAGCCACAGAGCCACCTCTCTGAGCCCTGCTCCTCCATTACCTCCATGATAAATAATTGAAGGACCAGTGTAAAGGCATTAAAGTTTCAGGGACTGACACATTCAGAGCAAGACAGCAGGGCTGCCACTAATTAACCCCGCGCAGAGCAGGCAGCAAGGTTCAGGTCCCTGCCCATCTGCCCCCATGGACAAACCCTTCTCCCTCCCCACCCCTAAATCCAGTCTTCCCAGATCTTCTTTCCAAGAGCATCCACCCCAGACTACAGGGGAGGTTTGCTCAACATCAGATATCTCAAAAAAAAACCACCCAAAAAACTTAAAGGGGGGTAGGGGGGTCATCCCAGGGAACATGGTTTTTTATAGAGCATATGGCTTTGCATGGAGCCAGCTCTGAGCAAGGGTTACAAGTTACCTTTGGCTGGCTGTGGAGGCTGAACAGGAGGGCTCTTCTGCGGGAGCAGATGGAGCCAACGTGCCTGGGAGCCAGCCCAGCCCTGCTGCAGTGACAGACTGTCCCACACCACCTCCCTCAACGATGCTGCACTGAGACCCCCATGCAGGAACCAGGAGAAGCACCTGAGGGACTGAGCGCTAATACAATTCATCTAACCACCAAACTCCACACCAGGCAGCCCTCCACCAGCATCAAACTCACCCCACCTGTTTCCTCCTATATATAACCCAGCAGGATGAGGCAGAGGAGGAGGATGCCTCTCCTCTCTATAAGCTCAGCTGGGCAGAGCACACCGTCTTCCCCTCAAATGGTCACATCAATTAAGCTAATTGCATCCCCCTGATGCTGGTTCCCTGATTGTGCAGCCCAGGCTGCCCCAGGGCAGAGGCTCTGCGTCCAGCTGCGCTTTTGGGGTTACGAGCACCCTGTGTGCAAGATGGGATCCTCCAGGTAAAACTCTTTAGTCACATTATTTGCTCTTATATCTGCACTGAGTGTGACCACAACCCACAGCAGCGGGGGTAGATGCAGGAGGAAAGCCCGTCCCTCCACAGTAGGTGGGGGTTTGCTGGAGCCCAGCTTGTGGGGCAGCAGGTCCAGGAGGGGTTTAGGGCTGTGAATGGAGGCCAGGATGCTCAGGCAGCTCCTTTGACTTCCCTTTGCTCGCTGCGTCACCTTCAAAAATGAAGTGCTGCTCACATTAGGAAGCACAGACGAGAGGGGCCGTCTGAGCTGAGGCTGTCACCAGAGCTGGGTTTTGGTGAGCCAGGGCCACGACTCGGCAATTAATCCTCCCCCATGACACCACCTGGGCCTGGGTGCAAGTGAGCATTTCCTTGATTAAAAGAGATGGGTAAATGCAGAGCTTGGTCCCAGCAGCCTCCCAGGAGAACAAGGCAGGACTGTACCCCGTCAATGAGCCCAGCTCACCAAATTGTGGGGAGCACTGTGGGTCCCCAGGACACCACTCAGCACCACAGGCCATCCGCTGCTTCACACTCCCTCCTTCCCAGGCAGCCAGAGGTTGTTTCCCTCATTAATCCAGCATTTGCTCCTCTGAGGATGCTCCTGCCCTTTCAAGGCATCTCCTGCTTTGTCACCTGCCTTTTCAGATGCTGCAGACACAAAAGACCACACTTTCCATGCGATGCCACCCACAGGGTGCTCAGCCTGGGCATGCACCAGCACCCCAGGGTGCAACCTGGCAGCCAAGCTAACAATGCCACCCGTTGTCCTCTTCTTCTACCCCCAGGCCGTTGTCCCACTTTCCACCCTTTTTTCACCACTTTTTGTCTTTCAAAGAGATTTTGTAAGAAGTTTCTTTCATGTCAATACTATAAATATGATGCTTTGGCATTTTGAAGGCCACTTTCTCAGGACTGTCCTGGAGCAGGGTCAGCCCTGTCTTCCAGGCTGATCCCATTTTGACCCTCTCCTTCCTGTCTCTGGACAGGGACCCTTCCCAGGTCTCTTTTTCCCCCTTGTGTTGTTCTTGCACCTGCTATAGCTTGCTTAACGCCAAATATTTTATAAGCTTTTTGGAAAGATACTGGGGAGATTTCCTAGAAGAGGAAATATTCAGAGCTGTGAGCTGCTCCTAGGGGTGCACCAAGCCCAGGGACAGTTGCAAACCCCCTCACCTCACACAGAGGAGCCCAGCAGAGGCCAGCCCTGGCCTTGCCACCTCATTCTGGTGGCACCAAAGTGTGTTAGGTGTGCTTTGAATGTGCTTTTTTGGGTTAGTGGGGGTTTTTTTTGGTTTAGTTTTTTTGGGTTTTTTTAATATATCATCACCCCTTTTCATTTGGGCCTCTGACCAAGCCATGAACTTGCATTGCTCCACTATCAGCTGCAAAGATCTGCTCGGCGTCTGCTGGCAAGGAGGGCAGTGATCCGCTGTGGCTGCTCGGCTGGCAGCCATCCACCCTTCCCACCACCTCTGCTGCTTTGGCAGGGCAATGCTCATCACCCTCCTCAGCTACCCGAGCACAGCGTGAGGCAGCAGGACCCCCTGGATGACTGAGGACATCCAGCATCATGGAGGGTTTCAGGATGGAGAAGAGGGGCTCACACCAGCGGGTGAGCCCAAGCTGGCATCTTGGCCCCATGGGTTCCCCCGCAACATCCCGATTCCCCGCGCCGGGTGTCAGGATGATGAAGCCAAACCGGGCTCGCCAGAGCAGGCACAGCACCCAGCAGCTCCCATAATTAATGGCACCGCCAGTACTTCCCTGCTGGGCTATGAATAAAACATCCTTTCTGAAGACCCAAACTTTGAAAAATCTCTTTTTTCCCCAGTTAATTATATTTGGCGGGACACTGTGCTTTTATTATTTTTCTCCTCCTGCTTAATCAAGGGGGTGAAAGCTGGTTTTGGACCTCAGTTTCCTTCAGACTGATGCTCGCTTTCCTAGAGGGAGGTATAACTGCCAGGGAGATTCCCTGCNGGCTTTGAACCTGCTGGATCTCTAGAGTTGCTACAGCCATTGGATTTTTTGGCATTTCTGGGTCCTTCAGCATCCAAGAGCCTCTCCTGGAAACCAGCCTCCCCAGGCCCTTTCCATCTTGCAAACATTTTTGCCGCATACCCAGGTTATGGACATGAAGTGATGAGTTTTCTTTCTGAAGAAGGGGCTGCACTTGGTCCCTGCCCACTTAATCTGGGGAAAGAGGGAGAAGAAAGCAGCTGATGTAAGCCCAAGGGATGCCAAACACTTCAGATTAACTCCTGGGATGACTTTCAGCACATGCCCGTGCCTCAGTTTCCCCATGTCTGTTGAAAACCCACTAAATACAGTGGAGGTTTTTCCCTGCCTGCCTGGTTTTGAGCTTTGGCTAAGGCAGACGATGCTCACAGGGGGCTGGGAACAGCTTGGGGGGTGAGGATAGATGGAGGCTGCTCACAGCTGTGGGGCTCCAATGAGACCCTGTGTTTTCAACTCTGCACAGTCACACTGCCACAGCTTATATATGTGTTTCTCAATCCCAACCAACATTTATCCATGTAGTGCCTGCAGAATTCAGGGATTTGCGTTCCCCACTGCTTCTGGGGAGGCTGAGCCCTGTGTCCGAGCCACAAGCCGGTCCCACCCAGCAGCTTCTGCCAGGCAAGCAGCTCCCGTTGCAGCTTGGCTTGGGGACCCACAGCAATGTCTGAGCACATCCAAGTCCCTGAGCATCTCCCTCGGTGGATAAAGGTGTAATTCCACCCCAGGCTTCACTGGCTCCCATCCAGGAGAGCTGCATTAGCAGAGCTTTGGCAGGCCAGGAATGGACCCAAAGCCAGGTCCTGCCATTGCAGAAACATCTCAGCCACCCAAAGCGCTGCTGCCTGGCCACACTGGGTGCCAGCCAGCAAGAGAGGATGCTGCCCTGTGTGCCAGGGCAGAGCTTGGGGTTGCACCATGCTGGGACACTGCAGCACGGTCCCCTTGCAGGTGGCAACAGCCAGGACTTGCATTTCCCCAGTGGTTCCAAGCTGCGGTTTTGCAGGTTGTGTCTGGGTAATGGCAGCACTGCCTATGCCATCCCCAGCCGAGTGGGACCTTGAGCAGAGATACGAGCTCTGGGAGACACAGCAATTTCCTGCCCGAGCAACAAGCACTTTGCTCCTCACCGGTTCCAGTGCCAGCCAATTTTCTCTCTCTGACCTCCTTCCAGCTCGGCCGTCCAGCCTCCAGCAAGGTGCAGGGCTGCAGCCAGCAACCAGCAGATCCAACCTGTTTGGGACAGTCACTAGCACTGGCTCAGCCCAGTTTCTCCCATCCTGTATGGTGCCTTCTCCTTCCCTGGCATGCCCCAGGGAACTGATGGCATCCTCTGCACGTTCTCCCTTGCTCCTGTCTTCCTGAAGGTCCTGGAAAGGTTCAGCTCTCGGTGAGATCTGTGCTGTAACTCTCAAAAGCTGGAGTGTAAGTACTTGAAGTGCTCTTGAAGGTAAGAACTGGCACCCTTAGCACGAGAAAATGTAGTTGCATCTACTCACACAAGCTAAGGATGCTTCACTCGGATTTTAAGAGGGGGGCTGCAGAGGGAAGGGATCTTCTAGGAGCTTCATCACCACGGTGAAAGTCTAGAGCTAATAAAGGAAATCAACTCTGCCAAGGTGGAGAGGGACCAAGGAGAGGAAAATGAATCTAAAGAGGACCACTAAAAATCCCTCAGTGCTCTTCAATAAAGCAGAGATTAGCAGGTGGATTTGCGGCCAGGCTGCAGGCTGGGACTCAGATCTGCTGCTGAGGTTTTGCACGGGCTTGGGTGAATCGCTTCATCTCATCCTGTCCTCCTGTTTCCCCACCTGACAAGTGGAGACAGCCTTGATTCCCCGGCAAAAGCTTCATTTGGTGATGGCTGTGAAGCCCTTTGTGATCTCCTGGAGAGGGGAGAAGCCATGGGAAGTCAGGAGACAGCACACTGGGGTGGTGGGGAACAGCAGGTATGATCTGTGCTCCTCCCTGCAAGAGGAATCTTCCCTCGGATGCTTTCGTCAGCCTCAGCTAATTGCTCATTTGATGTCATCGGGATCTTGGCACTGCAGATCAGCCCTGGCTCCACAGCCAGGATTGCAGTGGCTCCCAGCTTTCCCAGCCCTGTGTCCACTGCAAACAGAGCATGAGGGTTCCAATCTGCTGAAGACAGCTTTATGCCCGCGCACCAAAGCCAACAGATTCCCTGTTGAGCAGGGGATTTTCATAAAGGTGATGAGATCAAGACCTCAAAGGACAAGGCAAAGCACACACAGGGCATATGGGAGATGAGACTTTGCAAAGATGAGCGGGGTCTCACCTCCAGCGGTGTTGGGATGAGACTTCCCTGCCTGTGTGTCCCAGGGCACCTCCCTTTATCTCCCCAGGGATGGAAACCAGCCTCCTGATCCCAGAGCCACAGCAAGGATGCAGCAGGATGCCTTTGCTGGATACTGGTATCACAAGCCCCCAGGCACATCTTTAATGCAAATAATAAAGACGGATTTGAGCTGGCAAACAATGATGGAACCAAAGCAATCCCAGCGGGAGCATATTTTTATAAGCTGGGGCTATAAGAGAAAGGGCAGGAAACCTGGCACATTGCAAATCACTCTCCTGTCACTTGCTGTAATCTAGAAATGCTCTATTAAAAATAAGAGCAGCCCCGGCTGCCGTCAGTGAGGCAGAATGAAGGCCAGGGCGAAGGGCAGCCTGGGTTTGGGTCTGGCTGCCAGGTAGATGGAGATCTTTGAGGCTGTAAATGCTGCTCTGCTTCGATTTATAAATACGTAGAGCTGCCCAGCTCAGCGACATCCATCACCCAGAGCCAGCAGATGCAGCTGGGGGGAGATGCCTCCCTCCCTCCTGCCCAGCCAGGCTCAGTTCTGCTGCTCTGTCAGAAAAGGGCTCAGGACACAGCCCCGTGTTTCCAGTTTGCCTCCAAAAGCACAGTCCCTGGATAAGGAAGGAGCAGGCAATGCACAGAGCACAGGGCTCCTGCATCCTGGGCAGCTGAGGACAAGGGGACACCCCTAATCCCCAGAGCAGCCCTGGGTTGCTGGTCCAGCTGATGACAGATCATCAGGCATAGAAGGATAGCACACATCCCTCTCCTCCTCCTCTGTGTGTTTCCTCTTAATGAATTGGACCCAGCACTAACAAGGACAGGAAGGTGACTCCTCTTTCCTTGGCCATGGCCACTGCAAGCCCCCGGGGCCTACTGCTGAACTCCGAGCATTGTTAAAAAGGTCACCTAATGGTGATTCACCTGAAATATGAAAACCTGGGGAAACAGGAGCTCTTTGCCAATTCAGCACAAAGTCAGTCAATAATTATGGAGGGGAGCAAAATAAAATTCAAGGGTATAAAAGCACTTAATGGCTTCCAAAAGGAGCGGTTTTGCCTGGGAAACACAAACACCTGCTTGCTTTGAGGTTTTTCCAGGTGAAAACTTTGACAGCCTTTTAACATTTTGATTTTTCAGTAGCTCTGATCACAGAGGACAGAGCAGCTCAAGAAGAGACAAGAAGCACCCCAGACAGGAGCAGGAACCTTCTCCCTCCCTCCTGTCCCAGCTCCGTCAGGGTTTCCACCACTACAAGTCCTATTTTCTCACGTCTCTCCCACAGTACAACCAAACTCCCTGGACCTCCCCAGCTCCAAGCATCGATCAAGAGATCTGCAGATCCCAGGCATCTCCTGACCACAGGAAAGCCCAGGGCAGGGCTGGGCGAGGTGACCCCAACCCAGCACCCTGCTGTAAAATCCTCTGTGGACGGTGCACATCAGCTTGTTCAAATAAAGGCCCATCTGTGCAATTATTTACAGGAGGATGTTTGCTCTGTCGCAGGAGCTCATTTGACCATGACAGTTTAAACAGAATGGAGAAGGGAGAACTGAGCAGGGTGTCCTAGAGACGGGACATGGCCCTGTGGGTCCTTCTCATAGTCTGATCCTCACACCAGCACCCCAAACACCATGAGCACCTCATTGGCACAGACGCAGAGGCTGGGATCCGCAGACAGCCACTGGTCCCAGGACAACCTGCCTTGCAGGTTATAGGAGACGCAAAATGACTTGTCCATACACAGACTCAAAAAATCCCTGTTGGTGGCCAAACGTCCAGGGAGTCCCTTCAGAGATCACCCTGTGTGCTGCAAACAGCCCCCAGGTGGTGAGGTGGGGATAAGCAGAGCAAGGGAAAGCCCTCACAGAAACAGTTCCTCCAAAAAGCAGGTGCCTGCTCTCACCTTGTTGCTCAGCTGGGAAAGAAAAGCCCTGCTTGGGGGCTGGAGCACCTTGCTGCACCCCAAGGTAGACCAGAAAACCACCCTGAGTCCCTTCAAGCACCGAGATAATCCCCAGGCCACCACATCCATTCTTCCCTTTGTCATTGGGGCAGAAAAGGAGCCCAGCCCTAGAGAAAAATACCCAGATTTCCTCCCAACCCTTCTGGGTCCCATGGAAGATCACAGTTTGTCCCCTGAGCTTCTAGGACATGTCCAGCACTCATGGTCTGATGGAGATCACCCCTTTGAACCTTCATATGCCCCTTCCTAGCAATCAAGGAGCCTCCTGGACCATGGTAGGAGGTGAAGCACAGCTGAAACAGCCACACATACTTGCCCATCCCATCCCAACTCACCCACACAGACTCAAGCTCACTCAGCTCCTTCTTTCCCAACAGCCTGAAGATGGCTCCTGGAGCTCTCCTCTTGCTCCTACCTCCAAAGCACTGGTAGAGAAAGATCTCACCTCTTCAGAGCCAGCCCTCATCACCCTCTGCTGCTGCCAGAGCCCAGAGCCAACCGCTACGTGTTTACGCCTCCCATGGGTGAGGCTGAGAAGCTGAGGAACATCAGCAGCTCAGAGATGTTTCCCCTGGATGGATCAAGAGCAGAGAAAGGGCTGAGGAAGTATTGAAAACCTGCATTAGAGCCAGCAGCGCTTGCTCAACCGCTGGTTAGTGGCTCCACAGGAAACACCTCCCTGTGCTCACCTGGAAAGACATGTTCCTAACAAGGCATGGCTGTCAGTGGGCAGGGAGTAGACAGGAGGCCACAGGAGGAACACCCTTCTGTGGCCACCGTCCCACTGCCAGCTCTCACAGACGGGTATGAGACGTGGCTGCCATACTTCAGGACACATGGCCCCAAGTAGCACAGGATGCAGCAGAATGCTACCACTTCTGTCAGGAGAAGGTTACTCAGATCAAAAGTATGGGCTTGTGTGTCATAAAACCAGACACTGCTTCCTCCTCCCACCACCTTCACCACAGCGTTGGGCAGTATATCTGGTGCACACCACAGCACTCCAGCCACATGGCTGGTGGCCTTGATGGTCAGAAGCACCTTTCCCGTCACACCCCTGTGACTCCACCACATCCCCTCAAAGCATGGATTGGAGGAGACCTGCATGGACATGACAGGAGCATTCACATCCTCAACAAGGGGCATCCAGGGTCTCTCTCAGCTGGCACTCAGCCTTACCTTGTGACATGGGACATGTCACCCCTTCTCCTCCTGTGCCACAATGGTGCCAGCCACTCAGAAAAAGCCACATAGCTCCACTACCATCAGTGCCATGACTTGTAGCCATCTCCCAAAGGCTGGTCTCGCTCTTCCCAGGTGTTGAGTACTTTCCATATTCAAACCCCTCTGCAGATGCTGCTTCAAACAGCTTCTAGCTGAATAAAGCCCATATCAGCTGCCTTCTTACACCTTGACGAGGCCACACACCCATTCTGGTCCAGAGCTGTGGCTGCCCCAGGCTCAGGAAGGCTGGGACATTAGGTGGGAAAATGTTGATTTTGCAAGGGGGTCTAACAGGACAGGAGAAGCAAAGCTCTGCAGATCAAACCAAGCCAGGAAGAATTTCTTGCCAGCCACAAGTGAAGGGAGGAGAGGAGGAGAACCAGGTGAAGCTAGGGATGAAGTACCATCTGCCATATGTCTTTGCAGGATGCCAGCCAGATTTCACAGCCCTGAAAAAGAGACCTCTCATTTGCAAACACAGGATGGTGTTTGGTGAAATCAAAGGAGCTGTGGGGTCAAGACGAAACACTCCATAACTGTGAGTCAGCCTGTAGCGTTGCTGTGGACAGGAAGACTGTGAGTCATGGGCTGCAGCTGGTTTGGAGATGACCACTAAGAACATCACTGTTATTTATAGCCAAGACACTGACAAGGGCCGAAAGACCCCAGCAGCTGCCCTGGGGCAGGGGCCACATGGTACATGGCCAGCACATCATGTCCTGGGCACCTGCTGCTCTCACCTTCTGCGGCCCCATCCTGGATTCCCAACCTGGAGCTGTGTTGTCCCTAGTGTGCTGGATGTGTCACCTTCATCCAGGTGACAATCTCCATCCAACAGCCAGTCTCAATGCTAAAGCCAATGTCACCAGTTGCCTAAATACAGCATTTCCCAAGGTTCTCCCACCGTGAGTACCATTGTTGGAAAGAAATGCACTGAAGAACAAACACAGATTTTGCAGCAGGATTCCTAACATAATTTATCAGGAATTCAAGAGGCACCAAGGAGATACAGGAACTCTAGCATGAAGTTTCTCTTCCACCTTGAAGGCTTGGCTTCTCTGGGTTTTCCAGCCAGACCCCACCTTGGTGGCTCAGAGTTCTCCTCCTGACTCTACAGCCATCTTTCGTCATCTCAGACTCATCCTCCATCCTCCTCTGCACCCTCATTTGGAGGCATTTGGGTCGTGTCTCACCAACGGTGAAGGAGCAGCTGTGAGCACAGCACGCTGAGCTGCAAGGCCAGGAGCAAAGCTTGCCAAGAGATTTGAAGAAGAGCTGGTTATGAGTAGCTGCCCTTCACTAGTTGGTTTGCTTCATGCCTCCCTTCCGACTGCGCAGTACACTCAGCCAAGTATCATTAAAGGTTTGTCCACACGCTGATCACCTTATTTGCCTTCAAAGCTGGAGCAAGATCCCTCTCTCTGGGGAGATGTGGTAGCTGTTGCACCACCTTCAAAGCCAATGGAGGCTGCGCAGGACTCGCTCCAATCTTCAGGAATTGGTCAGGATGCTTCAGAAAGAAGTGGCTGGGTGCCTTAGAGTGAAGTATGGGTTGATAAGTGGGGAGTGGAGAGAGACATTTTAGCTCCTACTGGGTAATTATCACCTATGGAAGGCTGAGGAGTTAGCTGGTGGGAGGGAAATTATAACCTAGCATAAAACCAATCTCTCCCAAATCCAGTCTCTTTACTGCTCCGAAGTGTTTGGGCTGGTTCCAAAGCCTGGCTTCTGAAGGAGTTTGGAGAGGTCCCTCAACAGACCTCCGACACGGCTGCAAACCAGAGACTGCATCCCTTTTGTTCAGAGTCATAGAAAAGCAGGCGATGCTACACAGCGAGAGGCTGAAGGAAAACAAATGGCTTCGTTCAGGAGAACCGGTTGTGTTGAGATGAGAAGTGACTTAATTACAATAAGTCCTTTTGCAGCACAACTGCCAGGTGCTAAAAGACTTTTTCATTTAGCAAAGAAAGGCAGATCCACACCAAGCATCTGGAAGCTGAACCCAGAGAAAATCCAATTAAAAATCAGGCAATGCTGCGAGTAGAACAAGCTATGAAGTGATGGATTATTCATTCCAGGATGTCTTGAATTCAAAGGCAGGGAAATCTAATAGATCCTTCTAGTGCTATATCTGTTGATGATGAATGTTCCTGCCCAAGCTCTGGGAGCATGCTTGCTTCATGGCAAAAGCAGGGCCAGGAGTTTGGCTAAATGCAAAGTTCCCAGGCACGTGACATGGGATGACCCACAAGTCCTACTAGGTAAGTCACACTATTTCATGCTTGAAAGCATTAATAATCCAGAACTAGCAGCTAACTCCATGGAAACCAACTGGTACTCAGTGACAAGTTCTCCTGTTACTATAGGAACAGGGCCCAAACAAATAAAAATTACCTATAATTTTTCCTCCCCAAAGTTCTCCCACATTGCATTTCCATAGCAACTAACTAGCTCATTAGTGATCTGAACCAAACCAGTGGACTGGTGGAAGTGCCTGGCTGCTACACCTGGCTCTGTCCCCTCTCGTGGTTAGCTGAGAAGAGCCATTAAGATAGTTTATGTCAGTTCTAAGGGGAAAGGCTTGAGCACAAGGAGTTGGGTATCTCAGGGCCGGATTTCTTCATGCCTTCCTCGTGACACTGCTGATACAAATATCACTTGGTCCCTTCTATTTCTAGCTGTCACCTTACACTTCAGGTTCTTGACCTCGTTCCTTCCTTGCCAGACTCCTCATGTTCCCTCCAGGCTCAGCACTGCTCTGTTTGACAGCTGCACAGCTTGGCAATGTTCTCTCATCCTTCTGACCATGATAATTCAGGTCTCTTGGCTTGTTGCTGTTTTCTGCACACACTTCTGCTCACACACTTCATCTGCAGGGTCCTTGCAGGATTCTCTCTTTTCTCATTTACACTCCACAACTACAACATTCCATCCTCCCCTGGCAGTTTACAGTCATGGGTCTCTTCCATCTCCAAGCCACGCTGGAGGATTGCTCAGCTGCTTCCACCCAAGTCCCATCAGTCTGAGCCCTAGGAAAGCCACTGCTCAACTGTACTTGACCAAACCAGCACCAATCACCTAGGTCTGAAGAGATCCACCACTGCCTTCTTTAAAGTATCAATGAACACTGGTGTCACCTTCATGGCCAAGGAAAGACTGTAGCTCTGCAGACGTAGGGCTAGAAGGTTGTGTTGGATCACCTGCTCTTGATTCCAAGACACCCTGGACATAATGTGATCCTCCCCTGAGGCCAATGGACACATTCACGCCCCACGTGCTGCCTGTTCAGGCTGAGCAGCTGGAGCCAGGCGGGATGGTATAAGTGCAGAGGTGCTGAATGCCCTGCTTGGGCTTGGCCATTACAGGAGATGACTGATGACAGAGCAATTGGGTGTCAAACATTGACCAGGGGGAAAAAAAAATTGTTAAAAAAAAAAAAAGAAGGAAGTGGCAGAATTGCTGTTGACAAGTGTTGGTGTAATTAACACAAACAAGTACATTCAAGGAGATTAGAGGCATTAAACCACAGTTGCATGTCCAGGGAGAGGAGATGCCACCTTCAATTAGTGTCAGGGACTTTGGGAAACAGAGATCAAGTCTGATTTCCTTCACTGTAGTAGAAATCTGCTGAAACCTCAAATCTGCTGAAAATCCCCAGCGATCTGCTGACTTGCAGCCACAGGGAAACACAGCCTAGGTCTTCTCGGTTTTGTTTCCTATGATTTGAGTATTTGGCAGCTCTCAAGGAGTAAGTTACGAGAATAAAGTATAAAGGGGGGGGAAAAGAACAACGAGCAAGGAAAGGCAAGCAGCTGAGAGTCTTTGAAACTAGCAATCTTACATCTTAGGCAGGGGTCTTAAATACAAAGTGAGAACAAAAACCTCTAAACAAGTCAGGGGCATTCAAGGGACAACAGCTTTTCTGCCCCGAATTTGCCCTGTCTTCCTTTTTCCCCAGCCTTTTGGGTGGTCAGACCTACTCCTGGATACCTCAGGTCCATGCTGGGCTACAGGAGGGGAGCAATGGACTTGAAGCCCTGCAGAAATGCAGTTTCCTTCTTACATTCCCTTTGTGTTTTTTCCATTACAGAGTTCCTGGGAGTCTGGATCACTCACAGAGAGAACAGCAGTGTTCCTTGCTCCAGAGACCCAAATCTCCAACCCTCCCTGGGAATCACGCAAAGCTGCTGTGCCTTCACCTTGCCCTCCAGCACGACGACTAGCGAACTGCTCCCAAGGATAATATAAGTAGGTGTCCTTTGGGACAACCTGGACACTCAAGACTTGGCGACCTCAGTTAAAATCTTTTCCTGGGACTTCTGATAGAGTCATCTGCACCGAGAGTTCCTCCTGAGCCCCTCATATAAATTGTTGATAAGGGTGAGTCAGTGGAAATGAGATCTGAGTGTTGGTTTCATCAAAGGCAAGAAAAATTACCCTATTTTTTTGTGGATTAAGTGTCACCAGATGGGAGGGAAATCTGTTGCAGAGACCACTGATACCGTCTGGAACCCTGCCCACCCTTTGCACCCTCAGCTCATGACACTTTCTCGTACCACCTCTGCTCCACAGGCTCCTAAATGCAGGAAAGCCTCTTCCGTTCCATCCTCCTCACCAGGCTGCAGGGGTACGTCCCCCACCCCAGCACAGGAACAGCCCTTCCCTCCCACTTCTATGGCTGCCACCTGCCAGGGGAGGAGATGTCCCCATTCCCCAGCACTCATGCCCTCTATTACATAGGTGGTCAGCATCTGGAGCCCTCTACGGGAAGAAGATGGTGCTCATGTTGACGCTTTAGGATCTACTTGGGGATGTTTTTAGATGTTCACTAACATTTTTACACCTTGTGTTTTCTCCACTGGTCAGCAGCTCTACAATAGATGAGGCTTTGAGCCACCTGGTCTGGTGGGAGGTGTCCCTGCCCATGGGAGGGGGGCTGGAATTAGATGATCTTTAAGGTTCCTTCCAACCTAAACCATTCTATGATTATTATTTTCCCCTCACACTGGGGGATAAATGCCCAGTGTCTCAGGCAAGGAATCACAGCCCTGCTCAGCATCTCCAATGCCTTCAGTGCTGCAGCCAAGCCACTGCTGAGGACCAGGGATGGAGGACAGAATGCCAGCTCGCTCTTCCCCACTTGCTTCTTTACCTCCAAAATTACACACACGCAATAAATGCCTAATTAAACACTTGCTGACAAAAAGGCATCTGGGGCAGCACAGCTCTACAAGGAACATTTCCCCCGATCCCAGGGGCTGCACTTCCAGTCGAATTCATGTAAATCACACATGAGTTCCTGTAATTAATTGCTGCTATCCCTGGCTGCACACATGCTGGTGTGAGCGACAACAGACGGAGAGCTGAGTCCATGTCCCCACACTGACACCAGCCAGGTTAGGATGAAGCCAAGCCAGATACCGCGTGTGACCACCATGGAGGCCACGTGGAGCCACCTCAGGGCTTTGCCAAGAAAATTGGCTTTTTTTTTTGGTTTTTTTTTTTTTTTTTTGACCAGAATCAATACAACCTATCTAGGTAAGTCCCTATGGAGACATGCAGTAAATTTACCTGGCCCCAAAACATGATCTGATCCCAAGACAGATGGAGCCCAGCCCCCACATAGCTTCTCCGGTGTCTTGTAGGGACCAAGCAGCAGCAGCTCAGGATCACAAGCCCCCATCTCGCCTCCCTCCTCCCCCAGCCTCATCTCCGTGTCACCCATGGGAATGTGATTATCAGCAAGAGCTCTGCCACCGTCAGATGTGATCAAAACCACAATTCAATTAAATTTGATTGGATTGAAAGCTAAGGGGTTCGAGGAGACAGGCACGTATGCCCAGAGTGGGACATCGTTCCCTGGGAAAGAGGGCTGAGATCTGTGGGAGGGTCACCCCTAAGTGAAGGAAAAGCTGGGACACAGCTCCAGCCCCAGGATGAACTCCATCCCTTCCCTTGGGGCCAGGAGCCTTTGCCAGTTCATGCATCCGCCTTCTGGAGGATCTGAGACAGAGTAAGGTGAACCCAGCCTCCCGGAGATGCTTTTAATTCCTTCTCATCTCTTGAAATCAAATAAAATTCCAAAGGAGAAACTTTGTCATCTGAGCTACACGCCTGGAGATGAAAGGGAATTCTAGATGGGTATTTCATCTCTCGCTCTTGTAGCGAATGTGAAAACGAAAAAAGAAAGAAACAAACAAAAAATCCCAGACGCGGTTAATGAGCTTTGCATTTAAATGTGGCACCAATGTCACCGAGCAGACTGTTCCCTCAAGGTCCCATGTACCTGCTCACATCAGACAATGGGTGTGGGACAACCCCTCAGAGCAAATATTGGATTAGATTAAATTTCACTAGTGTTTACTAAATAAAACATGCATTTTGAGAAATCAAGAAAAAGTTTGTTAAATATTTTAGTACATCTGGTCTGCTCTTCCCCACCCATATACAGACTTACAAAATGCTTTGCATATTTATTTCAGCATGCACTAGATTTATTTAAAAATAGCATCACCAGCACTGGAAACAGCCCACTTGCTTTTCATCTAGATCTTTGCATTGAATCAATGAATCCAAAATTAAACAAGGTTGGGTGAACTAAATCTATACAAGGACCTATTTGCTAATCAATACAGAAATGGATGCCTGGTATCTCTTTACTGTATGAAATATGAGGACTTATGAGAGAGAAATTGCTTTCGTTATTATATTAAAAAACAAAATCAGATTTAATCTCCCCACATTAAAAAAAATAAAAATTATTTATTGGAGAGATGCTTTCTCTTAAATAATTCATGCTGGTTCTATAGTACCAGAAGAGAGAAGACTCCCGTCTTCCATTTCTAATGAGAGGGAAAAAAATATCTCCAATATTTTCTTGGATTCAGTTTCATCAATGCAAAGAGATGAAACCGTCTTTGGCTTCTAGAGGGTGTTCTCCCCAACCACCATGGGGGAGCTGACTGCCCCAAAACACAGAGAGAAACCACAACACGCTGCGTATGGAGGGAGAAAAGTTTCAGACACATCTTGAAGTCAAACTCAGATCACCAGTAAGAGGCATCTGGCTTGGGTGTTGAGGTTCAACAGGTGACAATGGTGACCAAGCAGCCAGAGCTCATCTGACAGAGGGAAGAAGGGTCTCCTAAAGAAGCCACCTCAATATGTCATAATATGCATCCAGCCTCCACGGTCTGTGGCTGGATGTGTTCCTCCAAACCAGGTCGGAGATGAAGCCACCCTGGGCTGCACCAAGCACTGACTGCCCCAGCAAAGGGGAGCTGAAGGACCAAAAGTCAACCCAGGCCACCCCATATGAAGTACATGGGAAACACAAGTCACAGAGGTCAGTGTACACCTCTTCTGGCCCAGAACGGGAACAGAGTTGAGGTTGAAGAGCACAGATTTGAGAAAGAAAGGCTACTGACCTTTTAGCTCATTTTGGGTACAAAATTTAGGGCTGCCTTTGGGAACAGCCTTACATGGCCATGTGCTCAGCCAGGTCCCTTTCTCCTAAGCACGATGCAATAATTGATCCATAGAGGGCTGTACCTGCTCTGCTCTGAATAAATCTGCATATCAGTCACTTGCATGAATGAAAAATGCATGTGCCAGTAAAGCAGAGGTGAAATAATACATCTGTTGTCAGCACTCTATTTTTTCTTTTCTCTCTTCCATGAGTTTCATTAAGAGCCATACCCTCTCTGATAAAGTTAACACCACCAGTTCACTAATTGTTCCTGACGCTTCCCTGTTGCTTTGATGATGGATCGCTGCAGAAACAGCAGCCCCAGGAAGGGAGGGAGGGAAGGAGAAAGTCACCTCTTTGGGCTATTTCTGGAAGAAAACATAACGAAGCTGCCAAGCCTGTGCCAGGGAACAGCCCCAAGCTGGGGACACAGGGGTGACAGGGGTGTCCCAGGAGCCCTGTGAGGTGCCAGCGCTGGATTTGGATTCGGCAGTGCTGCAGCCAGTTCCCGATGTGCTTCCTCTGAACATGCAAAGGCATGAATGAAAGGAGGAATGAGAAATAGCTGACCCTGGCTGGACACATCATGGGTCCAGGGGGGAAAAATGAGCTCAAGGGACAATTCCAGCCCAGCTTTCCCAATCACCTTCATCCACCTGCATCTTTCTGCCCTTCTCAAGGCCCAGAAATGATGGGGTTTGAGCCCAGTGCCCTCTCCACAGGCTGCTGGCGCTCCAGCCGGTCACATCCCCATGGGGAGAGACTCCACAGCACAAAAGATAAGGGAGGGACCGGGTGCTCATTTTCCACTTACACCTCAGATGATTTCAGCCCTCCCGTGGGCAGAGGAAGGGTGGTCGTAGCAGCCAGATCCACCCAACACCACCTCGGGCTGCCTGCAGAAGCCAAGTGAGGCAGAGAAAATGCCAGTGCTCTCCACCTCCTGAGTGAGCCCCTTCTCGTCCCCGTGCTGTCCCCTGTCCTGTCCCTGTGTGGTCAGCAATCAGGGTAGCAGCTTGCAACGCACCCGAGCACACGGTGAAGAGGCAACAGCTACTTCCCACTGGCCCAGATCGAGGGTTTTAATTAAGGTGAAGATTTGGGGAAATAAATGGGAATATCCCTCCCAAAGCTGTAATTAAAGAAACTCAGGGTGAGGCAGGACAATTCCTGGGAGTGTTCAAGGCCAGGCTGGATGGGGCTTTGGTCAACCTGGTCTAGTGTGAGGTGTCTCTGCCCAGGGCAGGGAGGTTGGAACTCAATGATCTTTAATTTCCTTTCCAACACTAACCTTTCTATGATTCCATGACAAGAAGAAAGAATGCATCCTGCTGCTGATTGAGCTCATCTCGAGAGGGGAATGAAGACCCCCATCATAGCCCAGTGGTGCTGGAGCAGCCCCCTCCCCAAGGGGAGGCATCACCCAGGGTCAGGGACGCTGCTCTCCAGGAAAAACACCGGGTCAGTACGTTGCTGCAGCATCACCAGCCAGGAGGGGTGATCAAGGGCACCAGACCTCCAGCCCCATTTCCAGTGGGATGGGAGTGCCTGGCTGGGGAGGATCCAAGAGCTGCTCTGGTTCTCACTGTCTCTCCATCAGCTGCCAAACCAGGAACAGGCCATGCTACCAATTCATTCAAAGTTAGCGCTAGAAACACCAGCGCTTGGTGTATCTCATCAGCCCTGAAGGAGCAGCTCAACCCTGTGGGCAACATCTGCCCCCCAAAATCCCCTTGTCCTTGGAGAAGAGGCTGCGTGCCCTCCTTCAACACCCCATCAATCATCTTTCCAAACAATAAGAGCCAACCTTTTGTTAGCAGTGATGACCATGGGAGCTAGGCTGTGTCCTCAGACCCAGAATGGGTGAAGGAACCGAGGCTGCATCCTTAGATGTGTGAGTAAACATGGCTGTGCCTAGGGCTGTGGGCTCCCTGCCACGTTAGGGGTCAGGAAATGAGGTTTTGAGGAGAAAGGTGCTGTAACAGTCCCTTGTAAAAGTGAAGAGCCCCTGGGTGAGACATGGAGCAAAGCAACAGACCCTGGCATATGATAATCACAGAATGTGTGTCCAAAAAAAACCCAGAAGCACTAAAAAAAACCCTGCAAAACAGAAAAAAAAAAAACCCAAACCACTATCAAGGGGGCAAGAAGACAACCTGGAGGTACCGCTCCCTGAGAAGTGCTACTGCCACCCCAACACCTCACACTGGCAGAGCCCTAGGAGCCACCAGCACCTCTGCATCCTCCAGGCTCCCAAAAATCACACCCAACAACATCACTCAATGCTCCAGCCCAGCTTTGCCAGGTCGCTCCCTACCCCCGGAGCTGCACAGTGCCAGCCTGTATCGATCCCAGTAAGGCAGTGCTGGGTTCACACAGCAGCTGCTGTGTATTTACACAGCAACTATGAGCCCTGTGAAGGGGGGAGAAAAAGAGCATTGCTGGGGCTCCCATTCCCAGGGCTGGGGGCAGCTGCACACCAGCTAAACACCTCCTGCCACCAGCAAGAACTCACCCAGCACGGCATCTATTGCAGGGTCACATCCTGGTCACACACACACACCCCCCACCAAGCTCATTCACCAGCTTCTTGTCACTAACACTGAATAGGACCTGTTGCAAGTGGTGATATTCTGCAAGGCCTTTGTAGAGGGTCGAGACGACCTGGGAAATGCTGAATTAATTGCCTCACTGGTGGTGCTCGGAGAAGCCACGCACGCAATGTGTGCTTCATGGCTTTTGGGGCAGCTTCAGATCCAAGTTAGAGCTTTTATCTGAAACCTTGGATTTTATTTATGAGATCTCAGCTTCCATAAGAAGAAGAGAGCATATCACTCCAGAAAAGACATAAGTGGCCCTGAGCAGGGAATGACACCAAAGAAAACACAGCCGATATCAAGGCAACTGCTTTGGTTCATCAAGGTTCCCATCTCCTCCGCTCTGAGATGTAAATCAAGTGCAAAAGCCACCCTAGCTCACCAGACTTCTCCACAGCCCTCTGCCCACATGCCTGCAGCACTCACCGCCGCTCCCAGCGTCTGGAAATAAACAGCCTGTTCCAGCACCGCTTGGTATTTCGAGAAAGGTTAACACAGCATGTGAAGGGCCAGAGCCACCGCTCACGACGGCTGAAAAGCCTCCAGGCAAACCTGCCAGAGGACCAAGGCTCCCAGCGTAGGAGGTGACCTCCTCAGCCCCCCATGAAGCGTTCAATTCAACCTGCCATATTTTCAGGCTTTCCACTGCTAAGTCTTCCTTCTCCCACCCCCACGTTTCCCCAGCAGTGTTTCCACCTCTGAAAAAGCAGCAGAAATTTTGAGCCAAGAGGGAAGCCAGGAGGTCTGCATTCACGGGCCGGCCCTGCTTTGGGGGCTCCTGCTGAAGGCAGCAGAAAAGCCACCCCAATTTTCCAACACCCCATCACTGACTGGGGGAGCTGCCATTGGCCCCGGTACAAGCCCCAGAAGAACACAACAGCAAAGCTGTTCCATATGGACCAGTCCCATATGGCTCCCTTCATAAATGCACAGAGTTGGTTGCAAACCAAGCTGGTAGGATGGACAGAAAAAGCTTGGAGATACTTTACCCCAGCCAGTGGTCAAAACAGAGCAACTGTTAGAAATTCATGTCCAGGGATGACCAGTTATCAGGTGAAAAAGGGAGGGCGCCAAAGCACTGGGATACCTCCACTAAAACCAGAGTTGAGCTCACCTCACCCCCAAAACAAGCCACCTGCCCTCCTCCTTGGAGGGGAGAGCTGGAAGTCATCTACATCAGCTCACCAGAGGTGAAGCAAAGACTTTCTCCACCCAGGGGCACCTCGCTTAACCCCTTTGCCTCTGTGATGGGCTGTACCAGCTCTTCCCTGTGCCAGCTGAAACGATTTTAAAGCCTTCAGCTGGCCTGGCTGGGCCTGGGACGGCTGATCCATATTCCCCAGGCCTCATTGGTATTCTGCAGCTTCAGCTCATTAGCACTTAGGTGCTACAAGAGCGGGAGCGTTGGAAGTTTCTGGGTGAGACGGCTATTAGGGGAGGATTGAACACATCTCGCACAAACTAACGACCTGCATGAACTCTCTAATTTACGCTATCGATCTAGAAGGTGCCCACAGGCCACCTGAACCAAAACAAACTAAAAAAACCCGCCCTAGATACAGCCTCAGCCACCTTCAGAAAAAAAGAAGAAAAATGAAGCAGAATAAATAACCCGCAGCCCCAGAAAACTGGCTGCATCATCACACCCCCTGCTAATGCTATTAGCCAGCCCACCTCCACAAACAGCTCTTGGGAACGGTGCGAACTCCAGCTCAGCAGCTCCTGGAGAGACCCACCGGCCCAGCAAAGGGCCAGTATGACCAGTACGAGCACCCACGCTGTACTGGGAAAGCACATTTGAGGGGTCTGCCCTCTTAGAAAGACTGTTCCCAACGCACGCTGCTCGGCAAAAGGCATGTAAATTCAGCTGCTGCAGCCCTGACAGTCCTGTCTTCTGCTCCCCACGTTGGATGTGATGAGTTTTCCTTTCTCAGCAGCAAGGGCTGTGTCCTCCTCACTCATATTTGGGCACTGTCTGTTCACACCTTGTGACAGACCCACGGGGAAGTTCACTGGGCAGAATTAACCTCTTTTTACCTGTATTTGAGACAAACAGGGGGGAGGGAGGGGGGAAACTCCATTTCTCCTAATAAGGGAACTCAAAGTGATGATTTTTCTGCTTCTCCTGAAGTTCTTTCCTCGGAGGCACTGATGCATTTTTAATGGGACTCAATGCAGCTATTAAGCCGCTAATTGAAACGGAGAGCCCTCTGGCTCGACCCCGGCCCCACGAGAAGTCGCTCCTCCCCTCCCGAGC
>VXBJ01006693.1:476658-501395 GCA_013400055.1 Nycticryphes semicollaris
AAACCAAAACCAAAACCCAACAAAACCCACAGCCGGTGCGTTTATCCTGTGATCATGTACAGTAGAAGACAGAAATCCCTCTTGCTCCCGTAGCTCCTGGCAGAGCGCTGGGGCCGGGAGAGTGGGAAACACATCAGGATTTCACAGTGGATTTGTCAGCGGAGAAGGAACTGCTCTTCCTTCCTCCCACACAGAAAGAAGGGCTTTAATTTATCGCAAGTTAGATTAAAACTAGGAAACATGTTACAAAGTCCATTATATATAGACATAAAATGTACAACTGTCGGCAGCCCCACCTGCCAGCCTCTGGGGTGTGGCTCTCGGTGACACCCTGGCGGGCAGCTGGAGGGGTCCGAAGGCAGTTTGGGACACGAGGGGTGCAAGTCCGGCCTCCGAAACCAGCGGTGTCACAGTGCGAGGTCTTACACAAGCTCCAGGTTGGAAGGGAGATGGAGCAACGTCTTGTCTTCTCCAGGAGCCCGGGAAGGTGGAGGAAGGGGCTGCGAAAGGCATGAGATGCCCAGAGAGGAGGGGGCATGGGGGATGAGTCCTCCCAGCCCGGGGCTGGCAGGGGGGCAGAGGGGCAGTGCCCAGGGACCTGCTGTCTCTCCATCCCCTTGTGCTCGTGTGGGGAAGGGAGCCCTGTGTTTGGGATGAAGTCCCATGGGTAGATGTGGGGAGAATGCAGGATGCAGCAGCTTGTGTCAAGGTGGGCTCACTGAAAAAATGCCATTTTTTTTTTTTTCCTCCTTTTTCTTCCCCTCAAGGCAGTGGCACATCGATTGAGGGAAGGGGATGCCAAGTCTGGTGCTGCCTTGAAGGGTCATTAAGATGTCAAGCCAGGGATTAAAACAGGCTCTGGTGTGAACAGCAGCGTGCCCAGGGAGCCCCACAGCCCCCTAAAAAGCTGCTTAGGTTCCTGGGGGCAGAAAACCAGGCACAACGGGAAGGTGAGCAGGACCAGAAGCCAGGGAAGGGGCTTTGGGCAGGCAAGGGAGGAGAGTGGAGCAAACGCAGCAGCATTTCTTCTCTGTGCCTTTCCCAGGCAGCAAAGAAACACAAACCCCTGTGCTGAGCAGGGGAGGGAAGGGAAGGGGAGACGTTCCCCAGCACCCTCTGCCCCGGCCCTGCTCAGGCACCATGGGCATGGTCTTCTCCCTGGGAGGGATACACTGGTGTCAGCAGGGAAATCCCGAGCTTTCGGTCTCTGTGGCTGAGTTGGAAAGGTGTTGGCTTCAAAATGCTCATCCTGGGGGATTTCATTTACAGGTCAAAGAGAAAAGAGATTGCGAGGCCAGATGGGGCCAGAGATGCCCACGGGCTGGGGAGGGGTGATTTGTGCAAACCACCGCGGACTCAAGTCCTCATTTGCTCTTCTGCAGGGAAGCCAGGATGGAGGGGACTGCACAAAAGCTGTGAGGTTTGAGTTAGGAGTCTTCCCCGAGGATCTCTGTCACGAAGGAGGCCATGTCAGTCTCTTTGGTGTCGTGCAAAGTAAAGAAAGGGTGTTCCTGCCAACAAGACCACAAACAACATTCAGCAGACACCCAAGGGCAGACAAGCCCAAGAGCAGTCCCTGGGGGATGTCACGCAGCTGGAGAGGTGCTGGGGGAGACGTGGACACCAACCTCCTCCCCAGCCTCCCATAGATGCCATCATTTACCTTAAAGATGAAGTAATGCTTTCAAGATTTGGCGTTTCTAGGTTCAACCCCAGTGGGACAGCCCACCTTGGCAGCTGCACTACCATCATCTGAGGTCTAAACGCGCCAAGAGCAGATAGGACAGAGGGAGAAAACACCTAGAAACCCTGACCTTAACACCCATGAAATCAACACACCCTTCCACCTTAGTCACACTACACCCATCCCGCCTTAGACACACTACACCCATCCCACTCCGTGCCTGAAAAAACAAAACCAAAAAAAAAAACCCAAAAAAAGCCAAAAGAAAGTCACCTGCACATCCTGCTGTTCTATTTTCCTAGGACCTGCTGGACCATTCATGTAACTTTTGAAGTGCATTGTGATAAAGACCAGCAGAAATGACTTCACACTTACCATAAGTTCTAAATAGTTCATTCGCTCAGTGGGGTTCTTCCTTAAGCTGTAAGACAAAAAAAAAAAAAATGGGTGACAAAGGTTGTAGAATCTCTTTTTTGTGCTGCATGTGGTCTATCACAAGGGATCACCTCTTCCCAGCCAACATGATAACCTTCTCATGAGCAGCACCCATTCCTCTCCCTCCTTGACCAAGCAGGTTTGAACCACCAGCAGAGCATCCAGGCAGGTAACTGGGAAAGGCCAACTCATGGTGTTTTGCCACAAAGACCATGAGGCAAGCAGCTTGCTGCAGTCTGGCCACACAGCCTCATTTGTCCACACCGTCCAGAAGAGACCAGGGGAGGAGAAGAGATGGCTTCCCACCACCTGTAGACGATCTCAAGCCTTGTTTGAGCTTTGCCTTGGTGGGCTCACCCTTGGCTAGCAGCTGCAAGCAGGGCCCATGGTGCAGAGGGACACCCTGAGGGGAGCAGCTCCTGTACAAGGTACCCACAAAACCACAAATCAGCTTTCACCCAGAGGCACCCAGACGCTGCCAGGGGTTTGTTCTCGTTTCATTGCCATTTGCCAGAAACCACCAAAATTTCAGCAGCAGCGAGGGCAAAAGGGGAAGAGAAACCTCTGTGCCACCCTTCCAACCAGCCTGGGTGAGTCAGGCTGAGAGCAAAACCAGTTTGGGCAGTGCTTCCTGCCGCAGCTTAGCACCAGCCTTGATACGGCAGAGTGGAGAGAAATGGGCTCTGCAAGGACAACAAATCCAGTCTCACGCTTTCCTCCAGCCTCAATGGATCAGGGCTCCTCTTTAGCCAGGCTGAGAGAAGCCACCAGTCCCTGCCAGAGACTCACCACTGGGCAGTGAAGTCCACAAACTCCTTGGAGAAGCGATCAGCAGGCAGCTGGGGGGAAGGCTCCTCCACCACTTGCTTGAGCTGTTGGAAGGGGGTCCCCCAGGACTCGTACGGGAAGCGAAGGATGGCCAGTTCGATCTGAGGATGGGAGACAGGCTGACGTGAGACACCAGGACAAGCACAACCCCACGCAGCCTGCCCACCTCAGCCTCTGCAGCCAGCTCGGATTCAAAGTGAAAAACCTCTTTCCTTGCAAACCATTTTCAATTTGGGTCATACCACTTTTTCTTCTTTTTTTTGAAATACAGAGACTCAGAGGCCAGAAATACTTCCTTTTGAGGCTAGCTCAGCATATTAATGCATTTACAGGAAGCCACTAAAGATATGTAAAATGGGATTATTTAAAAAGATAATAACAGCACGCTGTTGCTGCACCAGCTTCCAGAGTGCTTTGCTCTCCTTAAGCCAGCCTCTGGGCTTCAGACTAATACTGTATGAGCTAGACATTAAAAAAAAATAAAGAAAATCCACAAACCCAAGAAAAACTAAGTGCTAGAACACCATTTAGGAAGATCTTTGCCAAACCACCTCCATTATAGGGTCCTTCCTACAAGCCCCCTCTGCTCTATCAGCCATTCAAGCAGGAAAAAGCCCATTGCAGCTCTTGGGCAGTTGCCTCATGCCAAGGGTCAGCTCCCGTCTCGGGACAGGCAGCAGAACCTCCAGACCTGCCTGACAGGGTAGGATGGGATGGGAGGCTTGAAAGGATTCTGGGCAGAGCCAGGGATCTGCCTCTGCCTCAGGAGCTCAGCTCCTGCTGCTGGAAAACTGAATGAAGCCACCAGCCTGGAAAGGCCTGGATGAGCCCTGCAACTCCATTGTCCTAAAACCGGTTGGTCTGAAATCAATCAAACCCTTGCAGAAATAAATTAAGAAAAAAAAAAAAAAACAAGACAGGATGCCAGCCCAGGAGGAAAACATTAGAGGGAGTCAGACAGGTTGGGGCTCCATTCAGCTGCAGGTTGGCAGGTTTTCAGCAAGATCCCCTCTCCCATCCAGCTTTGGAAAGTTTGAGAGGTTTCATCATTCACGCTATCTCCCATCCCACAACTTCCTGCATCTTGGGAGGAAAGCTGGAGCTGATTACATTTCCAGCCAGCCCAGCTCTGCTCTGGCATGGGAGAGACCAAGGAGAGGGACCTGGGTCTGGCACTGTGGACAAAACTACCTGAGGAAGAGGGAATATTTGCCGAGAGATCTGTGCAGCTCACACAAATGCAGGGACGCATTGTCCAGAACAAGTCACGTCTATCAGGATGCAGGAAAAAATCCTGAAAATCATGTGCCTGCAGAGAGACAGTCTCCTGGAAAGCAGGAGACACGTTTCCAGGCAGCATCCCCTTCGAGCCAACAGCTGGTATTTCCTTTGTCCTCTGGCGCCAGAAGATTTCATCTGCTTTCTGCAAGATCCGTTTCTTACAGGAGGTAGATAAACCATCCTGAGCAGCTGCAATTTTGGAACTGAAAGTATTTCCCCTTCCTGTTGGCTGCTCTGAGCTCCCCTGCGGGCAGGACTTGCTGCAAACCATGCACAGCACCCCTCGCTGCAGCAGAACAGGCTATTTCACCCCAATCCTCCTGCAAGGGTTTGTCAACACGGGAGGGGGGAGCATGCAGGAAAGCTGTGACCCCGCTGCAGCAAACCCTGTTCCACTGACTGCCTCTCCAGCTAGCCCAGGGGGAACTGCAGAGCAATTAAAAGCCAGTCTTGGATGCCCAGCTAAGCCCACTGTCATCCAGATATTGCCCCCTAGGAGTCTGCCATCCACACCAATGTAGTTCAAAGTTAACTGGAGCTATTTGGAGCTGACACTGTACACCAGTAGCTCTGTGAAACCAAGTAGAGGGGTACAAGGGAACCACGTGGGGCTAACAGGCCATTACGATCCCCCAGGATCCGGCAGGAACACACAAGAAGGGAAAAGAGGAAAGGGAAGAGGCAAAAGGTGCATCATCTCCTGGCAGGGGCTGGCCAGAGTCAGCAAGAGCCACGGCAGAGGTGGCAACATCCCAGCTCACAGCCACCTTGCCCTGGGGTGAGGTACCCCCATGTACACAAGGCAGCAGCACCACCCTGTGTCATGGGTAACTCACCCTGTGCCCTGAGCTATGACTCTCAGAATTTAGCCCCGTTTGGTGGGCATCCGCCCAGGAGGGATGCCACCAGACACCACAGCTCGTGGCAGGGTTAGAGCCCCACAGTACAGACTCTATCCCAGCCCCAGGGCTGCAGGGTGTTGGTCCAAGCCCTCGGTATTACCATTGTGATCCCCAGACTCCAGACGTCCGACTTCACGTTGTAGCCCTTCTGGTTCAGCTCAGGGTTTATTCTTTCAGGCTGTAACAGCAAAATGGAAGATGTCACAACTCGTATCTCGTTTTCCCAATGCAAACTCCACAGAGCAAATCTGACTCAAAACCCAGGCTTGGTGGATTCCCCTGGCTCATGTACCCAGGGAGGAAGGGTCAAATCTAGCACTGATTGCTCCACACAACCCACATAAACTCTCTCCCCAGCTCCTGAGTGAAACTTGTACTGCCCCTGCACCGTCATCCCCATCCCAGGAGAACAACCTACTAACACAGATGCCACAGACGGCAAAGGAAAATTCATACTGACTTGAGAGGTTGACATTAAACAATCCTGCCAAGAAAAGCCTCAGCATTTTCTAGCCAACAAGGAGCAGCCCTTCCAATCACCTCAACCAGCACCAACCAGTCTTTTAGCCCTCTGCAGATGGAAGGTGGCAGAGGAAGAGTTTGCTGGGGGATTAGCACACACAGCAGGGCTTACAGGGAGGGTAATCCCATCCTTGGAGGACTCTGCCGAGTCAGGAAGCCCAGAGCACTCTGAAGTGGTTTCTATCTCAGAACAGAGGTGAGTCAAGACCCATTTCTAAGCAGTAGCCTCTTCGAGGCTGAAGGCAGCTGGAGGCTGCCAGCTCCAGCCCCACTCGAGCACACTTACAGCCATGTACGGTTTGCAGCCAGCATCCATGGTCTTCGCAACCGAGTCCACCAGGTAGCCACTGATCCCAAAATCACACATTTTCACATGCCCCTCCTTGTTGATCAGCACATTGGAAGGTTTCACGTCTAAGAGAGAGAACGTGAGAGGACCGATTGAGCCTTTGCAGAGGTATCGCAGAGCCTGAGACAGGAAGGGAACCTCCCCACTGACCTGTGAGGGGAGCAGGCAGGCCCTAACACAAGGCAAAACCTTTCTTCACAAGTAAAGCTATAGCTATGCCCCTCCAGGCAGAACAGGCCTCCCCTCTGAAGAGGCAGGTCAAAAGATTGAAAATAAGATGTTGAGGACTTAATGTTGAGGAGAGGTTTATGTGCCCAACACAGCCTTAAAAGCTCAACTCTACCAAGTTCTCAGGACAGCTTGTCTCATGCCGATCGTGATCTGTCCACAACTACACAAGGAACTATACCAGGACAACAAATAGGACATGGGTGTTAAAGTCATTTGCAACGTCTTTAGCCTTCTTCTTGTAGAACTACCCAGCCAGGAGGGCTAGGGGATTTTGTCCCCAAGAGCTGTCTTTGACACACCTCTGTATTCAAAGAGAGCTAGAGATGCCCACAAAAATACAAATAGTGAGAAATTCAGTTATTATACCCAACCCTTCATGCAGAAAGGAGGATGAGAACAACATCATGCAAGCAGATGCATGAAGGATACATCTCAGGAATAGGCCTTGGGCATCCAAATCTGTCCACCATGGTCCTGAGTACCAACAGACCCCACTGTAGGCATCCCAGAGCCAGCCACCATGCATCCCCTGGGAAGGATTCCTCACATAACTTATTTCAAGGCTAGATCTCCAGCCACATCACACTAACCCCATCCAGCACTTACCTCTATGGATTACAGAGAGTTTACTGTGCAGATGCTCCAGAGCTCGTACAATCTGGGAACGAACACAGCGAAAGAGTATCTGTTAATCCCACACAGCACCATCTTCCCACTGCAAACACACCACCCCCATTCCACACGCCCTGGGCTTGAACAGAGACCTCCAACAAGCTCAAGGGATGCACAAAACCATATAAGAACACAAGAGGTACTCACAGACACGGCCATTTTCCCCAAAATGTCTTCAGGGATGGTTTTCTTCTTCTCCAGTACTTTCTTATAGAATTTATCTAGGGAGGTGTCCATGAGCTCCATGCAGATCCACACGTCGCCCTGCAGACAGAGAAAAAGCAGTTGAGAGGGAATTCCCTCAAAATCCCCAGGAGCTGAATGGCGAGGTGGCAACTGATGCACAGACACCGTCCCTTCCACAAGGGACAAGCCAAGGTCCCTGCTGCACAGTTGCTGTTGGCCACACGGTGAGCACAGAGCCTCCACACTGGATGGTAATGGGCACAGATGTCCAGGTATCACCAAAACTATCTGCAATGGGTCCCTTTGAGGGTCTACCCCAAAGCCAGTCCGGGCCACGGACAATGTGCTTGGGCACTTGCCATGGAAGTGAGGAACAGGACCTGCTCAACGCTGCCTGATGAAGGCAAGGCTTTGACTTCACACCATGGCAGCATCTCAAACAGCCCAGCTGGGCTAAGGAAAGCAGAGGTGGTTTGGGACAGTTTAGTGCCTTCAGTGCAAGCACTGGGGCCCCAAGTGCTACACAACCCACCAGCCATCCACTGGCTCAGTACCTCGCGGAAGAGGGCTCCGTAGAAGGTGACAGTGTAGAAGCAGTCAACTGTCCTCATGGAGATGTCCAAGTCCATCAACAATCTCTTCTGCTCCTGAGTGTTCACAGTCGCTCGAATCCTCTGAGACAAATACGAAAGAAAATGTGTTTGACATAGGTGGAATAACACCATTATTCCTCAGGCTAACACAGAGGACCTGCAGTTCTGAGGCCAGGGCAATTGTTTTGGGCTTATTTTGTGGCCAGGGCCAGTAGCACCCAGGGAGATGCCCAGATTCCCTCTTCCAGACAGCATCTTAATGAATGACCAAGCTCTGCAGTGGAAGCAGGATCAGGCCCAGCCTGGACAGACATTCTGACACCCAAACCTCACACTGTCAAACTACAGGCAGCAAATCTGGCTTTCAGAGCCTGCTGATCAACCCCACAGTGTCCTGCTGGTATCAGCACAGACCCTCCAACAGCAAAACCCCACTGGGGACACCAAAGGCTGCCAAATAGAGACAAGCCTGTGCTGATTTTTCTGCAACTGGTGGAGTTCAGCAGAGTCTCTCTGCTCCCTTGGAGCTGCAAGCCCCAAAATCCTTCTCCCTCAGCAAGCTGATATCCCCACCTTCACGGCCATGATGGTCCCGCTCTGTGCGTGCCGGACTTTCTCCACCACACCATAGGCCCCACGGCCCAGCTCCGAAATTGCCACAAGGTCATCAGCTTCCACCTCGAAGTTCTTGAAAAGAGACAAAAAAAAAAAAAANACACAGTTATCACCAAGGACATCAGCAGAGATCCAATGGTCCAACGCTTGCAGCTTGTTCATGCAGAGCACTTCCAAAAGATGGTACCTACAGGACCTCATCAGCTCCTATTTGTACCAGAGGCACCATGCTTAAGAGAGGATGGATATATTTTTTTGGTCTGTTGAACCAGAGCCCAAACCCTCTCACCCTGTACTCACCAGGGCTCATTTAGCTCTTCATCTGCAGCTAGAGAGCAGGACTTCCATCCTGTAAGCCAGGGCACGCTGCCACTGGAAAGAGCACCAAAGGCTGGTGCCTCTTGGCCTCCCCAGGATTACCCAACACAAGGGTATTTCTGCAGTTGCAGAACATAATTGCAGGATTTTAACAGCTCCTGTGCCAACACCGGCAGTGCTCAGGAGCCTCTGCCACAGCTCCAAATCCCTGTTTGCAGCTGGGGATCCCCTATCTCACCCTGCATCCCAAGAGATCATCGGTCACAAACACACCTACGTGTCTAATAACACCTCTGCCTGTGCAAAGCCTCTCTTAGATGGGATGGCACACACAGCAACTCAGCAAATTAATTCCTAATTATCAGGGAGTTCAAATGGCTTTTACCTGCTGTCAATACTTTCTCCCACTATCAGAAAGCAGGCAGCAAGGTAAAACGTGATTTAGCAGCAACAAAGGAGCTCAGGCGAGTGCAAATACATAAACCTCACTTCAAGGTGGAAAAAACCAAAATCCACTGCTAAGTACCCAGCAAGACCAGCAAGTGCCCCACGCAGCAGGGAGCCAGCGAGCTCCTGCACAAGCCATGAGCAAGTTTCCCTAAAGACATGTTAGCCTGCAATTGCCTGCTCTGCTGGGCAGGGCACAAACTGTTTGAGTGAGACATGGGCTATTTTTGGACGCTGCGTTCATCCCTCCTAATAAGTCACAGGCCTTCTTTTAGCCAGGCTTTATCCAGCCTCGAGTTTTCCTCCGGTCTCAGGGAACAAAAATATAATACCAGGATGCCAAACTGCCCCAGTAGCCACAAAGGCAGTGAGGGTGGGAAACATCCACGGCACAGTGCCGGATACCGTGCCTGTGAGCTACGCCCAGAGCAGAGAGGAAACAGCCTTTGGCTTTAAGGAGCCAAGCTGGGAGATGTGGCTGCCAGGCTCCTGGCCAGCAAGCTCACTTCAGCACTGGCCACAGCATGGCCAGCAGTGACCAGGTCCACCAGACCATTCCACCAGCTCCAGCTCTGTTTATTCGAGCCAGATGTGCCTGGCAGGAGGCCGACGCTGGGAGCAAGAGAGGTCTGTGCTTGAGCTCAGGGCTGAACTATGCAGTGCCCAGCACAGGAAAAGTGCCGGCCCTTTCCTGGGCAGGACGGTAGATCCAGAAATGAGGAAAGCTGGCCTAACAGGGGATGCATCCAACCCCCCCTACTCTGCAGCCCCAGGCAGCTGGCAGAGGAGCAGTGCAGGCTCACAGCTCCTGCAGGGGCCTCCAGGAAGGATCTGGTGCTGCTGTTCAGGACACGTGTTTTGCAGTCGTTCCAGGTTATTGTTTGGGGTTTTTTTTCCTGGCATTTACCCTAAGGCTTCCCCAGAAGCTGGCGTTTCCCAGCACACTCCAGGAACCAGCATCGCCCTGCCCACCAACAGAGGCATAAACTCCACAGAGCCCCAGCATCGCTCACCCCTTGCCCTGGGGATATTGAGGTGGTAACGGGGATGCACGGCATCACCTGCACCTAGGTCATCACTCACCCCCAAAGCTGGCCTTCTGCCCAAGCCCTTTTCCTCCATCCCACACTGCATCACTCCAAAAGTACCTGGACCTGACCCCTCTTGCAAACATTGGTGCAGGCAGAGCAGGGAACGAGGTGGCTCTAAAGAGCTTTCCCCAAGCTACAGCACTCTGCTGTTGCACACACATGCCCAGGTCGTCACAGAGATCATGCCTTCCTGAGCTATTAATATACACAACACAATGGCCAGAAAATGAGACAGGCGGCGGGGTTGTTCCCTGGACCCAGCTAAAGCTTCCTCTACCCTCTCCTATCTGTCCCCTAACCCTAAAACCTTGCACCAAGGCTGAGAGGTCCAGGTCCCATCAGCCAAGCCACGTCCCAGCCTGGAAGGTAAGAAGATAGGCTAGATATAGGGCTGAGCCAACGTATGGTATTTTTAGCTCGTTTGCAAACAGCTTTCTGCAGCCCCAGGAGAGCCCGTAACAAGAGAATGAAATAAAAGAGAGAGAGTGGCTATTTCTAGCAGTGGTTTTCATCAGGTCACTGGGAAAGCATTTGGAGAGCCAGGAAGGCAGCTTTGTGCCTAGGTCCTCCTGGGCCACGGGCAGTAACAGGGCCCTGCGGGTCAGCAGGACAAAGGAGACTTTGTTCAGGGCAGCCAGAGAGCACGGTGAGGCCACGCTGATTTAGGGCAGACAGGCTGGGTCCATGCATTTAGAGTGAGGTGGCCAGTGGGCCTGTCAATGGACCACTGTGATCTCCCACTGCAGATGAAACTGCATACCCTGCCTTTGGTAGGAGAACTGCCCATAGGCAGAAGAGACCAGCCAGAGAGCGCACAGGCTCAGAGACAAGCCGTTTTGCAGGCAGGGTGACATGTCACAGCTCTAAATACACACAGACACCCCAGTGCTTCAGGGGGGAAAAGTCCTGCTGTGGGATGTCTCGTCCCTGCGAAGATGCAGCCCACGAGGCTGCACCAGGGTGGCACCATCCTCCTCACAGGGTACTCCAAAATCTCAAGATCAGATTTGAGAGGCGGTCAGGCATGATCTATAAACTCCACATGCAAGAGGCAAACAACATCGGAAGCAAGCAAAAAATAAACTGCATTGACACACACCTTATCTCCGATGGTGATGAACGCTCTGGAGTCCAAGTTCCTTGGGGGTCTGCAAGAAAAGAGAGGGAGTCAGGAAAAAGCCCAGCTTTATTAACCCTCTTGGCCAGAGCCAGTTTTCACATTCCTTTGAGCACTTTCAGCCGCCTTTTCCCACTGTGCCTTGTCCTGGGTTCAAACAAGCCCCTCCAAAACACTCCCAAATGCTTTAATCCTGCCAGGACCATCTCAGCCCATAGCCAGGGGGCACTCACTGCACTCAGCCAGTGAGAACCCCAGGTGAGACACGCATCAAACCCACCGGCTAAGAAACCATCCCTGCTCGGGAGCCCAAGGAACCGAGACGGACGGGGTGAGACATTTCTGTGGCAGAGCGGCTCAGCTGTCATGTTTTGACAGGCAGGTGGTGTAACAGGACAGCCACGTAGCCCGAAACGCACACCGAGGGGAACAGCAGGTAATTCCTCACCCGTGAGTCACTCGTGTACGCTCGCAGCCCTGTTGCGGGCAGAGCAGGCAGCGCTTCGGTGTCACCCTTTGCACAACACCGTGCGGGAGAAAGTCTGCCTTTATGGCTTTTTTCCTCATTGCTTCCCACTTCCCATTACGGGCAGCAGGGGACTTCTGGAGCCGACAGGAGCGTTTGGTCCCTCACGCTTTGTTTCCCTGCTCTCCCCATCCCCTGGGAACTTATAAGAGCGGAGGAGATTGCCCAACTGGTTTAGCCGCCCAGTTCCCACCAGAGCCATACGGCAACCTCTGGCTTCAAGGAAGTACTTCGGGCTCACAGCGAGCACCTTGCTTTGTGCAAATATTTGCACTGCAGCTTGAAAAGCGCAGAGAAAAGCAGCTGTGGATGGCTTGCACCAGCTTTTATGGCAGCGCTCTGGGCGCCCCACAACCTCTGGCGTGATGCCTTCTCCAGGGGAAATTCAAACACCAACAGGAGCAGAGACAGATACAGCCGTGGGGGAAGGAGGTGGCTGTTGCAGGCAGGGCTCTGCGTGTGCATGCATAGCATTAACAGGGGAGTTCCCCTGGCTCCCCCTCCAACAGATCTGCCCTATCTACCTGGGGGTTTCGGTAGTGATATTTCCCTTTCAGGGATTTCACTCCTCTCCTGGAGCTGGGAGGGGTTTCTGGAGCAAACAAGGCTCAGCAGTGGAGATGTAGCGCAATTTGTTTCGAAAGAGTACCATGGAAGAGGAATTTAAGCCGTCTGCTCTTTGTCAAACCGAGTGCCACTACCCTGGGCTCTCCCTCATAGCACAGCAAACATCAGCTGCACAAAACAAAAAGGGCAGAGAGAAATTCCAGTGCCTTGAGATAGAGCTGGGCACCGGCCCCCGATGCCAAGTGGCGCGTTAACAACTCAAACTAGCCCCACCACAGAGGTCAGGAGGAAAATGCCCAGCCATGCAGAGCATCCCCCAACCCTCATCTCCCTCTTCCTGCCATGGTCGAGCTGCCACCACCTCTTCTCTAACCTTGCATTAAAAACCTTTCCCTCTTCGTGTCTTGGGCAGATTAGCTCTCTCTACCATGCCTTTGTCCTTTGGCACTGGCACAGACATGGAAGGAAAACTGAAGCAAGTCCCCCAGCAGTCTCCTAGCTTTTGCCTTTCAACCATTTCAAGTCAAACAGGCACCTCCCAGGGAGACGCTTACGCTGTGTATACGCATGCATGCACATGTGCATGTGTGTGTTATTCCTTCTCATCACCTGCAAGCCAGAGCTTAAGGGAAAAAAATAACTATCCTGATTCTGTAAACTCTACAAGGGCCATTCCCCTCGACACAGTGTTGAATCCATCTCCAGAGAACCAGAGAGTAACAGAGACACTTACGTTGTGTTGGCAACGGGCTGTTTGATGGGGACACATGTTATCCTCAGCTCCCGTTTCTTCTTGCTTTTCACTAGAAGAGAAGATGCACACGTCAGCAATTAGCAATTTTTACTTCACTTCCTTCAAGCACCCTCTTGCCTGCAGCCATCGGGTAGGGCCCGGACCCCCGACACTGTGCAGATACGGCAAGAAGACAAGAAGGTCACAGTGCTCACAACCATCTACCCAAAATTTCAGGCAAAAGCCAGAAGCACAAGTGGGTCAAAGTGTCCCTGTTGAGCACTTGCCTGCAGAAATACCCAGGGGTGCACTGCCAGAGACCTTTTTCCAAGTCTTGCAGCCACGCACCGCCTTGCAGACACCCCAAAAGTGCTCTTTACCCTTCATGGCCATTATCAGTCCCCTCTCTTCAGGGATTTGAATTGCTGGCGTTCGGGAGATGGGTTAAAGCTGCAGTTTCTGCTGGGCTCTTACCCGGTTTGTGCGGCTCCAAGGATCCTTTGGAATCTGAAAGAGAGAAGGGAGACACCGACTCAGCCTTCATGCTCCAGTTGAGCTGGGTACCAGCCCCGCGTCCCTCACAGCCCAGCCCAGCACAGCCAAGCCCAGCCTGGCCTAATCCCCATTTCTCCAGCCACAAGAGGTCCCCACGCCATTAGCCATACTCCCGTAAAATGCTCCCTTGTCCAGCTCCTCTTTGCCCCAGAGCCCCCCCGGACCCCATCCAGGACTGCTTGGGAAGAACCCCATCCCGTTCTGCAGCGTGGGTTGGATCTGGCATGGAGGGTGACGGCCATCAGAGCTCCAGCAAAATCATGGAGTCCCTCCCAGCAGGCGAGGGGACACCCGACACCCAACAAAGGAAACCAGGGCAAACCCAGACATGAGCTGACTGTGAACCAGCCCCAAACCCAGGCTTGCAGGGGCCGAGACTCCCCACACACACAAAGCACAACCCCATCAGAAGTGACTGGCAAGAGGATGCTCTCTCTTCCTGCTCCTCCCCAACTCCAAACAGCACCAAGATAACATAATCCACTGCTGCATGGAGAAACGGGGTTCAGGCAGCTCCAGGGCAGGCCAAATAGTCACAGATGAAAATACAGGGACAAAAGATAACCAGAACAGGGGGCCGGAGGGCAGCAATGGGCAGGGGAGACCTGAGCAGGGGGGGACAATCAGCTCCCTGCAGTGCCACATTCCCCAGGCTGCTCACCGAAGCCCCAGCCGTTCCTCCATCAGTAAAGAGCTCACCCCAGCTGGCTGGGAAAATGGGATGGGGGCTACAGTGCTACAGCTGAGAGCATCGAGGTCCTGATCCCTCCCCCCAGAAGGCAAGGGTGCAGCTGCGCTTGGCAGCTAAAGGCACTTCTGGCTGCACAGACCTGGGAGATGCATTAAAAAGCGGGAACAGCGAGGTGTACTCCAGGCACAAGGCTGGGAATGGCCTCAGCATGGCCTTGGACAGCCCTTCCTAACAGCTCCTACTTGCCTGGCTCCCGGGAACAGGCGTGCAGACAAAGTCCAGCACTCCAAAGGCTGCCAGAGAAGGAAGGGGAGAGGCGAAGAGCTGGGATCTCAGCAGGGGACACGGCACCATGTGAGAGCTCCCACAGCAGCGAGACAGGATGATATGTGTCCAGCACGTTCCCAGCACAGACAGCCCCCGTCCCCATCCCTCCCCCCACCAGCACATTCCCCAAACGTCTCAGCTAAGCCAGGTGCCCGAAACCCCCTTTTCCAGTCCTGTCCTTCCCCAGACGCAAACCTTGCCAAGGCTGCAGGTGAAAGCTGGTCTGCAAGATACTGCAGTGTCCCAACAGCATCCCTGCTGAGGGAATCAGCATGGATTCAGTCCATATCCCCATCTTATCTGCCACCTTTCCTGCACCAGAGCCAGCCCACGAGGTCTGGGACTAGCACAGTTCCCATGAGCTATGGAGTGATGTGAACTTCCAGCTCCATGAAATCAGCCAGTGAACCACTCCATCCCAAACCGATATTGCTTGGCTGGAAACCACCTCTAGAGACCTGACCATGCCACAGCAACCACAGCTTCTAATTTGTGAGCCTGCAAATCTTCTCTTCCCCATCGCCTCCCCAGCAGGGCTGGAAGGGGGGACTACGGCCACTTGATGACACTTTGCAAAACACCTGGTTGGCAATGACAGAAGCAAACACAAATTGGAGCCAAAGGAAAGATGGTGTCCACCACTTCAGAAATGCCTTCCCTTCCCACCCCCAGCCTCTTGTCACTCAGTGTGGGGGGCTGACCACAGAACATAGAACCTGGGGTTCCCAGGGTCCTTCTGCACCCAGGTGAGTTGGGGACCTCACCATGGGCACACACCCCATCCCATCAGATACATTTAGCTCGCTGATGACCAGGAATCTTGCACCAAGTATTTCTCCCCCATGACCCACTCCAAAACACAGACAGCAGTTCACATGCAGCACACACACACACACACACACCCCCAGGCAGTTACCAGCCAGATCTCTACTCAAAGCCCTGAAATTACTCCTATCCAAGCTGGTACTTTGCTTCATCTGTTTGCTCTCCCTCTCTCCAATTGCCATAGTAATCCCACAGCCAGCACAAAGCGCCTTCTGTGGCAGCGCCGGCCGCAGCGCGGTGACTCAGGCAGCAGGAGCAGGGTCCACAGGGTCCCCGAGCCAGGCATCCCACAGGCTGCAGCATCAGCCCTTCCTTAGCCCTGGCTGCAAAAGCCAGGCTGGAGGGAGCCAGGAGCACCCAGCCCAGGGTCAGGAATCAATGGGGAGCATTGTTCAGTGGAGCCCAAGCTCGCAGGCCAGGAGGATTTGCAAGCAGGGGTTAGAGGGACACCAAGGGATTGGAGATTCCCCACTACAACACCCTACCCCATACAGGAGTATCATTTAACATCTCTCTGCATCGGTCAACCCCCCCCTGCACATCAGTCTGCTTCCCTGTACCCACAAACCACTGCCCCTCACTTCCCAGCATCATACTGCCAGGGCCAGCGACAACCTCCTTTCCCTCCCTGTCACGCCTCAGACCCAAAACGCATCTCCTCACTCCAACCTGAGAAAGCACCGATTAAACCGGAGATGTTCTGCCACCACTCCCAGGCTCTGGCTGGGCCACCTACACTGGTGGAAAACCCAGCTCAGTCCACACCTGCATGAATAAAATCATCCGCAATGCTGCCCTGCAGTCAGGGGAGCCAAGGCAGAGATTGGATTAGCTTGTTAATGGCTCTCCCAAAATTTACTACGAGCTTTCCAGCACCCTACAGGCTGGCCCAAACTCCTGCTTCTTGCTGCAAAGCTTATCCCACTGCTTGCGGCAGCAGCATGGGTCCAGCTGGGCAGAGAATGAGTGAGTGAGTGGGCAGGCATGGCTTCCCCTTGAGCACAGCCAGGAAAAAAAAAATGCAAAAGAAAGGAAAAAAAGTCTCTTTGGGGCAGGCAGAGCCCTGACATGGGAGGTAGGGACTCAGCACAGCCTCCCCACGATTGCACACCGCAGTGATCACCCCCCAGGTACCCGGAGGATGCCACGCTGCCTGCTGCAAACCCTCAAGCTGGAAGCATTACACCCCCTACCCCTCACCCGCCCAGGGAGGTGACCTGGTTCCTGAGTCTCTGCAGCCCCCCAGGGAAAGCCTACACACTGCTCCAGGGTGAAGGAGGGCAGAGGAAGGACTTGGGGTCAGGGAGGGAGAGGAAAATAAAACTGGAGGCACAAAAAGTCCGTGGGATGGGCACGACAAGACCTTGCAGTTCAATCTCTTCCATCCCGAGTACATCCCAGGGCAGCGTTTGCCTTTAGCCCCCGCAGGCAGCTGCTGTCTGCTCCTTCTCACCAGCAAGGCCTCGGCACCATCTCTCCCACGTCTGGGATCCCAGTAGGGTTGGTGCAGGAGGAATTGCTATGAATGGTTTATGTCACCTGCAAATGCAGGAAACACACCAGTTCCTTGGGGCACCGGGGTCCTGCAAGAGGGGCGGCTGCAAGCACAGAGCTCCCCTCTGGAGAGCCCTCCACCAGGGCAAAAAGGCAATTTGGGGACACGTCCCCGCTACCCCCACAAGCCCCAATCTGCAGATGGGATGCTGGGCGATGCCAGTGTGACACGCCGGGGCAGCGGAAGGGGCTACCAGCCACGGGGACATGCCACACAGTGCCTTGCAGCCAGGCAGGGTAAAATTAGCTGACTGAAGTTCCTGGTGCGGAGGAGATTGTAACCCACGTGACGCTGCAGGCACGTAACTGCATCCTTTATGCTAAGAAAGGAACCATTTCCTCCTAAAGAAAGAAAAAAAAAAAAAAAAGCCTAACCGTTTTATTTCTTTTTTTTCTCATGCTTTAACCTCCACCAGCCAAGAAGTGACACAGACAGTTCCTGGAACTGCTCAGTTCAACATCTGAATCCTCATCTTTGCCACCACCGACTTCAGCCCTATTAAGCTGCACCTCTCCCCGGGAGGTTTATCCTTCCCACTCCATTGGCGTGGGTGGAGAGAAACGAACAGGACAATCTAAAGAACTGTAAATAAAACTATTTGCCTGAGCCGACCTTTGAAATTAAACCTCTCCGCTGCCTCCCCAGGGCTCTGCTTCCAGTCCCAGGTGAAGTCCTAGGGATGGTGGTGGCACAGAAGCCACTTTTTGGGGGCAAAAATTGGGATGCATCCCAGTTCTCCTCCATCTGAGGAAGGGAGTCAAAAGCCATGGATGGGGAAGGCTGGAGGGTGGATCTCAGCCCTGCTGCAAAGACAGAGCTGGAACAAAAAAAGCATCAAGGAAAAAAACCCAAACCAAACAAACCCAAAAAAAAAAAAAAGAAATTAGGGGCAGGGTGCAAAGAGGGGAATTTGGTTGCTTTGGTCATGAGAGCCAGCTTCTCACAGGCACACTTTGTGCTATTTTTCCACCGCTGAGAGTGGAAAAAAAGCTATCTGTGGAAGTGGAAAAAGGGCTCTCAACCTGCCGAAAGTCGTCACTCATCGGCCCGCTGAGGTCCCGCTGCAGCGAGGGGCTCCTGTGGGTCATCGCCCCCCCGCGCTCGCCACTTCTGCAAAAAAGAATGTGAGCCAGAGAGAAGGAAGGGAAAAAAAAAAAACCCAACATAAAAACCATGCTTCAGAAAAAAGCCCCTTGCAGCCCCGAAACAAGCTGTCAGCCTGTGCTGAATCAGAGCTCCTGACTGCCGGGGCGGTCACCCGCCCTTCCAAAGCAACAGGCTTTTTAGCAGGAGCTGCTAGAAAACCCTGCGTCCCCGGAATGCAACCAAAAACAGAGCCAGGAGCTGGCTTTACCCTCGGATATTTCCCTTTAGCCGCGCTAGATTTTTTGTTTGTTTGTTTCGTACAATTAGGATGCCAGTGTTTCAACCCCACAGGAAACATGCAAGTTTTCTGTGCTTTAGAAAAAATAGATCCCCAGCTGCAAACACGGAGCCCCCACCCAAGGAAAGAGAAAGAAGTAAAAAAATGCATGGATTGCACACACACACCCCCAAAATTAAAAAAAAAAAGAAAAATTACACGGCCCCTTTTAGCACCAGAATCCGCCTTTTGCTCTCCCCCACCACGTGTTTTTTGGAAATTGCAACATCTACCTTGCTTCTTGTCCATGGTTTCCCAGAAATGAAGCACAGCACCCGCACGCCCCGGCCGAAGAGAGGGATGGGGGCGGGATGGAGGAGGGAGGGGAATAAAAAAAAAATAATAATAATAATAATAAAAAGAAAAAAGAAAAAAAAATCCTGATCCTGCAGGATCCAACTCACAGCACTTCTTGCAATGGTTATTTTCGGTGGCAATGCATTGCTTGAAGCTTGGCGGCTTCACGCAGGTCTCCTGGCCCGCCGTCCCCGGCTACCGGGGGTCCGTGGGGCTGGCGAACAAGCGGGAGACGGGGAAGGTAACGCGGCGTCCCCTCATCGGCAGCTGCCGAGGTTGGTCGGTCTCGGCTCCGGTTACCCTTGAAAGCTCAACAGTTGTAAAAACTGCAGCGGTGAAATAGCAGATGACGTCAACAGGAAACTGGGGGGGAGCCAGCTCCAGCTCCGGGAGCCCTCCAAGCGCTGGATTGCTACAAGCGCATCCCGGTGGGACGCCTTTTCTGCCAGCAAATTAAATCCTTCAAACCCAGCCTTTGAGCAGAAAGAGGCTGAGCCCGCTCCTGCCTCCTCCATCCCCTTCCCCAGGCAATCCCACCGAAGTCCCCCGTCTGTCCCCCCCTGTTGCTGGAGGACAACCCCGTGGCATCAGCCCCGAAACCCACGCTCGCTGGTTCGGGCAACAAGGGGGTGCCAGGAGAGAAAGAGGTCACATTTCTTTGCGCTGCAGGTGACACGCTAATTGCTTTGCCACTAACAACTATTACCACAACAAATAGTAGAAATATTGTTCCATGACAATACCGGCAGCTATTCCAGGGTGACAACCGAGACGGCATCTCTGGTGGCAAAATATAAATTGCTGCATGGATTTGGCTGGTAAATAGCAAGGGAGAAAGATAAAAGCATGCAAAAAAAAAATGTATATATATATATATCATTCATTTCTCTGCATCCATGTGCAAGAAAAGCTGTGGCAAAGTATCACTGCTCTTCCCCTTTCCCTCAAAACCAGCCCGGCAGAGAAGCCAGCGCTGACATTCCTGATCAAAGCCAGACTTGGCTTTGACGGGCTGCAGTTTTGTTTTCGATTTCCCTGTCAGCCTGGAGGGGAGATACTGTCCCAGCTTCTTTACCTTAAACTAATTATAGAAAATACACCTCCCCTCTGCTCCCGAGCTATTCCCTAACTCGTAGGCTGTGCCGGGCCGTGCATGTTTGCAGGCAGAAAAGTCAGGGGTCAAGGTGAACGCACATACCAACATAATGAGTGACGCTAATTTTAAATAGTGTTTATATAAACCCCAGAAGGGCCGCGGAAGATATTTTCTCAGGCGCATTTCCACTCCCAGGGTATAGTTACAGGCACAGATCATCACCACATAAAGGATGCTGACGCAGGAGCTGCTATGGCAGATGGCACCAAGAGCCACCGGCACCCATCCCTGGCAATCCTGAGGAGAAGGATGCGATGCTGCACTGTCCTCCCATCATTAACTCCCTGCCTTGACAGCAGATTCCCTGACCCAGGGATGCTCCAAGGATCTTTCCAGACACCTACAAAGCCAGCACTGCTTTGGAGCAGAAAGTCCCTAACCCAGCGGGTGGGATGGGAAACGTGGTTTCTTTTGAGTTAGTCCTGTTGGGTTTCGGTGCCCAAGGAGGAGGGGTGGTGCAAAGCAGAGCCTCCCCACACCTCAATAAAGAGAAAGAGGAAAAAAAATTTTAAAAAAAAACCAAAACCATACCCAACAAAACCAAACCAAACCTAAGCACCCTTTCAAGTCTCGCCTCTTGGCAGCTCTTTCAAAAGTTTGCTGACACAGTGGGAATTGCCCAGCCTTGGAAGACGCACACACTCGGCGTTAATCACCCAGCCCTTCATACGCTACAGGTAATCCCAAAGCAACACAAGGCACAGGGTGTTTCACTGGGGTTAACGAAGCCTCCCCAGGTCTCTGGTCTGGGACATCACCCTGTAAACGGTGATGGAAGCCAGAGGAGCAAATCCTGAGACAGGGAGAAGTCAAGTCACTCGCTGCAGGTCTGGGTACGGTGGCGCAGAGCCAGGGACAAGGCAGGGGGGTGTCTGGTGGGATGGCAGCCACCCTCCCATCACTCCCAGCAGCCTCTTGCCAGTGGGCTGGCTTGAATAAGTGGAAGAACACACCCTTAAAAAAACAGCAATGAGCTCAAATTTTGCCCTGCCACTGCCAGGGCCCTCTCCCCACCCTTCCCCTGCGGAGAGGCAGCGTCTCCCGAGGCCGGTTGGGTTTTGGCTTCCCCCATCCACTGCAGCTGGGGAGCGGGTAAGAAGAGCTGCTGTGCCACCAGCAGCAAAAGAGCAATGCCACATTTAGGGTGCAGCCATCCCAGTGCCACACTTCCTGATGGCCACTGCCCTCGCTGTCCAACTGGGAATTGCAGGGGATGCACTTGCCTTTCCATGGACGAGGTGCAGATCCCACTGGAAAACCCCACGTGCCCGAGCCAGGCACGGGACCTGCAGCCTGGAAACTCTGCAACAGCTCTATTTTTAAAGCAAAGCCTCTGAACTGAATCCAAGCGGAAAGGGAGCAGGGTCATCTTTCCCATCCCCTCAGATGGCACTTGGGGACAATCAATCACCGATACCGCACAGGGCTCACCTCCTCCCAATGGACCAGGATGTCACACCGACAGTGCCACCGGGGCTGGGCGAGACCGATGCCAAGGAGGAGGGTGCGACCTCCTGGTACCCAGCGAGGGATGCAGGGACAGGCATGTTAGCCAAAGCCACCGTCAGCCAAAGGCTGACATTGGCACTGCCACCTCCGGGGCTCAGAGCCACACCCGGCCTCCGTGCACCGGCCAGATAACGCTGCCACGAGCCACGAGGGCTCTGCTGGGAGGATGTCACCGCCCAGCCACATTCCAGCTGTATTTTTAGGTTACCTGTGTAACCCCCAGGGCCAGGAAAAAAAATAAAAATATGTTGGATTTTGTGTTTTGTCCCCAGGTGGCAGCACGCTGTCCTGCAGCCCCATGATGATGGAGCCCACAGGCTCCCCTCCGAGAAACCCCCAGGAACAGAGACCAGACTGCCTTGGGAAGCTCAAAAGCCCCAGCCAGCCAGCACTTGCTCTATGCCATTACAGGACATGTTATATACACAGAATCATAGAATGGGTTGGGTTGGAAGAGACCTTAAAGATCATCGAGTTCCAACTCCCTTGCCATGGGCAAGGACACCTCCCACCCGATCAGGTTGCTCAAAGGCCCATCCAAACTGGTCCTGAACCCCTCCAGGGATGGGGCAGCCACAGCATCTCTGGGCAACCCACACCTTCTCTGTGCAACAAATGAGGAAAATGTCTGAAGATCTGGGAGTAAGTCTTTTACAAGTAGCTCCTACATAAAGTGCTATGGTTTTTTTACACCTTTGGATGAAGTACAAGCCAAATTCAGATTGCAATGAAGCTTCTAAACTCCTACACAAATTCAGTGAAAGAACAGGTCTAATTCTTACTTAATGTCAACATTTAACTCAGTAATACACGTTATTGATGAAAAACACCTGAAGATGGGCTTGTGTTCTTGAAGGTTCAATTGGTTATATTTTTCCTGGAGACAGACAGCTTGGTTTAATAGAGATTACTTTGCAACTCTGACAACCCTGTTTTACAAGTGACAATCTTTACTCCCCAAGTTTCCATGATCTTGCAGAACATCCCAAACCCTCCTAACTTCTAGCTACCTCAGAAGCTTGCAGGAACAAACTGCCTAATTCTGCCAACACTACTTGTCAAAAAACGTTAACAAAAACCCAACATAACCTCCAATTGCATTCAAAACAAATAAACAAACATCTAGTTTGTTTCCTTGAATTTGGTCCAGTTGATGTGGAATGGAAAACATACCCAAAGTGATACAAAACATATGGCCAGGTGAAACAGGCCAAAAGTTCATTTAACATCACCAGTTATTAAATGTTTCATCTGTTAACCCTTTAACCATGTTAAACAGTTCTTGACATACATGCCAAGAATCATAGAATCATCAAGAACACTTCCAGGGATGGAGCATCCACAACTTCCCTGGGCAACCTGTTCCAGTACCTCACCACTCTCACAGGAAAGAATTCCTTTCTGGTATCTAATCTAAATCTCCCCTCTTTCAATTTAAAGCCGTTACCCCTTGTCCTGTCACTACACTAAATGACAAAGAGTCTCTCTCCAGCTCTCCTGTAGTTCCCTTCAGATATTAGAAGGCTGCTCTAAGGTCTCCCCAGAGCCTTCCCTTCTCCAGGCTGAACAACCCCAGCTCTCTCAGCCTGTCTTCACAGCAGAGGTGCTCCATCACCTCTGATCATCTTCATGGCCCTCCACCAGACCCGTTCCAACAGTTCTACATCCTTTCTATGTTGTGGACTCCAGAGCTGAACACAGTACTCCAGGTGGGGTCTCAAGAGAGCAGAGCAGAGGAGTAGAATTGTGCCACTCCGCACCACAGCTTGTGGAAAAGCCCCGTGTGAAGGTGGTTATGGTCGCAGGGACACCTCTCTGGAGCAGGCATGGAGTCAGGGTGCAGGCAGAGTATTCCCTGCAGGGCTGGAAGCTGCCTCCTTCGCATCCATTGCATCCAACTGGATTTTCTCCCCCCAAAAAAGCAGCATCAGAGACGGCACCTCCTCAAAGCTCAGCCACGGTGCTATGCCAACATGGACCCACTGAAGGCAGGCTTGGGGGGCAGTGGGAAAACGCTGGGGATGGGTAATTAATCCAACTCACAGCACATCAGCTGTAACTTCACAGTCAACAGACACTCTTTTTTCTGTCTGAACTGCTGCAATTCAAGTACTTCCAGGTGTCCCCAAAACTCTACAAACTTGGCAAAAGAGCAAAGTGATGTGATTCTTTAAAAAAATAATAATAATTTAAAAAAAATAGCTTCTTACCATCCTCTCTCCAATTTATTTTGGGCAGGGATGGAGTGATTTCATCTCTGCAAATGATGTAAGACAAAATGGGCACCTGCTCTGAAAATGGAATTTACGGGGAGGGAAAAAACCAAGGAAGGCCTCAAAGTCAGCAGCTCTGAGAGAGGGGCAGGAAAAAGAGACCAACCCAGGTGCTTCCCTGGCCCAGAGACTTCAGACAGGATTTATCTCGAGACCAACTGTGCTGGAGAACAGGGCAGGCAGCTGCTCTGATGGCTCCCAGTGACATTATCCCCTGGGACCCGAGCATTTTCCCACTCCCAGGATGGGCAAAGCCAGCACATCTTCAGAGAAAAGCCTCTGACCTTGTGGAAGAGCAGGGAAAACCTTGGATAATTTCTTTTGGAGCAGGGTGCTGATCCAGCTGCTTTCAGAAAGCAGCTGGTGAGAGCTATAGTACACACTCCCCACGTCTCCTGCTGTCCCACACCGAGTTTTTGCTCTTTTTGATGCATTTTCAGTGCCATCCCTCTCCTCTGCCCCTTTCACCCTGTCCCCTCCTTGCACTGGGGATCCCACAAAAAGACACAAATGCAAAGGGCTCATCAGACCAGAGAGGTGGTGCAAAGCAGACACAGCCCAGACAGAGCTCCCAGTCTCTCCCCCGAGTTTTTCCAAGAGACAAATCCACCCTATCACAAGCTGATGGGGGAGACAGGCCACCTCTCCGGGCTCAGAGAAGACACAGGAAAAATGCAGGCTGAGAGCAGCCAGGGAATATGAAGACTCCCCAGCTCCCCTCAGGCCACCGCTCAATCCTTACCTCCATGTAAAGCCTGTTACCACACTCAAAACTCAGCACTCAGCCAAAAAACTTCAGTCTTAACAACTAACGATGCTTTCAAGTCAAAAGATGCAGCAGAGAGAGACAGAGATATATGTATTTATATCTACATATAAAGATAAGCACCACATACTTGCTAAACTCCATATTTTGCAGAAGGCAAACTTTTCTCCTTTTTTTTCTTCCCTCCTCCAAAATCCCTGCTGCAAATCTTAAAAAAATCGCCCCTCACTTAAAGACCTGACCATCAGCAGACCAAAAAAAAA
>VXBJ01006695.1:0-37328 GCA_013400055.1 Nycticryphes semicollaris
CCCTTCCAACCCAGACAACCCTACAACTGTCATTGGCAGTTGATGATGTGTGTTAAATCAGCACCACACCCCATCCATACTGGTGGGAGTCCTAATGGACGTTCACAAAGCGTTCACTCGGCCTGTCCAGGCACTAAGCTACAGCCACACAGAGGCTACCAACGCAACGACACCGTCAAGTTGTTGTTTTGAATCAGGGCAATAACCCTCGTTATTAGGTAAAGCTCCAATCTCAAATTAAAGAAGAACTGTCAGATGTGTGTTTCTTACATTCCAAGTGGACTTCACTTTAGAATTTCCAAAAAGAACTGGCAACATCGGAAGATGGTGAGATGTCACTATTTAACTAATACATAATAATTACTGTTTACAAGCACAAACTACCCCAACACCTATTGACAGCGCTTCTGGTGTAAAGCTGGGATACAAAAATGCAAATTAAGGTGCAAACTTGGGGATGCCCCAACGACTTAAGCAGCGCAAACGGAGGGGAGAAGACATTGAAGGTCTTAAAAACTCGGTACCACGTCGTAAAGCAAAGGCATCCTTAAGGTTCTGCTGATCTCACCTGCCAAACCTGTCCTCCATCTGCAAGTTGAACTGCGTAGGGTTGGTAATTAAAGCTCTGCTGGGACCTTCACCCCATTTCAGTTTAAGGCTCTGGTAGCTGAAGACCACACATTCGAGATGAGGAGGGTCAGGAGGTAGTGGTTTCGTTTTGGCTTTAATGGAATGACTGAAAGGACCAACTCCGAAGCTGTTTATGGCCTGTATTCGAATTCTGGAGAGGTGAGGAGAGCAGCTCTGTGGTTAATTTACTGAGTTACCGAAAAAAATGATGGGTAATAAAGCAAGAGTTAAAATTTGTAAGGAATATAACCACAAACAATACAGCAATTAAAATGCAGTTAGAAATTAACTATAAAAACAATCCACTTCAAAACAAGTCAACGCAATTACATTGTTTTCAGCATAATGAAGCCTCGGTGTTTCTCAGTATTGTTCAGGTTTATTCTGTTCAGTGAACAAACGCCCAGGTTCCCCACGTTCCCCTCAGCCGTTTGCCTCCCACTGACCCTGCAGATCCACAACCTCAACCAGGCTGTAATGACGATGCTCTGAGGGCTGGGGCACCTCTGGTGTGAGCACAGGCTGAGAGAGCTGGGGTTGTTCAGCCTGGAGAAGAGGAGGCTCCAGGGAGACCTTAGAGCCCCTTCCAGTCCCTAAAGATGCTCCAGGAGNTGGTGGGAGGTGTCCCTGCCCAGAGCAGGGGGGTTGGAACTGGATGATCTTTAAGGTCCCTCCCAACCCAAACCATTCTATGATTAACTGAGCAACACAACATGGGAACAGCTAATTCTGCTCCTTGTCTCACCCTCTTCTGCTGAGATAGTGACCATCCCACCACGTGCGCTGCTTCTGCATAAACAGTTCTAAACCCAGAAAAATTTGGAATAAAGCCTTGGCCCCGAGAGAGAATTTTAATCTTTAACTCATGCTGCTAAAATTTCACAGTTTAATTCTGGACATGACAATTTGGGGTGGTTTGGTTGTTGTTTTTTTTTTCCCCCAGAGCTGCAGAGTGAGTCAGGGCAAGAGTGTGTAAACTGAATAAAATAATTTGCTCAAAATCTTTTAACTCGTCACCTCCAAAGCCGTTGAGTGAAAATCCTACAGTTTCAGAACGAAGCCAGGAATTGTTACCTGTAGAGAGTGTCAGGCACCAGATTCTCCAGAACGTGGCTTGTGTTTCTTCCCACGGTTACCACCTGCTTTTCTCCATATTCGATGTTATACCCCGTGATCTCTGCCCCGTGGCAGCTCGGTTCTTCCCACTGCACCGCGAGGCACGTCGATAAAGGAAGAGACGCCTCCATTTGATCTTCCTCGAGGAAATGCAGCGCTGCCACCGCCGCGGGCGCCGCCGCCGGGGTTGTCACCGCGCCAGCCTCGCCAAACAACCCGCCGCCAGCCGCGTTCACGGCCTGAAAAAATCAAGAGCGTGGATCCTTGTACCAGTTTCTCACCAGTTCACAGCTCTCAGGCTGCTCCCTCCTGCCTGATATTAAAAGCAATTTGGAAGAGAATGGGAAAGCTCCCGAATATGTAAATAGGGCAAAATGTCTGGTTTTAATATAACGCTGGATCTAAAGCTCTTTTCTAAATATATAGAGTTAGGAGGGACTGGGGGGGAAGGGAAGTATTTTTACCAATTACCTTCAATATTGCATGAGTAGGGAGACCTTAGAGCCCCTTCCAGTCCCTAAAGGGGCTACAGGAGAGATGGGGAGGGACCCTTCATCAGGGAGGGGAGCCATAGGATGAGGGAAAGGTTTTGAACTAAAAGAGGGGAGACTGAGCTGAGATCTGGGGGAGAACTGCCTTGGTGTGAGGGTGGTGAGAGCCTGGCCCAGGTTGCCCAGAGAAGCTGTGGCTGCCCCATCCCTGGAGGGGTTCAAGGCCAGGTTGGATGAGGCTTGGAGCAACCTGGTCTGGTGGGAGGTGTCCCTACCCGGGGCAGGGGGTGGCACTGGGTGATCTTTAAGGTCCCTCCCAACCTGAACCATTCTATGATTCCAGGTGACAGCAAACCATTTTCTTCATCTCCAGCTCAAGCTTTACACGTGGTTCAACACGTACTTGGTTCATTTGCTTAGTACCACACAACAGAGGGCTTTTCATACCTGTACCCTGCAATAGTACGTAGTTGCGGGCGTGAGACCTTTCACTTCATAGCTCTGGCAGGGGCCGCTGTACACGAGATGCATCGATCCTTCCGCCTGTCCCCACTCCAGCCGGTATTCACCGATTTCCGCGCCGTTGCACGCAGGACTCTGGGGGTTTAAGTGACAAAACGGGCCTTCAGCTGTGGCACGTACGCACCACACGAGTGGGATGTGGTATTCACTGAGCAGATATTGGAACAGAAACACCCAAGCTGAAACCCGAGGTCTTTTCCATCGTAGCCAAGGGCATGATTTTAAGTTCACCTTGTTAAAAGGTTTCCACCTCGGCACACGGATAGAACAACACCACAGTTCAGACCAGAATTTTGAGTGACTCACCATCTCTTACCACTTGGATGAATTAAGTGTATTCTATACTAGTTAACAGAGCATTAGGAGGATTAAGCATCACCCAATTTCTTCATTTAAGATGGAAATTCACAGCTGGCAAAATTTACAAACTCAACATACGCCTCTAAGAAGAAAAACACTTCCATCATTCCACCTCTACGTTTGCTGTTTCTTCCATCTCTGGGCATCACACACGCGTCGCTACAATTCCAAAAGCCAAATATTCACCTGTGTATTCCTGAAAAATCATTAAAACCCACCTCCCATGAAACTACGGCGCAAGTCGCGCTTTTACAAGTCACGAGGGGTTTGCAGCACTGGTCGGGGGGGCCCGGAGCGGTGGAGATCTCTGCTTTGTCAGAGGGGGGGCCAAACTGCAAAGAAAACACAAAAGCATGAATACCAGGGACCAGCAGCGGAGCAAAGACTGACGTGTGAGTGCATGAGCTGGAGAAAACACGTTGTTTTTAATCCGACAGAGAAATAAATAGAAGGGTTTGGTGCTCAGTTTCTCAGCAGCTTTTACAGTTCCTTTCAGGTATTTTACTTCATGAGCTGGCCCCAGGCCCACAGGGTATCTGGAACCCTCCCACCTCTGTGGTTTTTAACTCCTCCTTCCTCTCTGTTTGGGTTCTGGGTTCCAGCACCAGCCGGGTGCCGTTACAGAAAAGACTTTTTACGCCACCCACATTTATCCCAACCCTTTTCCAACCTGGCATCATTCCAACGCCCCCTTCTCCACACAACGCCGTTCCCACGCCACCAACCTGCAGAGGCCGCGCTAAAGTGTAGAAACACGAGGCAATTTCTTAAGGCACAAACTCTGAAGTGGAGACTCCCAGTCAGAAACGAAGGGTTCCACCCCGAGGTTTGTTAAGACAAGGCTGTCATTACTATCTCTTGTGTTAAAAAAAGTAATCAAAAGGTTAAAATAATGGCTCTCGTTAAGCGCAGCGCTTACCCCAGCTTTATTCGCCGCTCGGATCCAGAAGCTGTATGTTCTCCCAGGAAGCAGACTGCTCACTACACATTCAGATGCTGGACCCTGATACACTTGTCTGCGTTCCTCCTCTTCCGAGGCTGCCATCTCTACAATATACTCTGTGATTTCGGCACCTCCATCTACAGATGGGGGGCCTGTGAAATAAAAAAAAAGAGGATTTTCTTTCACTTTTTTTTTCCCCCCCCTTTTAAATAGTTTCTAATCAGCCCCCTCAAGCCTAAAGTTGCAGCAGGTGGATTCTAGAAGTTAGAGTGCAGGGTTTTATCACCTCTCTGAGCAGCAACACATTATTAAGTTCCATTCCCACCCCTCCCCAACAGATACTGATGGCTTAATTACTGATGGCCTTCATTAGGTTTTTTTTTCAGGTATTTTCCACATATTTCCTTAAAAAGGACCCCAAAACCACCCCTCAATGTGCCTTCATGACTTTTTTGATTATCCCCTTTGCTGAGATGAACGCAAGAAAAGGAGGCTTGATTTTTAAATTGCCAAACGTGCGTCAGGAATGAGGCCGTGGGGAAGCACTGTCATTGGAAGGCATTTATGTCCACTGAAGTGTCCCCACGCAGTGGCACATGCACGTGGAGCCAGACCAGAGGTGGTTCACAAGCTTTGGTCTTCTTAGAAAAAAGGAATAATAAAAAAAAAAATCCCAACTAGGGATGGGGATTACATCTCTGTACTTTAATTCCTCCCTCTCCCCTGAAGAGTTCTACAGGTGTTTCATTTTTGTTGTGACATTTAAAAACAGGAAAACATTTTGCTCAGAAGCAGTGGCGCTTACCCCACTGCAGAGTGATTTCCTTGGGCCTGGCTTTGCCCGCCAGGCTGGGAGCGAGGCAGGGCCCAGGGGGAACAGCTGATGTCGTAACGGTTGTAACGTCAGAAACCTGGCAGAAACACAGGGTTATTTTAGAGAGGAAACACAAATCTAACATAAACAGAAATGGTTTTCCACAGCAAATTTACCCTGCTCTGGTGAGACCTCACCTGGAGTACTGTGTGCAGGTCTGGAGCCCTCAAGATAGGAGGGACATGGACCTGATGGAGCGGGTCCAGAGGAGGGGCCACAAAGATGATCAGGGGGTTGGAGCACCTTTGCTACGAGGACAGGCTGAGGGAGCTGGGGTTGTTCAGCCTGGAGAAGAGGAGGCTGAGGGGAGACCTTAGAGCAGCCTCCCAGTACCTGAAGGGCCCTACAGGAAGGCTGGGGAGGGTCTGTTTACAAAGGCCTACAGTGACAGGACGAGGGACAATGGCTTCAAGCTGGAGAAGAGCACATTTAGACTGGATATTAGGAATAAGCTCTTTACTCTGAGGGTGGTGGAACATTGAAACAGGTTGTCCAGGGAGGTGGTTGAAGCCCCTTCCCTGGAGATATTCAAGGGGAGGTTCAACAAGGCCCTGGGCAACCTGGTCTAGTTGGGGGTGTCCCTGCTGACTCTGGGGAGGTGGGACTGGATGACTCTAGAGGTCCCTTCTGGCCTGGACCATTCTATGATTGTACTCGTGTTTTTTTTACCTGGCTTTCACCGCCTTTACTGGTGCAATAAACCCTCATTCTGTAGGAAGTGCCCGGCTTCAGGTGGTCACACACGTGTTCCCTCTGGGAGCCGCTGTAGATGGTGTCCCATTTGCTTCCTGAGGGGAAAAAAAATAACAAAACCAAGAACCCCATAAAAAAAGGAAAATGCTTTACACTACACAACTTTTGCAAAAATCAACCTGAACATTCTCTCTTGCGTTATTATTAATTAAGAGCCAACCCAGCTACAGAATCCAATTTGAATAATCAGTTATGGAAAGGACAAGTGCAACCCAATATACAGATGGGGAAACAGAAAGGTAATTGCTAGAGCCAGGAGCAGTGAATTGGCAGCAGGAATTAGCAGAGCAGATGAACGAGCACTTCAACTCACCAACGGATGCTTCTGAGATTTCCAAGAAGTATTTAGAAATGTCTGCCCCTCCGTTATCTTTGGGCGGGTCTGAAAGAAATCAACACCTTAAAATAAATTCTAGAAGATTTAAAAAACAAAGCATTGTTTTGTCATCAGCTCTTTGGGAGAACATCTCCACTCATTGGAGAATGTATTCAAATACAAAACTCAAGTGAAACAGAAAGAGAAACCAGCACAAATAGATTTTAACACCACATTTTCAAAAAACCCAGGTTTTTTTTCTCTATTACTAATTGTGACCATGCCAGGAAGAGGAGAAACCAGGAAAAATTCTGCCAGCTTCAGGTATCACCTCAGATTTTTTTTAAGAACACATGAAAATCACATCACAGTAAACCTAGAGGCCGTTACATCTGAGGCTGCTCCATTAGCACCGACCGCTTCTCTGAAATGCAGGAAGAAAAACACGACTCTTGTCCTACAGCCCCAAACCAAAATAAGGTGCCATTCCTTTGGTAACACTAAATATTTCTCCCGCCATAACAACATCTGCAGAGACAAATAATTAGCCTGAGTACCAAGGACAGGTTGGGGCTGACCCAGATGGACCAGCTCTGAGGAAAAAGCCCTCTGGGAGCCCTGGTGGACACCAGGAGCCAGCAATGTGGCCAAGAAGACCAATGGCATCCTGGGGGGCATCAGGAAGAGTGTGACCAGCAGGTGGAGGGAGGTCATCCTGCCCCTCTGCTCTGCCCTGGGGAGGCCCCATCTGGAGCACTGGGACCAGTTCTGGCCTTCCCAGTTCCAGACGGACTGGGAACTGCTGGAGAGGGGACAGCAGAGGAGCACAAAGATGCTGAGGGGCCTGGAGCATCTCTCTGATGAGGAAAGGCTGAGGGACTTGGGTGTGTTTAGTCTGGAGAAGAGAAGGCTGAGGGGGGAACTGATCAACACCTAGAAATATTTCAAGGGTGGGTGTCAGGAGGATGGGGCCAGTCTTTTTTCCGTGGCAAGGCAAGAGGAAATGGGCACAAACTTGCACATAAGAAGTTCCATCTAAACATGAGGAGGAACTTCTTCCCTTTGAGGGTGGCAGAGCCCTGGCAGAGGCTTCCCAGGGAGCTGGGGGAGTGTCCATCTCTGGAGACATTCCAAACCTGCTTGGATACGTTCCCATGCAACCTGCTCTGGGTGGACCTGCTCTGGCAGGGGCTTGGACTGGATGATCTCCAGAGGTCCCTTTCAACCCCGTATCATTCTGTGCTTCTGTGAGTTCTTCTCTGATTTCAACCCATGTTACTGAGTGACTGTACGTCCCAGCAGCAGCGCTCAAACACAGCGTTAAGGAAAAGTAACCCACCCCACGCAACCTTCACGCTGTGAGAATGGATCTTGCCCTTTACAGTGGGTTTACTGGGAGCTCCGGGCTTGTCGGGGTTGGTGCTGTGTTCCACCACCTCACTGGGACTGCTTTTTCCTTCGCTGTTGTAGGCAAAGAGCTGTGTCAGGAACAGAGGGAATATAGAATAAATGACTGGTTTAACGACAACTAATATCCTGCTGGTTTAGAAAGTGCTTCCATGCAAAAAATAAAACAACAAAACAAGAAGCCTCCAGGAAAAGACAACAAAATCAGGTAGTGCAAAAAAGAAATTATCTGATTTGTATTACAATCCCACCAAAATCTATTAAGATCTGTTATAAACTGTTGTAACTTATATGATGTTCTATAGTATAAAAGTACCGCAGGTGATTTTCTTCTGTCTCCATAGAAAGCGTCTGAGATACATGAAAATATCTCTAAGCTGCATATATAAGCTCCAGAAAAGCACAGAGTCATAACTAAATTAGAAACAAAACATAATACAAACCCTAAACTTATAGCATGTGCTCCTCCTAAGGTTTCTTAAAGTGCACGAGAGCTCATCTCCGTTGTACTGTGGCTGGAAACCGTAACCCTGTAAAGAGGGACAATAAGAACAAACCAGCATCACTGATTTTCCCCAATAAATTGAAAAACCAGATCAGATCGACCACGTTATTTTTCCACCTGCAATACTTGCCAGCTCCTGAAGTATTTAAAAGGATTTGCCAGTAAAACACAGAATTTTTTTAAATTTTATTTAAGCAGTACCACGTATCAAGCTTTTACACTGATAACAAACGCGAGCACTTACGGAACCTTCTTCTTCCACGTCTAAACTGTAAGTGAGAGAGTCGTCTGAAGACACCCCGCTGGGTGGGCTCCACTTCACTGACAGCCAGGTCACTCCCGCTTCAACGAGCACCGGCGGGGACGGGGCTGGGGGGACAATTCCTGCTGTGTAATATGTCACCGTCTCACTGAACCCACTGGAAAAATATAAAAAAAATAAAATATTAACAACATCTGACGTAGCTGATGAGAAAACAAGCTGTATGATACATTGTGTTCATTACCTCATTCCGATATCATTTTTAGCAGCTAATCTGAGCGAGTATTTCGTAGAAGGAGAGAGTTTGGTGAGTTTATACTGCTTCAGGTGCCCGTAGTAGCACTCTTTGAAGGGTCCGTTCTTCCCCTTTAGAAAAGTAAGAACAACCTGAGTCACAGAATCACAGAACCTTAGAAACACAAGGTCGGAAAGGACCTACAAGATCATCTAGTCCAACCGTCCTCCTGTCACCAACACTACCCACTTCCGAGTCATTTTTTACACGTAGACTGTACTCTCCCTGCTAAGGTCAATTTCTTCACTCTAAATTTAATTTCACTAATTTAACAGCAATAATTAAATGATATATATATAAAAATCACTAAGCCTGAAGAATGTAAAAAGCTGATGTCACCATGGTCATACCAAGTGCACTGACAGTAATCCTGAGCGTTCTCGAGAATCAAACCCCCCCTTTGATTAAGATGCCCGTCTATTTTTTGGCTTTGGGGATTTGACAAAATGGCAATAAATGACTGACACTGAAAACAAAACATAATTTGGAAGAAGTTTTTAATCGCTTTGGAACACAATCCAGTAAGAAGGTGTTTATGGCAGCTCCCAGAGATACAAGCCAAACGCTCACTCAAACAGAGCGTAGGAATTAACGATGCTCTGAGTGAGGGAGTTGTCTACTTGCACCACTGAAATATTACTCATTTGATTCAAGCTTTTTAATTGGCTTGTCCCTTTAAAACTGTCCGGACAGTTGCACTGAAAATAGCCCACGTACTTCAGCCAAAGGTATTTTTAAGTATAATTGGTCGACAGATGTCATTATTGTACTTTTTTTTTTTTTTTCCACTAGAAAAGGTCTTACCTCATCCCATTCTAAAAGAAAATTAGTTATTTTGGAACCATTGTCATTTGAGGACTGAAAATAAAGAAACAATGAAAAAAGTTAAAATCAAATAGTTGTACTTTTATCAATATTTTTGCACATTGAAAAAAAAAAATAATATACAATTAACAACTGAATATAATATACCCCAACCGCCTTTTCAAACAAGTTATTTAGGGTACAGCTGAAAGGAACCTGGAGCAGGGACACAGCCCTGCCCCCCTCCTGCACAACCACGTCATCGGATCATCTGAAATCCTGCTGGGGGCACAGACCGGTGGATTCAGGGAAGTGAATTGGAAAAGGTCAAAGCAGCTGTTTTAGCCGGTTTAATGAATTCCTTGTTCCTGATGGCTCCCCCCAGGCTGCTGCACCACTTCTATTAATTCTGATAATTTAGAATGTGAACTTTATTAATAGTTTTACGAATAATGTGAGTTATATCCTTGGAGCTTTTCTCCCTGTGTCCTGGCACAGCGTGTGCAACTGCCTGAGCAACGTAAGCATTCAGATGAGTAACATCTGTGCTTGTTACAGTAATTGGGAACTTCCTTCAACTTTCCAAGTACAGATTATACAAATAATTGAACTAATTAAATCCCTTTAGCTATAAACCATTTTCCAGGTATAAGCATAGTCACAAGAAGAACTCCAAAAGGCAAGGAAACCAAGTCTTTGCCGATACTGTACACGCTCAAAATCAGGTTAAAAACCTGAAATCTACAAACCAGGCAAAGGAATTTGATTTGAATGGGTCAGAATAATTAAAAAACTCTGAATTATGAAGTGAAGTCATATCCATTTATCATCCAGGAACCCCGAGAGAAAAACTTAACCGCTCTACCCTTTCCTACGCTGTCGATTCAGGGGAGAACTCGAGCACACCGAAGGCGCGTGCGAGACATTAAATAAATGTTGAAAGAAGGAGGAAGAACCCATCAGGATTTCACTTATCAGTCTCAACTGAGCAACTTAAAAGCCAACGAACGCCTAAAGCCCACACTCTGTTATTGCCAAAGCCAACTCAAACGCCCCCGGACGGGAATGCCGGGACTGCTTACCTTCCACTGCAAACTCAGGCTGTTTTTGGTTCTGTTAATTAGCTTCGGTGCAGCCGGGCAGTCTGGCTCACAACTTTCTGTAGTAAAACTCACTAATTCTGAAATAGATTCCTTTATGGAACTGCTGGTTGCTGAAACTCTGCAAAAAGGCCAATTAATTACGTTGTTATTATTGCATTAGCGCCTGAAAAATGTAAGGAAAGAGCTGCCAGCTTTAACAATGTGGTTTTAGTCACAAGGAGTGGCTGCAGCAAGAAGACCACGTAGTAAGGGCCCAATCACTGTCCTCTTTCAGATCATTGATTCTAAAAGACAGCTTATAATTCAGAGAAACAAGGAAAGACAAACGAGGGGAGGGTTTTATGAAATTAGACAGCAGCAGCAACGTCCATAGCTATGACACCTTATGCAGAACTTTCCCCACGTTGCTTGTGGTCTCACCTTAGGATGCAGCCACACTGATTGTGTAATTAACACATCAACAGAAGCGTGAAGGATTGCCAGAAACGTACCTGGCATGATAATCAGTGGCAGGTCTGAGATCAGGAAGCGCGATTGTCAATTCTTCCCCACTGGGAACAGGAAAAAAACAAGACAGCAACAGTGAGTTACAGCTCTTCCTTGCACTGTCAAGGATAAAAGCTTATCCAAAAGCAAAACCATGTAGCGCACATTTAATTCTCAAGTTTTCCATTGTCCACGTAACTCTTTATTGATATTACTTAAAATTTATTGCCCGTGAAGGAGGTAGGTCTGCAAGTCAACAAACAGCTCCTGACAGAGAGATTGCTGATCGGTTAATGCTTTTAAACATCGGTATTGTGCTTAAATGAAGAAACTAAACTTACACATAGACAGATTTAAATTTTCCATTTTTACCACTGTTGGATATTGCTACTTCAAATGTAAATGCTGCTGGACTATGACTATGGCTCTCTCCATTCTGTGAACTAACTGGGAGATTCCAGGACAGAACGGCTGATCTTGCTTGTATATCAGAAACCTATTAAAAGCATAAATAATGCAAGTAAGTTTGCTTTCTGTAATAAAAGGTTTATTAGTCAATAACATGGTGTCGCTAGTTTGCCTACGAAGTTCCTCGCTGGAGGAGTTCTCTACCTTTGTAGTGGAAATATCGAGTCATCATTTGAATTTATACCCTTTTCCTCTTTTCATTTCGAAAAAACACCGTGTTACAGGATTTCCCTTCAAACACCAAACAAAGGCAGAGACGCGCCACAGAGACGCTGTTTACGTCGCTCATTCGGAGCAAAGTTTCAGATTTGGAGTCTGGAACCCCGACACCAGATCTCTGCTCCGGGGCTCTAACTCTGCAACGCCGTTACATCTCTCACAGAATCTTAATATTTAACCACTGAGATACACCATAGCACCAGGCTCTGATCTTTAAGCGCTGACAACGGAAACTTTCGCTCTAAGTTTTTTGCTGCTCAATTCCCAGAGTCCAAATTCTCTCTGGCAAAGTCAGCACGGCCTTCTGTTGGCGTGAAGTAGGGTTGTCAGAAGCAACAATGGAAAAAAAAAATGCTACTTTTATTAAAAAGCAAAAAAAAAAAAATAATCTAGAAAGCTGGAGCAAAAGAACACAACCCATGGTGACTGTAGATGAGGCAAAGAAGATGCTCAAGATCAAAAGTATTTGTGCAAGCTTTAGCCTCTAGACATTGAAATGAACATCACCAGACTCCAGCTTCCTAAATAAGTCTGCAAATACTCAATTATTTGCTCCAGTTTCTAAACATAACACGAAAAGATGATTTCTTTTTGTAAGTTCTATTCCTGATATTCTTAAATCCTCCAAGCTGAGCAAAGGGTGGTTCAAGAGTGAACAGACTTCATCAGTTTAGCAGGGCCTTTGCAAGGTGCTAAAGCTCTCTCATACACTCACAAACTTCAACGGTGGGTATATCCAGTGTTACAGACGGGGAAACTGAGTCAAACTCTTTCAGAAAAAGTCGAGAAAAAGGGGGTTTCTAGATCATGGTTGCCCTTTCCGAGCTATAAATTCTGCCAACTGACATTCATTTTCTCTACTTAAAAACTAAACCATCCAGAAAAAAAGAGAGAGAGATCAATAAGGTGCATGTTATTTTATAGAAAGTCTATGCAGAGAAAATAATGGTATTTTAAGGATGATACTTACGACTGGTTTCCCAATGCTCAAGTGAGTATCACATTTCTTGGATTCCGTGTCAGACTCTGAAATTTTAAATACAAAACAGATTATCAAACCCCCTCCCCAGGAGTAAACCAGCCTGTTCCAAAAAGGCCACCACAAGATGGAGTTTGCCTCATTAGGAGTTTAACAATAGGACTTATTGTGCAAAGTTCATTTCCCCTGTTTGTTTTGGCCGCGTGAGGGGTAGAAACACGAACTATCCAAAACTAACAGTGTTACAAAAACCCTTTTAGTACATCCTGCACAAAGGGTTTATTTTCCTGATTCAGAGCACAAACGGGTTTTCTCTGACAACACAAAAACATTCCTCCCAAGCCCAAAGGTGTTAAAAAAAAAATGACAATAAGATCTTATCTCTCTATTGTGTGCACTTTCCTTGAATTCCTATTGCAAAACGCGAGGTCTAGACGTAACTTGGAAGGAGCCTGATCAAAACCTACTGGTAAAATGAATCCTATCTCTACAACTGTCCATATCAAACAATTTGGGTTATTATTCTGCCCACAAATAAAACCTCACTCCCCCTCCCCTCTCCACATTTGTATTACGACAAATCTCCAGGCAAGTAGATTTCTTGCCCCTGAAATAAGTTGGATAAACTTCCACCTCTGTTTACTTCCCAAGATACAACATCAGGTTTCTTTTTTATTTCTCTGACCAAAGAGTTAAATACAACAGTGACACCGATGAGGACTAGGACCACTAATTTAGGACATACACATAGAAGACGCTATAAAAGATGCACAAATCATTTAAAGAGTCAAGATAAGAAACTGCATTTCAGCGACAGTTGGCTCAAACCTTCCTAATTCTTGAAGTTTTCAGTAACTCTTGGTTACCTGAAAAGGGCTGCAAAGAATGACCCCACAAGGGGTTTTTTGCCTAAGTACCCACGGGTCATCCTCCCCTGGATCATCGGTCAGAAAAGGCAGAGAAGTAAATGAGACGTTTAAAGTTAATTCTTCCTGAAGACCTCATGGAGAGATCTCAAACGGACTGACATCACTATGATTTCTAGAGGGGGAAAAAAAACCTCTAAAACAACATGAAAAATTATTTCAGCTTTCTCTAATCCTGAATAGCCAAAGAGATGTACAAAATCAGGTTTTTTCAGAAGCTATTTTGCAATGAACTTACAGCATCTTCTGTTATAAAATAACTGAGAGGATTATTTGTTTTACCCTTTCCATGGAACCTACCTCCCATCTCCGCATCTGGGCTGCCCTTTGTTTTTCCTATCTGCTTCTGCTTTAGTGGTCCTCCTGCCCCTTGCTGTCCCTTCCCATTGCCATTCTGCATCGTTGCACTGGAAGAATTAACAACTTTATGGGGTGAAGACGGAGGGCTGTTAAGTTTATTGTTAGTGTGACCACTGGCTTGTCTGTCTTTTAGTCTTTTCTTCAGGTGTTCTTGCATTTTGAGACTCCTTTCATCTCGCTGAATGAAGTTTGTCCTTCCGTGAGTACGAGGTTCTACAAAGAAAGGAGAACTTTGGTCATTATGAGAAACACTCTGTTAGAAGAGTAACGCCTTTCTCTTTCATCAACTGCTCCAGATCATTCCTTACAGTCGCATTTTCAAAAAGGTTGTGAGCAAATTTAGGACCCAAACCAACTTCTTACAGCACTGCTTGGGTGCCTGAACATCTTATCCTAGACACGAGCCAAAATAGCTCAATCACCCACTTACTCTTGAGAGGGAGAGAGACTTTGAATGGTCTTACAGAGTCTAATTTCTTTCTGTGTTCAGTGCTTACAGCCTGGTTTAACTCAGCAGTGACCCCAGCCCTCCACTGAAGGATCACTTCATTCTGGTTTTAAATGCTGAGCAGATTTGGACTTCACCCTCCAGCATGGATTACTGTGCTTTTTTGGTTTATCTATGTTATTTTTATTTTCTTTCCAGTCATGTTTGGACTCTGTCTAGTGAAAAAAACAGACACTTGTATTGAATTAAATGCACTTTTCAAAATACTTTATGCCAACGCTGTGACAAAACAGTGGTTCCAGAGAGCAGAGTTTTAGAAAAACATAGAAGCAACCGTTGTGGCACTTAGAGCAACCAAAGTAAGGATCTGTGAAAGATGTACCATACACAGGATCAGAACACTCCTAAGTTATCGTTTTTGCATTAAATCCTTAAAAACAGAAGAAGATTTAAGCTTTCTACAGCAATAGTTTGCAGACACAGAGTGCCTTCAGACCGGGCTCCATGACACCTTAATGCACAAGTGTATTTTAGGGTACCCCATAGGCACACGTAAGGCTCAGGGAGTCTAAGAACTAGCACCAAAGATCACCTAAAGGCATGAAAGATGGAACTGGGCTGCCTCAGCCTCGAGCTGCTGTGTGAAAAAGCCTCCTGGTGTTATTTAACCCTCACCCGGGCTCTCACCTTGTTCCTGGAAAACGTGGGGTGGCGGATGCTGGTGAATGAACTGTGGTGGCAGCTCTCCCGTGCCAGGAACCGGAGGGTACACTGGGTGAGGCGGGTGGGGAAGCAAAGCGTGGTGATGATGCATGTAATGCGGTACATGGGGAGGAGGAGGAGGAGGAGGATGCATGGAAGGATGGAATTCAGCCGAGTGTGGCAATACCACCACTTTCCGAACTCCATTTTCTTCCACCACCTGCCAAGAAATGAAACATCAATCTTGTAAATATTACACACTGAATAAAGAATCTCTGTGCCTGGGTTTATACCCGCCATCAGACAGCCAGGGATGTACACACCAAAATGAATTCCAGTGGAAGCCCAGCAGAAGCTACTGGAAGAAACTGGAGAATGAGGCAGTCAGTTCCAAGCAGCTGAGCCTCACACACTGACATGCGAAGCAATCTGTAATTTATGCATAACCTATACATTCTTTTAACTAAGTAACGTGACTCAGTGAGGGTGCAATTCCCAAAACTACTTGCAGCTACAGTCAGAAGAGCTGCCGTAGAACCACGTCCCTGGTGAGAGTGCTACAGGACGCACAAGTCACCGCGTGTCACCTCCTTTGTGGGACACACCTGCAGACCTGTCCTTAGCCCGTGGCAAGTACAAAGTACGACACATCATCTCTGTTGCCTTTCTGCTCTGATCCAGCACTACTCAAGTGTCAAAATATTTCACGTTTGCCACAGGCTAAGAGAATTCTGACAAGGAACCTGCCCGTGGGCTTGGACTGAGGGATAAAAAGATGCTCAGCCAGCGCGTATGTAGGCACACTCCTCAACTGGCAATATATTGGCTCCTTCTGGAGTCTGATTCCACCAGTGAGGAATACATTAACATCTCAATGCATTGCTCCTCCTGCGGTAAATTTAATATACGTCAAGGTTTTATACAATAACGCTCCTCTAAATTGTACAAGTGAGAAGAGACTTTGGACCAGGCACAGGCTTTAGAAGACAAGGTGGAAAAAAATAACACCAGAGACAGATTCACAAAAAGACGTATTAAACAATGATGACACTGAAGGAAAACACCTCCCAGTTTTGTCTCCTCTTTAAGACCCCTGGAACAGACAACCAGAAGCCAAGTTTTATGGGGTCCTTTCTCCAGGTACAGAGGGCGTCTGCTCTCATCTGTTCTCAGTGGGTGGTTACACTCCATTTTGCTTATCTGAGGGATTAATTTGCAGCACCTCCAGTTCTGAGGGCATCAAAGGCTTCCAAATGGACCATCAGAGAAATCACCCAGTCACATTCCAGTCTCTTCTGCCACAATATAGAAGTCCACTGCCAGAAAGTTCAGGCTCTAATGAGAAGTCTGACTCAGAAGTAAACTGGACTGTATTAAATCCTATTTAAAAGCAGACACAAATCAATTGGTTTCTCCCTCGCACAAAAAATTAAAGAGGTATGACCAATGTAATTGGAAAAAAAACCAACCCAATGGTATAAAAACGTTCAATATTAAAGGCAAACCAATGCTTCAAAACTAGTCAAGTCTCAGTAGGAAAACCAGGCGTTTGCCTTAGATGGGTTTAAGGTTAGTCTGCAGCTTTATGCTTCCTTCCTCCTACATCAGTCATCTCCCCCAGGTTGCATTTAGAAACGCCAATCACAAATGCTATTAGGCAGGGCCTTGCAGTGCTTTAGGTATTAACAGACAGATCGGGTAGTCAGCAGAAAACATTATCCCTGGATGCGAGCGGGGGGCGCGCTCCAGCTGCAGGCTGGCATACTAAACTAAGGTAAAAAAATCCAAACGTATTTTTATTGCAATCTGTAAAGTAAAAACACAAAAAAACCCCTGCTCTTAGAAGATTTCACCTTATTTTACGCAGCCAGCTGTTATGAAAAATATACACAGTTTATATTTTCCGGCATTTAAAGAAAGCACTTACGCAAAGGCAGGCCATATGTTTTATCCTGTTAGTTTCTTCAAGATGCTCTCTTAAAGCATATTTAGTTTGGCTGTAAGAAATCACTGCAGCGTTTCCTGGTTGGCCAAGAAGGCATGACAGATGTTGAAATACCGCTTACGCCAAAAAGTACATTTTGAAAAGCTCCTCAGCGAAAGACAGAGCAAACTAACGAGGAATTCTTCTTCTGAAGGGAAATAGAATGTGTCCCGCTCACAAACTGCTACAGCAGAGTCCAGCTGTGAGACAGTCTCAGAGTCAGGTGTATTATTAGCAAGTACTAACAGACTTTAAATAGAAGAAAAAAGAAGAATTACAAGGAGGAGTCACTCAAGCCCAAGTATCTGCTGAATACACTTTGTTCTAGAAACAACGTGGGGGGCTTCTTGGTTCAAGGGAACTAAACACACCACTTGAACCACATTCTATTGCATAATCTTGTAACACACACTGTAATGTGTACAAGTCAAAACCCAGAGCAAGATTTGATGGCTTGGGTAACTCTAATTTACCTACATACCAAGCAAGAACCCATGGCAGAGGTTTGGGTAGAAGGGATACATTAATATATTAAGATCTTCACATGATTTTACAGTCTGAAGGTGCCACGTCCCCATTACCCACTACTCAATGACTTCACGCCACTTTGGACAGAAACCAACGTTTCTCTGGGCTCCTCCAGGCAGATCTGGGGACAGAAAGTTCAAGTCTCATCTACTGGCAAGAGCAGTGTAAGTAGCCCAAGCTGTGATTTAAAGTCAGTTTCAAAATCTGTCTATCCCCGTCACAAGGACCAAGGGGCAACAACAAAAAGTAGTTTCATGTGACAGCAAGCACAACACAACAAGTGTATTTTTCAGTTTGCACAGCTCAGTGTCTGCCAGTGCTTTGCCTTCTGTTTGGGCTGAAGACTTGATTTCATAGTGATGCAGGAATTTATCTGGGGGATCTTCCCCCAGGGTCTGTGTGACCAGTACCTGCTTATTAACAGCAGAGGCAGCTGCGTGCGAGAGGACAACTGTTGGGGGAACTCAAGAACATAAAGTTACAAAGTTTTACTCAGAAAACTTCTGATTTTGAACATCACTAGAAAACGAGAAGCCTCACCTGTCCTGTTTAAACCTTTGGTTTTGATTACTTTAAAAAAAAATATGCATTAATTGGAAAGTAAATCAAACTGCAAGACTTCCAACACCTCTGATAATGGTTCAAATGCCACACACCCGCAGGTCTGACCCGCTGTGGCTGAGCAAGACAGAGGAGTGGAAAATCGGTGAGAATGGAAAAGTAAAGCTGGGAGAGAAGCCCAGAGCCCTGCTCATCCCATAGGCACACAGAATCATGGAATGGTCCAGGCCGGAAAGGACCTCTAGGGTCATCTAGTCCGACCTCCCCGAGTCAGCAGGGACACCCCCAACTAGACATGTCACCAGCATCAACACTCCTCTTCACACTTCTGCAGCAATTGCAGGGTGCTTTGCTGAATGTTAAGGAGATCAGGGCTGGTAAAAAAAGGGGCAGTGAAAACTTTGATCAAGAGAGTTATACTAGGCTAGAAAAATCTGAATTAAGAGAAGACATTAAAGAGAATGGTGGGGGTGGGGAAAACCGACCTAAGGGATGAGCGAGAGAAAGGTAACTGGTTTATGACCCATATAACCCCAGTGGAAAAAACCATGAGTCTTGTATCTGTACTATGTGTGAGACACGTTCAATTCCAGCAAGAATCAGACTGGTTCCAGCAGCGCTAGCAGTCAGCTCCCATTGCTCCTACCACCCAGGCACCCACTTTCACCCTGAAAACAGGATTGGAGGAGAAAAAAAAAAAAAAAAATCAAGATGTGGATCCCACTAAGGGAGCTCGACAGGTTCAGAGCCATCTTGCTGAAAGGAATCTTTACTGCCCAGTAAGGATTATTAAATAAATAAATCCAAATCCTGAAAACTAGATCGAATTCTAAGGGAACAGAAGGTGAGAGAGCCTACAATAGACTTCAATAGTTATGTTCAATGGAAAAAAATACATGAGAAATGCTTTCGGCAGCTCTTCTAGAGAAAATAATATCGTTAAAAAGCCGCACCCAGAAAACACACCTGAAACGTAAGAAGAAATTAAAGTTTACCTGAGATACGTAACCAGGAGGCACAAATATAGGCGGCATAGAACCATTTGGTGACATCATTGGAACATGGGCTGGACCTGAGAAGAAACAAGGTGCCACTTTTTAACAAACCCAAGCTTTTTACAAACACCAGACACCTTTTTTATTTGTCCCCAAAGGTGGTGGCTCACTTTTGGTGCCCGAAAAGCCAGCAACTGCAGCCAACTCTGTTATTTATGGAACTGCTTTTAGAAAGTAGATTTAGAAGCAGGGCTTAAACTATCCAATAAAAAAAAAAAAGAGTGAGGAGAAAAACTTAAATAACCAGGACTGTGAGTTTAAAAAATAGAAAGGTGACTGTATCAAGCTTACATCAAGAATAATGCAATTTATGTCACCAATGGATAACTCATTTTCACGACTCTTATACAGCCATCAGTATTTCTTTCATTGTACAAAAATGAGCGTTTTAGATCAATTTTAGTTCTTCCTTTGTGACAAGTTAAAAGTAGCAGCAGCACTGGCACTACAGTAGTGCTCAGAGTTGGTCTACCAACTGTTTAAAATATCAGAATATATTATTTTCCACATGAAGCTGAACAAGAAGTACTCCTGTCTGGGATTTGATGAAAGCAGAGTAGACATTTTATACTATCACTTGAAATGGTTAAAAATATTCCAAAAACAGAAGCACTGATGAATTCAACTTGACTTACAGGAGATATTTTGACTCGGCTCAGATCTGCGGTTCTGTCACTCACCCAGAAGGTAAGAAGCAGTTTGTAGCCACAAATGGTAGCCACTATCTCATAGAAAGCGAGGTCACTCAGCGTCTATTAAAGTCGTTTAGATTAGTGTGGACTAAATCCCACCTCAAGTCACACGTTAAGATGCCAAGGAGAGTTATTCAAGGACCATTACAAAACCAGTTGAGGTGCCGGCCTTTTTTTACACGTTGGCAGCAAAGTCTGCAGAGGTGCAGGAATCTTGGCAACTTCCCAGCGCTGTCTCATTTGTGCTTCATGTACCAACTGATAAATGTGATTTATTACATCGCAGAACATATAAAAACACACTTGACGTTACAGAAACCAGTACTGGTAAGAATTTGGTGATGTTTGCAGAACTAAAAATATTTGGATTCCATCCTGCAGTTTTGCCTTTACCTTGAATACACTGAATGTGTCCATCTTCAGTTGTAATTGTAAATGTTTCACCTGGGTTTACCTGTACAAGAATAACCTGTAAGGAGACAAAACATGAGAGGAGGTTGGGTTTTTGTCATTTTAGAACCTACCCGGGGGAAAGAGCCCATCTTTTCCTTATCCACACACTTTGGATTAAAACAATATTGCTTTGGCAACCTCAGAGAGTAAAAAAAGCAAAATGCGAAATCCTGGCAGGTAGAATGAAGTTTCTTCACGCTTTTGACATAAAATCATTAGTTTTGCATAACCAATATTCTTCTCCCATTACTACCAGAAGTGCTTCTCTTCATACACTTGAAAGCTTTTCTTTTCAATACTTTCACACTAGTTTTTTTCTTCTTTTACCAAAGCAATAAATCACCTAAGATTCACCCTGTTTTCCAAGCTTTGCCTGTGAGATTATTTCCGTTTCAGGGCTAAATTGGCAAAAATCAGGATTATGCTCCCCCCCACACACATATATAAATGCTTTGCCCAAAACTCAAGGCATGTGTTTTTCACTGAGAGCATGCTGCCATGTACCTGGCCAATACATTTTCTGATGCTATCAGATAACTTAATAAAGAACACAGTCCTTTGGGGTGGAAGGAGAGTAGAAGAGGTGACAAAGCAGGTCCTGCCCAACACCTCTGAAAGATCAGGTTCATTTTCTCACATGTTTGTGTAATCCTGGGGCTACAGAAATAAAACCACCAGTGAGGTCTGGCGGGTCAGTTTGGACACGATGGCATTCACTGTCACACAAATCAATGTGGACATCCGCCCGAATTATTCCTCGGGCAACCTACAGCATCGTTTCCCTCCAACCACCACCTCGTTCTACCCCGTTCCCAGCACAGGCTTCAGTCTGATTGAAAAAACAAATATGGGCAGGGCGTCAGTTTTACTGTAACACAACAACTTTACTACAAGAATTTTGCAGCAAGTTTCTACTGCATTACACAGGCACAGGTCTAATTCTTCAGTAAAATGAGGGATTTGGCCAGGTAAGAACTGCAGGTCAAAATTCCCAAGGTGAAAGCTAGCACACAAAGAAAGGTTCATATAAAAACTGAAAAATATATATTTGTAAAACTAGCTATGAAACTCAAAAAGTAAAATCTACTTTCATTACGTTTTTAGAAAACATTTCTATTCTATTCATGGAATGACAATTGTAGCCGGTGGATGGGATTCTCCATCAGGTTTTCAGAACAGGATTCAATTAACTGAAGTTTCCACAAACAGTTCAGGAAACTATTAACTGAACTCAGGGAGAAGGAGCAGAAGTAAATGGCGTAATCACAGGGCTGCAGAGCAGTTCAGAGACTGGAATTTCAGGAATGCACAGGGCAATGTCTTAAGAGGAATGACTCACTATAATTAATGAAGCGAATGCAGTTCCATCTAACTTCCACCAAGGAAAATTTCCAGGAAGCTTGAGGGTGTCCAAGGAGTCGATCTAAGTCACATCTGACACCTTCAGGTGTCCCACACGAGCATTTCAGAACCAGTGGGATGGAGCTGTTTCAAAGCCCTGGTCAGCGTTTTGCTTTTATCCCTCATTCACACACTTTCCATCACTGAAGGTTTCGAAAACAAGAAACCTTTCCAGAAAACTTCCAACTGAGACTTTATGGGAAATGAAGCCAACGACCTCGGGGCCGCATCTGACTGAAACGATTGGTCAAACAGCACAAGATTTATTTCTGGGAATGAAACCACTGCACAACACTGCATAATTAGCCAGTCTCCTGCATCACTGGCAGCAAAATAGTTAAAAATCATCTGCGTTAATAAAGCTTTTAAGTTAATACCCTATTTAAAAGCAAACTTTCCAACGTAAGGCTGTGGCTCAGAAGAGAAAGGTACCCCAAATGAGCGGCACAAACAAGTGTATTTCTCAGGTAACTGAGGGATGTGGTTGGTGATATACAGACATGCAAGAATGACAAACATTGGCACATTAAAACAAGTTCCCAGTCCCAAGAAGACTTTCACTAGGCAGACTTATTAGTTAGTTCCAATATTAATTCAATTAGAAACCTTGAAAAACATCAGTGTTCAGTCTACCCTTCAAATGCCATTTTCCCATAAACCTGCAAGATTCAACTATTTTGCTTTGTTTTTACCCTCACTTGATTGCAACCAATCTCCCCCGGGGTTCCAAAAATTCCAACCACTGTCACCTTCTTTTGGGTCATTTCCTATAACACACACCAGCATTCTTCTACACCCTGATCTATCCCAAGACACACTACCCAAACACAGCTCTGGAGATGGTCTCCAATTAGATCTACTTGATCTCTTTTCCTTGTGTAACGTGAAACAGCAGCTACTGAATAACCTCACAGCTGCTCAGTGGCTAAAATTTCCCGTTGCTAATGCTGGAACATCAGAACTAGATTAGAGATGCTATAGCCTTACTTATTTCAAAACACAGTCGCTGCATTTTACCTCCAGACTCTGAGGAAAAAAAGCAGAACAGAGTTTGGTTGTTTTGTTGGGGGTGTTTTTCTCAAATAAAGGCTATTTTTACAAGCAATATTACAATCCTTCCCCATCTATAACAATTACAAAGCAAAGGATAAGTGATGTAAGGCTTTTTTTGGCATTTATGGTCTACCAGATCATTAATGTGTGATTATTTTGTTATACCTCATTTTCCACTGTACATTCAAATATATCAAGGTCTTCACTCTTATCCTTCATAATCAGTTCATCTAACAGTTATCCTCCAGAAAGGTTTAAGCAACTTTTCTTCTGGGATCAATTCCATAGTTCCTATTTCAATTACTGTCCAATATTTGATGTTATAAAAGCGATCAGGTTAGAGCACCGGGGAGTTTTGTCCCTTGCTTCAACAAAATGATTAGTGAACTCTAGGCACACAGAGCCTTCACATTTATCTTTCATCATCATAGAATCCTACGACAGCCCAGGCTGGAAGGGACCTCGAGAGATCATCTGGTCCAACCTACTGTGGAAAAGGGAGCCCAGGGAAGATTATCCAGCCTCCTGTCCCATCACAGCCACCCAAAATGCTATTTAGCCATTTAAAACAAACTTTTTCTCTCCTTTTGGGACCAGTCATGTTTGTAGCTGTAGTAGGGCAGGACGAAGATGCTTCTTAAATTAATAACCAATGTTAAAATGTTGGGATGCCGGTAATATTTCCAAGTGCACTGGAAGGCTGTCTCCAAATGATGGGATGATATCCCAGTATGTGTCATACAAGGCACTTGGCTCCTACTGACAAACACCAAGTTCACTGACAACAGAAACATGTGCTTCAAAATTGTTCTGCTTTCAATTTTGTCTGTATTTCTAGTCACATGTGGTACTTCTGAAGGGCTGTGTCAAATAAAATTCTACTGTTTCAACTAAATATACTCAGGTTTCACCAGTTCACTGTAATTATTAATGAAGATACTTAATATCAGAAAGACAAGGTCTTTCCTCTCCTCTACATTTCCCAGCAATTGGCTTCTTGGTTTAGAGCACCACAGCCACCTGCTAATCTTTATTGATTGTTTTACATGAGCTAAGAAGAGTTTTCAAAACCATAGGACTTTATTAAATCCATATATTATATTTTTCTGCCTATTCTTTGATTTTGTAGTTTAATTTTAAAGCGCTGACATGCGTATAACAAACTTTCCTTTTAATTTGCAAGCTTTTCACATTTCCACTGTATTAATGTGGGATGCTTTTCTTCCTTTTCCTGATGGGTATCAGCGCTGGGAGGCACGTGCTTTTCCAGCTTTGCACATCACTATCGCAGTTGCTTTATTCCAAGCCTAGCTTTTCTATCTGTTTTCAAGTATGTTTGAATGACAACCTCCTGCTGGCACACTGTGGCAGGAGCTGTAAGGAAATGTGATGGATTTACTTGCCTGTTGTATGCTGTCCCCATTAACCATATGAGGTAGAAGTGGCACTTCATTCAATATCGGGGTAGCTTCCAGTGGAGGCGGCTGGTCGGCCATCATGTCTGAAAACCATTCATTGACAACCCCTCACATGAACCACCTGCTAAAAACAAAAAGAGAGTCGATATTAGATACATCTCTCCTCTCCCCCTACTAATTCTCTACTTCATCTGCAAAACTAGGTACCAAGGTTTCAGAAGAAAATAACAGCCGTGCCTTCGGGATGTTGCTTTGGTGGTTTTTTTTCCCTTCTCCACAAAACAAATACTTGCACTATTGATGTTATTTGAATCCTTTAATGACAACAATTCAAGAACATTTGAGAACTCAATAGGAAAATATAATCAGACTTCAGCACTCCACTACTCTCCCCCAAAGATTTTAAAAAACCCTGACTTAAATTGGAGACAAAATTTACTCCAAAACATTCACTTCCAGCTTCAATGAATATTTAAAAACTCATACAAACTGACAAGCACGGAGGGGGATCCCAAGTCATGCACCCAAGTTCTTCACGATGGAGCACACCCAAGCAGGCTATTCCATTACCCTGCTTTTCATTTTTAGGTCCTGCATTTAAGGAATACACCTCCTTCTTCCTAACACGTGCTCTTTAAATATGTATCGTGCACATTGAACCCGCCATGCCAAGAGTGATAACATCAGTATGTGAGTGATGCAATTACACAGTAGCAAAATTCACACTTGATTCCTCAATTTGTAGTTACGATTTCTATTTCACATCCTAATTTTTAGGCCAGATAATTCACATATTGTACGTACATTTCAGCCTCTACAATGATCAACACCCCCGCCCCACAAACCATACAATTTCCCCAATGTCATCTCTCCAGAAGTCAAGACACAGTGAAAACCAGGCTTAAGGCAATACAAGAGACACAAAGTCTTTAACTGAGCATCCTGGAGAATTGCACACAGAAAAGTGCTGCACAGCTTTGGGCTTCTAGTGAACAATCTGTGATCAAAATAAATCAAAACACAATCTAAACGTTAGTGAATTTTCAGTGTATAGTTAATTCAGCATCCATAAAAAGCACGAGAGCACAGGATACAGGAAATGCTGACATTTCCTTCTCCCTTCCCATTACCTCCTATAAACCCAGACGGAAGACAAAATGCGGTGAGAATAGGCTAATTCATTGAATTAAAAATAAAAAGCAAAACCAAAACAAAAACCACCTCTTTTCCCCAAATCTGTGCATGAACCAAGTAGTCTATATACAACTGCCAAATCCTTGTTCAGTTCTCTATAATCAGTATGGAAATTGCAGTGTCTGGAAAGGGGAGAAAAAAAAAAGGTAAAAAAGGCAAACTGATTAATTCTGTACTTGTAGGACTGAATCTTCAGCAGGTAAGTGACAGTGGGAGAAATACGATGGCCTGGCTGTTATAATTTCTTCTGGTGTTAGCCCATTTTGTTCAGAAAGCAGCTGTAATAAAGTTGAGTTTACAGGGATTCCTCCTGTAATTCCAATATAAGGTAAAGAGGCTGGTAACGTCCACTGGTAAAAATCCCCTCTTCTTTCCTGCTTGCAAAACCACCTCAAAATAACAGATACAATGGCACAGCCACAAAACACACAACACAACAAAATACCCCAAACTGCCAAAGAAACCAGCTGTTCTCTGGGTCTGCCCCAGTAGTAATTTTAAGAAGCAAATATGACTGTCCAGGTGCAAGGACGTGACACAACCTCTGAAGTTTAAACTTAACTAAGCATGCTATTCATTCCCTAATCTTCCACCCTATTTGTCATGTTTCCTTCTGCCAAGGAAACAAACTCATCTGACATATATAACTATTCCACTCAAAAATACTTGCGTGGTAACACAGTATGTTAAAATTAAGGCAGTTTTCTTCCACTACACCTCTCTCACTTTTAGAGGTTAGATCGAAGTCTTAAGAGCCGTTACAGCAATTCAGTGTACACAGGCAGATTGAAAATGTTTTATTTTATATCTGTGTATAGTCCCAATTCCTTTCATCCAAGAACCTCAAATTCAAAGAATCACAGAATCATTCAGGTTGAGACCCTTGAGATCATCGAGTCCAACCATCAGCCCTACTCTACAAATTCCTCCCCTGCACCAGATCCCCCAACACCACAACTAAATACTCTTAAATACATTCAGGGATGGGGACTCAACCCCCTCCCTGGGCAGCCCGTTCCAGGGTCTGACCACCCTTTCTGTGAAAAATTATTTCCTAATGTTCAGCCTAAACCTACCCTGGTGCAGCTTGAGGCCATTCCTTCTTGTTCTATCGCTAATCACCTGTGAGAAGAGACCAGCACCGACCTCTCTACAATGTCCTGACAAGTAGTTGTAGAGTGGGATGAGGTCTCCCCTCAGCCTCCTCTTCCTCAAACTAAACAGTCCCAGCTCCTTCCATCACTCTTCATAAGACTGATTCTCCAGGCCCCTCACCAGCTCCACTGCCCTCCTCTGCACTTGCTCCAGCACCTTCAGATATCTCTGGTGTTGAGGTGCCCAGAGCTGGACACAAGACTCAAGGTGCGGCCTCCCCAGTGCTGAGTCCAGGGGGACAATCACCTCCCTGCTCCTGCTGGTGAATTCAACAGAAATCAGCACTTGACATAAAGGGGGAAAACCCTTTATCAAAAAGCACCTACATCTGCATTCAAATGTTCAACTCACCAAAATAACCAGCTGTAGAAAAACCATGTTCTGAAACAAGTCCTAATACCACCTGCAATTTCAAATGAACATTCACAGTTTCTATCCTCATCTCCTACCTTGGCTGGATATAATTCTCTGAGGTTTTCTCTACGTTAGTGAGCAGCAGGATGCAGTTGGTACAAATTGTAGAGCTGAGCACCAACCTCCACGTGGTTATTAGAACCCTTAATTTATTGCCTGATGACACAGGCCGTATTTACATTTACACCTACACACACGTTCCACTTGCTTAGTGCTGTAACTTCACATTTTTCAGAGGAAGAACGTAATACTTTCAGTATTAGGAAAGAAATGTTTTTATACAGTCAATGACAGCAGCCAAAAATAGCAAATGCAATTTCAAGGCTTAGTAGCAATCTCCATACGGTCGGAGAATATGGAAGTACAAGCACAAATGAAATCATTTTAGTAACTTCTGGGGCAGTTTCACCCGAGCCAGAACACTAATATTTGGCTGCAGGTGGCAGAACCCAAGGATAAAGTGGAACCTCCCACCGCACAGAGGGACTTTGCAAAAAAAACTCAACAAAACGGCTTTTTTTTTGCTTTTAGGGCACAGCTTCATCCCATGAAAACACCAGTAAGAGAGGAGCAGAAGACACTGCTGCTCTCAAAGGTACCTTCTCTGCTGGTAAATGAGCACAGAGCTCAACCCCCTCTGCGGTGTAACAGGTGAAACTTGAGGGGAAATAAAGCGCTCCCACGGAACGTGGTATCAAAGGGTTTGCCTCCAAAAAGTCTCCATTTCATTCCAGGAACTGGACGGTGCTTGGGTAAACAAAAAGAGAATTCCTGAAAAGTTATTACATACTCAGCACAATTTCCTGAAAAACGGAACAATGAAATTGAGATCTATCTTGAAAAGCCATTACCCACATCCTCCTCCTGCTGCTCCCGGAGCAGGGAATCCAGCCCTGCCTCCTCCAGCTCAGCTCCACCACTCACCCCCGAAGGCAACCACAGGGTGGGCAGAGAGGAGATCTGAGGATCCCCAACCCACCTCCATCCACAACTCCCATGGTCCCAGTCCTGCTAAATTCCTCAAATGCTCTCAATAACGCTGGACACCCTCAGTTATAGTCCAAACCCAACCCAAAGTCAGCTCCGATGGGCAAATCCACAAGACCCAAAGAGGAAGAACCTACCTGGAGGGGAAAACTGCGTCAAAAAACTTCTCAGGTCCCTGAAGACTTACTTTGTCATATACACCTATAAATACTTACAGGGTGGGTGTCAAGAGGATGGGGCCAGTCTTTTTTCAGTGATGCCCAGTGACAGGACAAGAGATAACGGGCACCAACTGGAACAAAGGACATTCCAGCTAAACCCAAGGAGGAACTTCTTCATTTTGAGGGTGGCAGAGCCCTGGAACAAGCCACCCAGAGAGGTGGGGGAGTCTCTGTCCCTGAAGACATCCCAAACCCACCTGGACACATTCCTGTGCAACCTGCTCTGGCAGTGGGGTTGGACTAGATCTCCAGAGGTCCCTTCCAACCCCATATCGTTGTGTGATACGCTTGGTAACAGAGATCAGGCTGCTATTTTCCATGTTCTGCTCTTGGCATCTAAGCATTTTAAGTTTATTACATCACTGAGCATATTAAGTTTATTAGTTTTAACTATTCAAAGTAGACCAGGGGAGGGAAAAATAAAAAAAAAAAATAAAAAAAAAGAAGAAAAAATGCATTTGCACTAAGAATTCCCAGGCTGATGAGTGAATACACAAAAAATTTTAAACCCTAAGCTAAATATAACCAAGAAAAATCCCATCTGCAAGCATTTAACACTAGGCAAATTTGGTAGTTGCTGGTGTTGCAAAGGAACATACTGAGAATTAGTGAATCATTATCTATGAATCAAGGGCAGAAGTCATAGAGGTATCTTCTAGAGCTCTGTCACCATTCACTGGAGATGTTTAAGTCAGGATGGAATTTAATCGATTAATTTTTAGAAAGGTTACATTTTGCAAGGGTAATTCTGGTCTGATTCATTTCTTTACAGTGGTTTCTATGAGACATCAGCTAAAGGTCATTCCCAAAACCTCGTTTGAGCTGAAGGATGAATTCAGCCCATACAGCACGATGGCTGTTAAAAAATAAAATGAAAAATAAATAAAATACTGGGACTAACCATCTCAGAAACAAACCTTCTGAAGCACTGTTTTAGCAAAGGTGAAAGCAGCAATAGGGGATATTGCATTTCTAAGTTAACAGAAATCCACACCGGAAAAAAGTTTGAGCTACCGCTTTCAGGGATTATTTGTTCAAGACACAAGCATCTAAAAAACTGGAATATTTTGTCATTTATTTTACAAGATAGAAAATATAATAATATTAAAGCAAATAAAACCAGCTCATATTTTAAAAATGCACTGTAAGAGATGTTCCTGAGTAATTCCACACTGTGCTAACGTAACATGGTTAATCATGTAACCATATTAGAAAAAATTTAAAAAAAAAAAAAGGCAGTATTTTCCACTGTCGGTCTCACACTACAAAGGCTTCTAAGAAAAACAGAAAATCTTAATGACTGGCCTCCCAGAAAACAATTACAGAATACAGCGGCTGTGCCTGACCTCACTTCCTGCCATAGTAAAAAAACGCCGAGGCTCTGCAACTGACTGGAACATCGGCCTTCCCTTTTCTCCAACCCAAATTCTTCCCCGACGGGCGCTGCAGTCACCCTGGCCCCCGTCCAGCTCCCGAGGATCCGCACTGAACTCAGTGTTCATTGATTCACGCTTGGCTCCCCGACTGAAGGCAGCCTGGGGTGTGTATGTGTGTGTGTGTGTGGGGGGGGTGTCTGATTTACATACAAACGAGCTCTTATGCTCCCGGGATGAGGGGAAGGTGGCTGATTGAGGTCTAGGTGATGTTAGATCCTCGCACCGTAAGTCTGGAAAACATCACGGATCCTCAGCAGGCGCCTGGAAATTCAAATCTGAAGTGGCACAAAATCCTTCCAGTCCAAAGTGAAATAAATATGTAATTCTAATAAAGGGGGTAGTTACTAACAAATATTTACTGAACCCACTGGAAACACTGGTTCCTCCATTACAGAACCTCCTCCAGCCGCCTGCCAACGTGCAGCGCGGAACCAGGGTCACGTTCCACTCACAGTCACTTCCACTGGGACGCCACGATAGAAACTACTTCAAAATTATAACAGCACTATCTCTAAGAAAAAGTTAGGAACAGGATAACTTTTCCAGAGGAAACACACCCCTCCTGTTTCACCAACAGCTTTGGAGCAGTCACCACTAAACACCAACAGCACCTCAACAGTTTTACAGACACGGCTTCTCTTCAGGCAGCAGCAATGAGTTTGCAGCTATTTATGTGCAGGAAGAACAAAGAAAAGGGTTTGCATTCATTAAATGGTTTTGAAAATACCCTACAAAATGAGGAAATAAAAAATATTAATGTATTGAAAAATTACTTGTGCACTGGAATTATATCCTTTAATTGTATTAATAGAATCTGAGATTAGCTATTGTGCAAACGGGTAGCAGCATTATGCATTTAGTAAGTTTTAGAAATTCCTTTAACTCATAGTAAGTATTTCCCTTGAATGTTAAAAAAAACCCCTCTCTCCAGAAAGCCGTGACAGGCAAACCCAAAAGGAGGGGAACACCGTAGATAGAAACAAATCAGTTTTCATTCCACTGTCCAGAGTAGAACCTGAACAGATTCCATTATAGTAAGTGCTGGAGAAACTAATGAGCTCTTCAGAACAGGAACTTAAATGAAGACTTTACTTATTTATTTAAATACAGCCTGCCTGAGTCAGAGAGAACAATGTGTCCAGGAGCAAAGAGGAAGCCTGATGGAGAGCTAGAAATTTATCTCAGGCTTCCTGATTTCTAGGTTCAGCTCCTTATGCAACCCTTCCAGCCCGATCATCAGTTCACATCACTGCAGGAAATAAACCACTACAATATTGCTATTTATTGTATAAAAACCTAACACTTTAACTTAGCTTTTTATAATAATACAATTACTAATTAGTATTTTTATATGGATACCTGCTATACTTTTCTATGTTTATTTATTTTCTCTAAGTGGGGGGAAAAAAAACCCCATTCTTGTTGCAAACAACATACTTGGTTGGAAAAAAAAAGGACCATCTAGGACTGGACCCGTGGACACACACACGGAGGAACCTCATGGGCTGTGAAATATCGAGACACTGCCACACCTTAAACCCCAAATATCTCTTGCAAACCGAGACTTCCGAGTATTTTAAACACACTCTAACCTGTCAATTAAATTCTGCATCAGCCATCTCCAAAGGCTGTCAAAAAGAACCAGGGCAGACCCAAACAAAAAGTCATCCCCAACCTCGGGCTAAGAAATAACCTTGTCAAAAAGATTCAACCTTATTTATGAATTCTAAAAAACCCTCACCCCTCCAGATTGGAAATTTATGCCCCACGCAATTTTGAGGTAGGAAACATTTGGGGGGGGGGAAAAGGTACAAGCTACCCTCTCCCACCTAAGATTTTTCAAATAAACAGTATTTACAAGGTGTTTTAAGATATCATCCCAATCCTAAAATAGCTCTCTTCTGCCACAGGGACCACACACGAGACGTTCTAGGTGGATTGGTTTACTTTTAGCAAGATTATGAAAGGGAAAGAGAGACTTAACAGAAGGCTCAGTTACAACTTTAGTTCTTAAGAGACCACCATCGCTCCGCAACAGTCACCTCTTCAAAACTGAATACACGTTTTGATTAAAACGTTGGAAATAATTTATAATGACACCCAAGTGAATTTGTTTTGCACCATCTCGTATGGAGTTTGGCTTCCAGCCACGAAGGGCGCCATGACTTTGCTGCTGGAAACGTTCTTCACGACTTACCCAACAAAAGCGCTCAGTCAGACATTTTTTTAACGCTTACAGCTGTGAAAAGCCCAGTGGCATTTTGATCTAGGAATTGCTAGGACCTCGCAATTTTGACCTAAGTAAGGTCTGTGACCTAGGGAAATAAAATATCGCAACAGAACGCCCACCCCAACTCCATGGTACGAGGTCTCCACACTCTGCACCAAGAAACTTTTAAAATCTTTTTCCCTTTTTGAAAAACCAACAATTCCAAAACATTTCTCTTTGTTTTCCAAGAAGTTGAATTGTTACTTAAATGCTTATTCCAAAGTGACCATAAGCCTTTTATCGCAGTTGGGACAGTCCTTCTGTGCTCACAAAGACCCCTCTGGTACCAAACACATCTAGTAACTTCCTAAAAGCTGCAGAGCCACAGGTGGCTCCTGTGACTACCAGCAAGAATGACCCATGGTGGGGGAAGCCCAAGGTGTAGGAGAAACAGGGGCTAAAAAAATAACTAGCAAATTAGAGAAGGATGGGTTTTTCTCCTAAAGACAATTAATTAACGTTCATCTCTCAAGGCACTGCAAGACCTCACCTTCCATAGAAATTCTCCTTGAAGGAGAAGCCAGATTGAGATGGACACCCCTCATATCAAGACCACATAAAAAACCCCCGAAAAACTCAGAGGAAGAGCAGATGCAACATCCTAAGACACACGGGAACTCTGACATAAGTGATAATATCAACTTTCCCCCTCCCTTACCAAGCTGGATCAGGTTCCTGATGTGACTGTGCCAGGAAAGCAATAAAAAAACAACAACAACAAAAAAAAGAGAATATAATTGCTCCGCTCCACCCTCAAACAGAAACTGCACCAGGAACCTCCCCGAGCACTTCAGAATTATTTTCTAGTCTGAAACTGCATCCCTTAACATTTGAGAGCTCTGCTCCACGGAAGACAAAACGGGCAAACGTGGAATCTGCAGGGCAGTGCTCGCCCCAGAGAGTTACACACCTTTTCCCAGCGACTGCAGAACTTCTTGCTGTCCTTTGCCAGGGAGACTCCGCTGTTAAGAACTGTGAGCTGGGGAGAAAGGATCTGTCAATACTCAGAGCACGTTAGATTTGACCTGATCCCAGCTGTTACGACCAATGAGCATATTGTTAATATTACGGCCAGGTCTGTCCCCTTAATTAGTCGTTTATGAGGCCTGTAAAGTTTGCATTAACAGCTGCTATAATGCAAACATTACATTACTTTCAGATAAATATTTTCCTTTATCGTTTCAGTTATTTTATGTCTTTACTCTTATTGCCAGAAAAGCAGACTCACATCCTCAGCGCTTCTGTGCTGCTTCCAAAGTGACCAGCCCCATAAAACGAAACCTGGTAGCTCCAGAAAGGTCCCAAATCCTGCTTCTAAAACCGTTTGAAAGAACTAAACACCTCAAAGGATTGAGCTCCTTAACGTGTTTCATTCCAACTTTTTAAAAAAGGTAATGGAATTAAGGTCTTTTCCAGCTGTATTGATGTTGTAAAGAAAAAAAAAAGATAATTAATTAAATGCAGGACTGACTGCTTCTTTCCACTGGCCAGGAAGATGACACATTCTGGCATAAGCTAAGTGTTTTAACATCCTGAAGCTACAGAAAACGTGACATTTTCAAGCCTGTATGAAAAAGCTTTTAGTGCATGCAATGTATTAACGTATTTATTTTAAATATGACTTTTGAAGTGTGGCCCCCCGAGTTTCAAAACATCGCTCTGATTGTTCAGGCCTCGAAGGAAACCAGTTTATTTCCACATTAACAACATACTACTAAAACTCTCTACCTAAACATCTATCTAGATCACTTAGGAGTTGTGCAGGTAACATACATCACGGTTTATTGAAAAGCAAGTCCACAAAAAGGTCTGACCAGAGTCAAAAGCAGCAGAGCACACTGTTGAAACAACAACAATAAAACTGATAAAAAACCGAGGAAGGAAAAATCCTACCAAGAACAAAAGCAGCGCCAGTGCCCTCGCAGGACTCCTGGTGCAGTCCTAATGCTAACAGTAGCAAAGAACAGCTGGAAAGCCAAGACGGTGTTTATTTGCCAATAAAACACACAGCTCTAGAAAGACAATCCTATACTCAAAAAGCACAAGCCCTTCCACGGACCTGAAAATACCCCGTGGTGATAACGCAGGAACGGCCACGGAGAAACCGTCACCGTTCAGCAAAGAGGCAGCTGGAGTTTACACCTTTAAGGAACTACAGATCTCGACAGATGAAGCAAAACGTTTCAAACCCTGCCAAGATTTACCAGATGGGAACTGCAAGTTTCTACAGGGAGCCACATGTGCTCCAAGACTCTGAAATTCAGGTTAAAGTACCTGGATAACTAAGTACAGTTCTTCCCTATGGGACAAATTTGGTCTTAAAAGCGGAATTTAAACTTGAAACTGTTTTATGATACTTTTGCCACCCAAAAGAATAAAGTTCTGCCCGTTATTTTACCAACCTCCTCCAATTCCAGGGGGAAAAGTTCCGCTTCGAAGAATGGGAACAACCCAAAGAAATGGCTGTTGTATGTGAGACAAGTCCGTTGCAACAGAAATGTGAATATTCCACAGCACCTTGTTCACCTGAATTTCCTCCCTACAGCAAGGAATACCTGATTCACAGCAAGAAATAATTATCTAAGTATTTTTCAAAGCTTTTCTTATATTATTCAAGTAAGAGCTGGATTTAAGCACGCTCCAAGCTTGGCTGGTGCCCACTTTGTCCCAAGCAATGGATTTCCAGGCACCAAATGAGCCACACTGTGTTGTGCAGACCCAGATGTCAGTTTGCTGAGCCAGGGAAGCACCAAAATTCAGCCTTTTTTGAGTAATACCTGTCCTAAACCAACACAGAGAGCATTAGGGGATGGCAGACACGAGCATTAAGTTGGTACAGCTGCTGTCACACAAGCAAGATGCAAACCACAAGTTGTTTCCCAAACACTTGCATCCCGTATCTTGAACATGAGTTTATTTTTCTTTAATTTTAAGCTCAGCTCGAAGAGAGAGCAATCGCCCAGATTATTACAAACAAGTCACAATGCTATTTCCAGGAAAGGCTCCCACCACCAGACTGGTCGGAGCAGTCAGTTGTCGTCTAATCCAAGGGAACAGAACTGCTACCAGGACTCCACAAGATTAATACAAGGAAGAGTTTGAGTTCAGGTGAGGAAAGCAAAGGCTGTGGTTTCCACCAGCTCTGATTCCATCCCCCCCCACCCCGAATCAGAAGTGGGCTGGATATACCCTCTCAATGTATTGATACAAACGAGCTCTTTAGTTTAAGAACTCCCTTACAAAACATGGATTCAAAAAGCAAGCACCAAAATACAGTGAAAGCAAAGGATTTCTTCAATTTGTAAGAGATTAGGCAAACCAAGCATGGAATTATTATTATTATTAGGATACACAAACTGGAGATTGTTTTCCCCGCACAACGTGAAGGAGGTTCAGGCTGAAATGCTTTGAAATGCACAGCAGATCAAATTAGCCTAGTTAAAACACATTACACTTAAACCAGGGGCTAAAACACACCAATAAATCACACGAATTACCACCTCTGAGCAGTCTCATGGTAACAGACTGCGTGTGTTTTTTTTTTTATTTCATGAAAAACGCAAGGTAAAATGTAAGTATGAGATCACATGCACAAAGTTTAAGCAAAAACACTTCCCCCAGTGCTTGTGACAGGCCAGGAACACGCATATAACCGTTACCAGAGTTCAGCTGATGGTGGTAACACACTGAAATCATTCGCTTCTGCAGCTGAGCTTTAAATATTTATTGGTCAATCAATTGCCCTGATTTGTATATTTGTTTGGGGATGTAATCACGCCTTTATGTAGAAGCACGGGTGTAAATTATCAGTTTTGAAGAAGCTAAGGATTACAGTTTATATATATATATATATGTTTTTATAAAGTTTCTATACTAAGAAATCTAGGCATTAAAAGGCAAAATGAGTTTACAACAGACGGAAAAGCTGTTTACAGAATATCTTCCAAAACTCAATGATTCTTCTAAATGATTATAACCTGTGATATTTTTAAATGGACAAAAATATACGTATTTTAAGCAAATTAAACCTGATGGAAATGGTCATTCTGGTCAATACTAACGTGTACTGTCTTGCAAGTACTTAAAAGAGCACTAAAGCTACTTACACCCATGCAAATATTAAAGGCTGCCTTTATTCCCTTCAAGTAACGTGTAACTGAAGTTAATAGAGATCACTAATTTGGAACACTTTAATACTTTACACAGCAGAACTGAAAGCAACTGATCCCCCTTAAAGAGATCTCAATGTTGAAGGTATTTAATAAAGGGCATTAAACAGCAGATAAACATGCTTCATCCAAATTTATAACCCCATGTTAAACACAGTTCAGTGATTTTCCTCCCAAAATACCTATATAACTGAGGGGACTATAGCACGGTTGCCATCTCTTTTTCTTTATATCTCATAAAAAACTCTACCTGCTGACTGGTCTTTTGCTCACAGGACTCTTTCAACTTTTCTCCCCAAAGACCCGTTTTGTACCTCCTTATGTAGTTTCCCACCACATTCTATTCTACACCAATTAGCTCCCATTCCATTCTTTACTTGATTTCTTCTACTGCACGAGACAACTGTGAACCAAACGTGAAATAGCTTGGAAAAGCGGGATAAAATGCTATTTACAAAGTAAATACACTTGAATTTTGGTGCACAGTTGTAACATGAAAACTAATTTGTCACTAGAGGGGACCCAACCTCAGGAAAAATACACCCCCATCCTAGAAAAACTACAATCTGCTTGGATGCCTTTTAATTCACTGAACAGTACGTCAGCTGTGATGTAGCGCAAAAGTGCGATTTTCTCCTCTAACACAGCTGCCTTCCTCAATGCAGGGCTCGTGTCAGGCTAAAGAATGCACTGCTGTAAGCTGTACGCAGCCAACACCACACACAGTGATCAAAATCTGTTAACTAGTGACTATTATCAATGGATTCCCCATTTTGAGCAATATTAACAACCGCTCCCTTGTAATCCACAGAGAGATGGTGAAACGTGAATTCAAACATACGAATTTGAAAGACCAAGGCACCCACCAATTCAACAGGTGGTTCTAAACATCAATATTCTTTTCAGAAAACGCTTGGTGATTGACTTCAGGAGATAGGTCAGCTCTCCAAGAGATGAAACAACTACTTTATGTCTTTACCTCACACAAGTTATTTCTGATTTACAAATGCTTTCTAACGCATCTGCTTATTCCCCTGCTGTGTAAAACACACTTTTTTAGTCAACAGCTTCTAAACCTTGTCTTTACTTTTGGCTACTGGTATTTTTAAGAATGTAGTTGCCATGGTTTTGTAAGGGTCCTGTGGCACTGTATGTTAGAAGGTAATTCACAGGAACCTTCATTAAAAAGAGAAAAAGAAAGTTGGAGAATTCTTGCGCTCACAAGTGCCATACTGAGGGCAATTTTTCTGACAGATTTTTTTCCTGTTTGTTGTTCTCCCACAGTTTTCAGTTCCATGACCTGATCAATTCCATGACTGAGGAACTCCATTCCATGAGCTCCAACTAAAGAGAAAGGAAAAAAAAAAAA
>VXBJ01006695.1:42529-66415 GCA_013400055.1 Nycticryphes semicollaris
CTCTGCTCCCCGCCGGCGGCGGGTCCAGCCGGCCGCCAGCTCCTGGCACTGCCCACCGCGCCTTGGGTGGGGAGCGCCGCTCTCCCCCGGGCCCGACCCCGCCGCCTTCCCTCTCCCGCCCACCCCGAGGAGGGAACGGAGAGGGGCAGAAGGAGCCCACGGCAGCGACCCTCACCCCGAAGGCCCCGCGGGAGCACTGACCGTACGCGGCGCCGCAGCCCCTGCCTCAACCCCGGCGCTGCCGACCGCCAACCGACCGTTCCGCCATGATGGAATGCGGGCACTGCGCCTGCGCCGCCGCCGGCCGGGGGCGGGCGGGCGCGCCAACCACGGGCCGGGCCGTTCTTCGTCTTTCAGCCACCCGCTCCCCGCGAAAAGAGATGCGGGGGGGCGGCGGGGGAGCCCGCAGGTGGCTGGAAGGTCCAGGCCGGGCCGCAAGCTCTGGGCCGTGGGTGATCGGCGGGTCAGGCAGGGCCGGGGCGTGAGGGAGGGGACGCGGCTTTTCAGGGCTGAGGCGGCACCGAGTGGAGACAAAGGTGCCACGGTGGCCAGAGCGAGTGGGTGGGTGATGAGTACCCACCATCCCGCCATGATGGAGGCCTGGGCCCAGTTCCTTGAGGTGGCCAGTGTCTTCTGAGGTAGGCCCCGTCCTCTGAGGTGGCCCATGGCCTGCAGTCCCTGCCGGGCCCTGTCCCTCCATGCCCAGAACTGGTGGCACCTGATGATGGGTGTTCTGCCTGTCACCCATGGTGCAGCCAGTGCTGTTGCCCATACTCCTGCCATCACACACAACTCTGGCCTGGGGCGTCTGCGGCCTCCACCCCCATCGTGCCACAACCAGGACAAAAATGGTGTTTATCTGTTTTATGCATTTCATCTCATCCCTGACTGAGGGGGTCACAGCACGTGCAAAGATAAAAAGCCTGAACTCTTAATGCTGTGTAATGATACAACAAACTTTAATGCTGACGCCTGTAAGAAATGAGAGGAATTATGCCAACTGTTCAAGTGGGCAAAGCAAAGAAGGCAGGAAGATTTTGTTCCTGGCATGTCCGAACATGGAGCTGGGTATCCCAACGGGCAGCTCCCTTCTCCACGGCCGCTCTCATCCATCCTCAGAGCATCCTGAGCCCTGGGGGGCACTGAGACCCCCTGCTCCAAAAAGGATGAATAAGCCCAGCACCTGCTGAAGAGTCCTCTGGCTTCTCTTCAGCTTATTTCCACTGGACAGTTTCTACCAATACATTTCTCCCAATGCAATACATTTCTCCCAATGTGTTTTGAGCAAGTTTGAGGCACTGTCTTTTTTATTTTTTCTTTTTTTTGTGAAAGCAGTGATATTTCATGCACAGCACGGGAGGCCACTTCTTTGTGGATGCAGAATAAATGTGACAGCTATGCTTTTACACAAGCTGCACATAAATTGTGGATCGCAGCAGTTTGGAAGAAAAAGGTCAAACTCGACGTTTATATGCAAGCTATATAATATAGCTTTTAACTAACCTTATAACTAACCTTTTAAAATCAATAGCCACGTGTTTACCCCTGGACTGATCTTAGATACATTTTTAATGAATATAGGAAATTTTATAATGAATGGAAGAAACTGTTCCTTTATGTCAGATAATTTCTCTCCGGAGGCTAGTGGAAGTGGTTGATTTGCTGTGCCGAACAACCATGCTAAACAGGGCTAAAATAAATTCCCATCCATCTTCTTAAATAAACGACCAGTGTTAAGGAAGGCCAAGGGGGGCGTTGTCTGCTGAATTTCTGAGTAAGAACTTACCAAAAACTGATGGGTTTGAATTTTACATTTGTTTTAGGGAGAAAACAAGCAAATGCTGTCATTATGCTTTAGCATCACTGAAAATGTACATTTGGTACAGAATAACACTGAGGGTGTGTGAAAAGATGGCTTTTGCTAGGAGCCCGTTACCATTTTATTCTCTGATCTCTGCTGTCACCCCTATTTATTTAAGCTTCTGAATACATGTGAGAGGTTTTTTGTCTGAAGAGCTCATTGCAATGCCCTTTGCGATGTGAAAAGCACGATTTGGGTAGGTGGATTCATGGCCAGTTCCAGGTGGAGAGGGCAAGGGAAGCCCTTTCCTCTTAACAAGATAACTGGCAAAATCTCTGTCATGGTCCCTGCACTGAAATTTCCTTTTCTTTCTATCTCTTCCACAAGTTTTATGCACACATGTGACTACTGCCTGATTCTGGCGTAGAAAAGCAGTAGCTCTTACTTTTGCCCCGTGGAATAGTGTGGATCAGCACATTACGTGTTTTATTATGGTTGGAAAGAAATTAACAATTTTCATCATGCCAATAAAATAGGTCGAAATCTTGATAAAAAGATTCAGAGGAAAAACAAGCTACTTCTCTGTTGTAAATCACATCTTTCTTTCGTCACTAATACTTTGCCATTTATTTCACTGACAATTCTGAAAGGATATTCTTTAATTCCAGCTCAGATTTAAGGCTTACGAACACTCCAGAGGAGAAGGGCATAGGAAAGTCCAGCTCAGGACTCAGTGGATTCAGACCTACTTTGGGCATTATTGGGCTCTAGGAACAAAAGATTGGTTAATCATTTCACCTTTGAGAGAATTCCTGGAATCTTCAGCCCTCCATCTCAGGAATCTTATAACTCCACAGGCTCTAACTAATCTGCAGTGAAGCGTATCTAGTGCCCTGGGGATTTCATTTCTGAAGTGAAATATTTGTGCTTAATTTTGGGGAGATCCTCTGGAAGAAGCCCATCAGGACGCAATGTGGAGACGTGAAAGACGTTGCATGACGTGCCTGTTGGCTGCTGAAGGCAGCGATTCAAGGACTATTTTGACTTCACAGGCTCAGTATTTATCCATCGCCAGCTAAACCTGAGAAGTTATGACTAGTGGTGCTGTGTGATAGATGCGGGTCTGATTCCCCATCGCGAGCACACTCTGTCTGATACCCAGAATAAAGAAAGTCTTTGGGGGTGAATGCTGAGCATTCTTTGCGTCAAAGTCTGTTGGACCTCCCGGCTTTGATTATTACAAGAATTCCTTTGTAGGTGATAGTGCAGCATTTTAACACTTAGAAAAATCCTTTCCCTCCTTTCATTAAATAATTTTTTCTTCTCCCCTTAATTTTCCATTCTAAATATACTTTATATCCTAGCGAGGTATTCACTGGTAATTCTAGCAAACGTGAGGTCTGATGGAAAAGCTTACCGAGTTGTAGCGAGTTGTGAGTGAGACTTAGGGTGAAAGATGTAAAAATTGCCCACATTCCACAAGCTCCGGGGCTCCTTTAAAACCAGAATTGCTTCAGGTATGAGAATTATCCCCACACCATGGAAAATAAATGACCAAATGCTTGCTGCCTACATCCTCCATTCAGATTGCTATGGGATGACAGTAAGGGAAATCATATAAATATATAGATACATTTTTTAGCTAAACTGGACTCTCTATGGCCAGTTGTGGAGGCTGAAGGCACGTGGGCGCGCTGTGCCAGATGGCAAAGCTGTAGAGAGGAAATATTTGGCAGGAGTAGCATCGTGACCCAACCTGCCTGGAAAGAAGGTCCTGGTTAGATGGGCCAGAAATTGCAGAAGGGCACGGAACCCGTCAGAGGGGAGCTGTAACTGTGTTTTGAAATTCCTGGAGAGGCATAAGGACTGTGCGAGGACAGTGGTGACGCCAGGTTTCTTCCACAAAGGCAGGAGACGTTGCTGGGTTAGAAAAAGCAGGATTTTGAGGGAATGATGGCCCGGGCTGTGCTTTCTGTCTAGAGAGGAAAAGGTGAGAGAGGCGCACGCACCAGTGATAGCAGGTCAGGGGGTGGATCTGGGGCTGGGGAAGAAGGATTTAAAAATAGCAGAATATAAGATCAGAGAACATTTGGAGAAAGGAAAAGGAAAGAGAAAAGCAACAGCCAAAATGGGAAGTGGAAATGAGTCAGGAGGGAGGGAAGAGAGCACAAATGGGTAGAAATCTGGGCTTATAAAGGAAGGGCAGTCTCTGGAATGGAAAAGGAGAGTTAAGGAGAGTCCGTCTTAACAAAACAATGGCAAGAATCCATGCCAAAACCATGCTCATTCTTCCAATAGAAAAGTTTGAATTGTAATTTCTACTTTTTTCTTTGCTATTTCAACAGCTCTAGGTGAGTTAATAAACAACAAAAAAAAAAAAAAAAAGAAAAAAGAGGGGGGAGGAAGAAGTGAAATATTAAGGAAATGAGAAAAAAAAAAAACCCAAACCATTGACAAGAAAAGAGGGAAAAGAGAGATAAGAGGAATATTACAATTACAACATATTCCAATCTGAACATGGGTGGGGAGGTTGCTGAAAGGTTTGGATAGCAAAAAACCCACTGCTTACAGCTGGACATGTTAAATACCTGGACACACAAAAACCCCTCCAAAACCATCAACCTGCTTATCATGACGATTAGCAGCTGCTCTGGATTTCTAGTTCCAGCCCATAATAAAGACAGAGGGTTTTTTTCCATACTTGCAGGGCAGTGATAATGATGATGCTGGTTACTTTAACTGGTGCCTAGCGAAGACTCCCGTCTCTTGAATTCATTAGGAACCTGCCAACGAGGTCTTGGAACACATTGGCTTCATTTTCTCTGATTATATACAAAATACTGCTGTGTACTCTTTAGGAGGGACCGAGGCAAGGCAACCCAGCAAACAAACTTTTATCAAACAGTACTTTGTTGGAAGCCTCTGTGCTTAGATCCTCAAAAGTAAACAGCGTATCCTGGAGCAGCTTTTCCGCCAGTATGTACTGGCTTTGCTCCATCCACCCCAGTGGAATTAGGAGTGGTTTCTCCAGCTGAGGAGCTGGTCCACAGAGAGCAAACCCGCACTCTGTGCTGTGCATTTTGAGAGAAGCACAACGGGAAAAGCCCGTAGGGCACCGGGAGCGGGAGTTTCCCTCGCCAGGTAGATGAAACTTTCCCGCTGTTCTGTGTCTACAGGTGCACTCATCCCCATTCCAGGGAATTTGCTCTCTGTTTGCCATGGAACCTCAGGAGCAAGTCATCACCAGCAGAAATGATTTAACACTAATCGAGGCTATCTAAGCAAAGAGATGATACCATCAGAGGCCCTGAATTATAGCAGCACTTGCTTCCACGGTCTGTGGTGTAGTTTTGTCCATTATGGCATTAGAAACTGGTGCTGTTTTAAGTGAAGAAATTAAACCAGGCTTGGAGACTTCTTTTTGAGCCCAATGAACATTCCCAGTACTTTCAGTGGGCACAGTGGCTTTATAGAATCATAGACTCATTCAGGTTGGAAAAGACCCTTGGGGTCATCGAGTCCAACCATCAGCCCCATCTACACAGTCCTCCCCTACACCATATCCCCCAACACCGCATCTAAACCACTCTGAAACACATCCAGGGATGGGGATTTGACTGGTAAGCAAAGAAGAGAGGTGTCTCTTGAAGAAAGACAACAGGTTTTTGGCATTGGTAAGGACTGGCCAAGATGGGTTGGCAGAGAAGTTTGGCAGGTGATGGAGATACAGGCAGATGCCACACTTTGCTGCCTGCGCTTCTTTCTCCATTCAGGACCCCAGAACCCCACTCTGAACCCACTGCTCCAGACCAGCAACCCTTTCCATGGGAGTTCTCGTGTAAAATCCTCCACAAATTCACCGAATGTCATCCCTGGATCATCAAGGCTGTTGGTACAAAGTAATGCTAAAGGTGGAAAGCAAAAGCACCCCCCCTAACCTCCTCCCAACCCCCAATAAACATACCTGGCGTTTATGGCTGCTGTAAGCGGCGAGGGATGAAGTTCAGAGCCTGGGCAATTTGCACTTTGCACAGAACATCTGTTTTACGATTCTTTCTCTCACTTATTAGATGGCCCAGTCTGTGTGCAAACACCCTGAGGCCTGACCTAGAGCTGCGCCTGCATCTCCCTTCACCCCAGCCTCCAGGTTTGCCCGCATTCATTGGAAACACCACGGGGTCTATTAGGGAAAGAGAATTAAATGCTGGGTTGGTGCTGCAGCCCCCGCTGCCAGCCCTGGTCACCCACACCGGGAGCAGGGGCAGCCGGGGGATCACTGCCGGAGGATGCCTGTAAATAACGATGGAGGGTGCTGGGGAGCACTGAAAAGCAGCGTGATGCCTCTTGATCTTGACACAGGCTGCTGTTCGGCTGTGGCAAATTGATTGTACTCTGTCTGCTTTTGAAATAAGGGGGAAAAGTGGCTGGAAGGGCCTCTTCAGAGCTGGGAGGATCCCTGGAAGCTGAAGGTGCTGAGAGCCAGGAGCGTTCAGCTGCCTGTTCCTCCTCATCCAGGACTGCCTGCTTATACTTAGCAGCAGCTCTGACACCGTGCTGAACCCGGCCCCTGTAATTAACACATTAATGTCTGCTTTTTCCTGAGCTACAAGAGTCCAGGGGCAAGCGCTGTTTGTCAGGGGACTCATAGTGACCAGTCCCAGTGGCTCTGCAGAGCCTTGGAGAAGTGTGTGGAAACGTAGGAGCTGCTCAGGCTTCTGGCCAAGGGGACCATGGCACCCTCCACCTGTCCTTTGCCATCCCTCTGGCTGCCATGACCCTGAGCACTGCCTGAGCGCCAGCACATTCCCATCAGAAAGTCTGGAGAGGGACCATTATAGCCAACATCTCTTGGCCCCAGCTGCTTTCTGTAGCACCACCACAGGAGATGGCTGTGGGACACCTACCCAGTCTCTCCCACGCACCTTCACCACCTTCTGCAAGGTTTTTCTGCTCAATTCCTCCTCAAATTATTCAGCAAGGCCCCAGATAGGAATCCAATCTCCCGATTCAGTCTAATTCCAAACACTAGTTGTGTTTACCCATCAATTTATAACTCTTCTGCCAAGCCAAGAAGCAAAAATTAAAAAACAAACCAAACAGGCTGAAGAACTCTGTGCTGCAACAAAGTGCTGGGAACAGGGCAGGCCCAAGCAGATGCCAGGGGAATCACACACAACATGGCAGCGGATCTTTTGCTCCAGAGCAAAATCATCTGGCCGAAGGAGGTGGTGGTCTCCTCACAAACAGCTTCTCCTTGCAGGAGGGAGCCTGTCCTGGCCTCACTCCCCGGTGTTGCAGCATCCCCCAGAGCAGATGGGAGACCTGTCAGGCATTTCAGCTGTGGGAAGGCTCCCAGGGTAAATACAAAGGAATTTCTTGGGGGCTGGACTAAGTGATCTCCAGAAGTCCCTTCCAACCCCATATCATTCTGTGATTCTTCAGCCAACCTGGTGGCACTGCCAGTGGAGCCAAGTCAGGTCTGCTCGCCTGGCCTGACATGAATATAGTCATAGTTTTAAGTAATCAGAGCAACTGGAGCCTCAGAAATGCTCAAAAACCCATCATTTAAAGATATTGCAGCTAGAGGATGCTTGCCCTTGCTCCAGCTCAGCGTTAGCTATTATAAACTTGGCTGAAAATGTAAAAAAAGCCATTACCAACATGCTTTACTGTTGCTTTGCATGAAGATAAAATTTGCAAGATGATGAAGCACCAGGATCCTGTGGTTTTATCCCAAAGACAGGGGATTTGGAAGGAGGAGGTTCGCTCCTCAGGCTGAGGAGGGCAGGGGCTCATTTCTTGCTGCATGAAACTCAGCTGCAAAGGGTCCGTGGAGAGTGAGAGCGAAGCATCGGAGCCAATTTCTGAAGAACAGAGAGGGGAAGGACAAAAAGGAAAGAAAGCAAGCAGAATAAATCTGAATTGTAACAAAATTACAGCCTGCATTGAAATTTCCACATTTGGAATTGATTTTTTTCCATCAGACAAAAGGCTGAGACTTTAGCTGTTGAAATACTGCTCTGTGTGCTTTTGTTTTTAAACTCGTTCTAAATGTCATATCTGGGTGAGCTGCAGGTGAACCATCAGCAATAAAAGGCTGATGCAACCCGAAAACATTTTCACGTCAAGCGTAATGTGATGCTCTTCCCTTTGTTTGCCTATTTTACTTCCCTGCCAGGCATGTGGCCCGGGTTTCCTACCTTCCATCAGGTGACGCAGGTTCACTCATTTTTACAAACTGTCCCCCCTCGTGGCATCACATCAGCACCCAAGTTGCAATTTACCGGCGTCGACGGGGAGTTTTACTCGTGTCCCCTGAGCTGTGTGTGCCGGGAGCGAGCGAAGCTGCAGCACCTCTGTGGCAAACTGCTCGCCTGCCATCAGCGACCTCCCTGCTCCTCTCTCACACGGGTTTGCAATTGTTTCACTCGATTTCTCCATTGTCTTTCTTCAGAGCACTATTTCTTTCCTATCTGGCATTTTCCTCACTGTCCCCAGACAACCTCTTTTACTTGCTCTCTCCTACAATAACCCCATTGCTCATTATTGTTTCCATTCCCCTTTTTTTTGTTTGTTTTTTTTTTTTTCTTGTTGTTTGTTTGTTTGTTAAATTAATTTTTTTTTTCACTTAACGGAGGCCTGGGGGCCCCTACTCTGTGTTGGGGGTCCCTCTTCCAGCTGCAGCCCTCAGCAGACACATCAGAGCCGGAGCACCGTCCCCTTCTCACATCGGTGTCTGTACCGCTGCAGAAGAGGCTCCTCATACCTTCTGATGAGCGTTTTATATCTGTTTTGCAGGAGCATCCGTAATCTGTCAGAGTGCAGAGCAGCGATGAATCAGGTCTTTGATGGAAACAAGAAGCAGCCACATGGCATGAAGCATTTGGGAGCACTTCAGGCTAAAAAGGCTGGGGGGTATAAGGGGAGGAGAAACCAAACCAGAAAAAGATGCAGCTGCGAAGAATACAAATATTGGCTCCTCAAGGAAACCTCCGTATTGTATCTGTTATTGCAATCTACTTGTTCAGGGCTCATGCTCTCCATTTTGAGATTGTCATGGATCTAATTTCCCATCCTCGGGGAGTGGACGAGAAGGTCTAAGCGGCAATGTTCTGAGGTAGCTGCATAAGGAGCCTTTCTCCGCTGTCTGGCTGGCAGAGCTGATTGCTGTGTGAGAGAACCTGCTATTAAAATGAATAAGGACCCTTTTGTGCATGAGAAAGCAGGAAAAATGAAAAAAATAAAGTGACCTGTTCCCACCTTCCCCATCTTATAGAATCATAGGATGGTTTGGGTTGGAAGGGACCTTAAAAACCACCCAGTTCTACCCCCCTGCCCTAAACAGGGATACCTCTCACCACACCATGTTGCTCAAAGCCCCATCCATCCAACCTGGCCTTGAACATCTCCAAGGGATGGGGCAGCCACAGCTTCTCTGGGCAACCTGGGTCAATGTCTCACCACCACGGTCTCACTGGTGGTGAGCTCAGGATGATCATTTTGGCTGGCGAAAGGTGGCTGAGCGTGGCCCAGAGCTCCGACAACGGGCACCGCTTCACTTCTTCATTTACACGCCAGGAATAACGGTCGTTCCCTGCTCGACAGGGAAGTCATGAGCCTGAGGTCTTTAGAGGTTACTCTTTTGCTGTGATAACGGGGGCGAGATAAGTACGGCAGTGATGGAGGAGAGTTTTCTGTTGGAGCTGTGCGAGAGAGGCGATAACCCGTGCAGTCTGCTCTGGGTGAACCTGCTTTGGCAGAGGAGATGGACTAGATGATCTCCAAAGGTCCCTTCCAACCCCTACCATTCTGTGATTCCCAAAGGATCTAACCTGCTCTCTCCCAGGGATCGGTTTGAGACCAAGCTCTGCTCCAGAGAGGGGCAAGTCAGCCAAGCCCCATGAATGAGCATCGCTCCGGGCCACCACGCAGTTACAGAAGTCCCACATCGTGGCTGGTGCCAACAGCACTCTCCATTAAACCCAGCCAACGGAAGAGTGTCACTTTGTGTCCCACTTACAGCTCATTTGGGACGACGCTGGGGAAATGGGTGAGGGAGCAGATTCCCTGTAGCAGAGTGTCACGGCACAGCCTGAACCGTCACAGTGCCTATTCCAGTCGTTTCTCTAAAAAACAAAAAGACAGGGCACACGTTTGAGAGGACTGCAGGACTCGTGTTTCATAAAGAAATGGAGCAATGTGCTTTTTACTTCCCCTCTTTGCTGTTACTTCAGCCTTCCCCCACCCTGAGACTGCCCTGGCCAGGTGCTATGGCTGTGCCAGCAGAAAAGGGGTATTTAATAATAATCCCCTGTCTTATTAAAGGTTGTGTGGCTGAGGCTTTAAAATCCTCTTTCCGATGGACAAAACATGGTTGGTGCCTCCTGAGGGGAACCTGCTACCAGTCCCCGACCCCTGACATCTTTGGGAGAAGGGGAGAGAAAACCTCTTGCCAAGGGGGTCTATTGCTCACAGAGTGTAGCTGCCTTCTTGCTGCTGTCCTTGCGTAAGTAGGTTTGTATTTACATATAGAATATAGCACAAAAAAACCCCCAAAATACCTGCAAACATAAAAGCTATGGGTATTTACCTATAGGTCCCTTCAGCCAAAAGGAGTCTAAACTGCATTCACACAAGCTGGGATCGTAAAGGCGACAGTGTTCGGCGGTGTTTCTACACTGAACTTAAAAAGAAAAGCCCCTGAAGTCTAACATAAAATGAAAAGGAACCAAAATAGCCCCCAATTTACTATTTTCTCAACCGGCCCCAAATCTCCTCCCTCTCCCAACAGCCCCAGGGGGAGTGCCGCATGGATGGCTTGCCTTGACATAACCTTGTAGGTAGGACAAAGAGCTGGTAATAGGTGAAGATTTCACTTTTCTAGGGAAAAGTTGAGGCATTTACAGGTTTGGGGTTTTTAATTGAATTAAACTTGGGATTGAAACTTCAGCTGTTGGGACTGGTCTGAATTCTTGATGAATTCTCAACTTCACCGTTTCGTTATCGCCATTGCTGGGTTTTTGCGGGGGCAGTGGGGTGGTTGAACAACTTCCTTCCGTTTGCTGCCCAAAGAACGCTTCGGTTAGACAAAGCTGGAGAGATACCCCCATCAAACTCAAGAGGTTCCATGCAGATGGCCTGGCCACAGCCTTGATGCAGGAGGAAAATCACAGAGAAAGCTTTTCTGGCTAATAAACTGTGTTTCTACCTTCTTTTTTTTTTCCCCTGGCAACCAGCAATTAACTCTCACAACTTCCTTCTAACAAAGAAGAGTCACTTTACTAACGCAAGGGGCCCTTCATAAGCACAAAACGTCACTGGTATCTCTTGCTACAGCGTTCCTCGTTGGAGCACAGTTGTTTTAGAGGAAGAGCCGGTAGAAATAAACACTGGAGAATCAAAATATATAACCAGGGTCAGCAGCCAGGGAGGAGGCCGGGAGCTCAGGCCCCCTCACTGGAAACTGGTGAGATTGGTGCCTTTAGCTTTATGTAAAACTCGGTGTAGGATCGAACGTTTGCAAGGAGCTGGGGTTATTTCATCAGAAGAACTTCCCACCACGGGAGAGGGCTGCTGCTCTTAGGGATTTAATTTGGGCAGATGCCACGGCTGAGTCACCAGTGCCACTTTCTGTGGCTGTCAATTCTCCTGCCCAGCACTGACCTGTGATGGTGTCCTCTGCCATGGACCAGGCGGCAACCCAGAGCCCACAGTGATGCCCCGGAGACGTTTGTCAACCTTCAGAACAACCCCAGAGAGTAATGATTAGTTTTAGTTTTAGTTGCAGCGAAAGCAAACTCTACACTCGGCAGCTTGGATTTGAAGAGGCTCCTGATAAAAGTCCCTTCCAACCCGAAACCATTCCATGACTCTATGACTCTATGTGCAGATCTGTCCCTGGGGCTTTGGCAACAATTTCTCGGAGCTTCTGTTTTATTAGGTCACATCCCTGAGGCCTGTTTTTCCTACCACAGGATATGATTAACCCTGAGCCAGCGTCATGGCACTACATCCTCCAGCAGAAAATCCACCTGAATTCAGCACAACTCCTCTGCCCCCCTCCTCGAGTCCCTCTCAGTGTGGGACCGAGAAGACCTCATGCATGGCTTGTGGATCTTCTCCAGGGCAGGTCTTCTGGGCCACCTCATCCCAGGGGCTGGTCTCCTTTGCCCAAGTAGGGAGCAGTATGCTGCCCTGGGGTCAGCCTGGAGCTGTTCCCACCTGAGCACCCAGAAAAGGGGGAGGAGGAACAGATACCAGCTCTGAAGGTCTGTGGACCTCTGGCATAGTAAGTCAGGGTGATGAAGGACGTGGAGGCATGTGGGAGGAGACACTGCTGAGAGGAGGCAGGGGCTCAAGGCCAGTTCTGGGGAACTTCTCATTCCATTTTCCTTGAAAAATAGCAGTGAAAGGGCACTGTAGCATTTTTCAGCCCTCGCTCACGTAAGCAGCGTGCGCTCATCACTCCAGCAGCCTTCCTGCTGTGAGTAACATGGAAGGAGAAAAAGGGCAGAGAGCAGGGACTGTCTCCTTTCAGATGGTTACTCAGAAAGGAAATAAAACCTCAGCTGACTCCCGGGATCGACGCAATTCTTCAACGGAGTCAGGCCACACACTCGCCTTTTGCAATAACTGCTCGACAAAGCGGGCAGCTCTCGAGTCAGCCCTTTGCAGCACCTCCAGCACGAACCTGGCCACCAAAATACCTGCAGAAACCTCCTGCCTTGTGCTGAGAGTGATAACTGAAACGATTACACAGGGCAACGCTGTGCCTTTTGCCCTTGGTCCTGCAAGGCGTTACATGGGGTGGGGGTGGGGGAGTTCACAGGGGCCTTGTTGAAATGAAAAAAGTCAAGCAGAGCATCACAGAGACGCTTTTCTCACAAATAAAAGGATTTCAATGGGCTGAATGGAAAACAAACTCTGTTTAGTCTACAGCATCCCTTTCGGAGACACCCAAGAGCGTTCCTGGAAGCAAAGTTTTTATTAATGACCAAAATAGGGTGGTTTGGCTACCTCCTCCCTTTTATCCCCCCCCCTAAACCTAGTGAGAATCCATCTGGAATATATTATTAAATTAACAAAGGGTCCTCGCTTTGCTCCGAGAGCAGCCTGGCTTCCTCTGAAGCGTAAGAAGCCACATCGACAGGAAAGAAACAGGCACATTTCACCCTCAAGAGAAGTTTGCAAATATTCCAAATATTTGTTTGTACACTTTGGCCACTCACAGAGCTTCCATTAGTAGTTCAGAAGTAGGGTTGGGTTCCCGATTTCACCCCATCATGTGCTGGGAGATAGATTTGTAACCCAGAGCAGGGGGTCAGGCTGTTCATTCCCCAGATTTGCTGTTGGTAGCATTTCTAAGACATTTTAATACTTACACTGATGGTATTTTAAAATCTGATGTACTTCCTTTCATTTTTGGTGCTTATTTTTCCCCCCTGGTAATCAGGTCATACCCTCTGCTGCTGTACGTGAAGGATAAAGAGCCCAGTGTTCTCCCTCCTGCCGTATGGAAGAAGTCCCTCTTCTAATATCAGATCACAGTGAAAATGGGTGGAAAAAAAAGAAAAAAAAAGGGTATATTAGGATTCAGCACAAGAATTAGTTCCTGGTAAGGGACCTGCAGCCTCTTGGTGCACAGACTTCTGGTGTGTGTGTGCGTGTATGGATTCAGGGGATGGGAGCTTTCCCATGGGATCCATCAGGCTCCTCCAGCCCCAAAATACACACCCATGCTCCTGGGGATAGCAGGGGCAGGAAGGACCTTGCTCAGAGTGGGAAATCTCTCTTTATTGCTAGTGCTTGGAGTTTATTGCTTGTTAAACCAAAGGGTTGCTCGCTTCTCACATCCTGCAAGAGTTTTATATGAAGAGACTTCATAGGGAGTAAGGGTGGTTACCTCCTGTGCCTAGTTTCTGAATTTCCCAGCCTCCGGCATTGGAATTTGTCCCCTGAGCAGGGAAAAACGGCGTGGAGTTCAAAAACATAAATGACAACTCGCTTTAGTATCACAAGTGTCAAAAAAGGAAATATTCTTCACAGCCTGAGGAAAAAAGACCACTGAAGGTTTCTAAACAGGACAGACATGACACCGAGTATTAGGAATACAACTTCATTTTCTGTGATTTATAGTGTGTTGAAGCAAACTATAATATACTATATACTCTGGGGCTTGGAGCAACCTGGTCTGGTGGGAGGTGTCCATGCCCAGGGCAGGAGGCTGGGACTGGGATCTTTAAGGTCCCAGTTCCAACCTGAACCATTCCATAATCCTATAAATCACAGAAAACTCCAACCAAAACTTAACATTTTATGAAGTAACCGGTGATTCTGGGTTTGGGGGGGTGGGGGTACACAGCCTCGGAGAAAGCAGAAAGGGCCCTTTCACCCTGCAGTCAGGCCAGATGATTTTACCATTGCCGGGGAAGAACATTAAGAAAAGCAAAGAGCAAGAGAGACTTTTGGCTTGAAAAAACCCTCTGCACAGCACCTGCCTGGCAGAGGGGAGCCAGGCGGGCTGCAATATGGGTGCTGGAGGGGACGCCCGTCCTCAGCAGCTGCTGAAAAGGATTAATTGGAAACCGAGATTTGTGCTGTTCTCCTGGAAACAGAAAGATGGTTTTATTTTTGCAAAGAGAAATCTAGTTTGTGGTCAGCTTCTGGAGGCAGGTGGCTGTTCTGGACCCTCTCTGTAAATAAGCACAAATAAAACCACATTTTAGCCTGCTACGAAGACAAAACAACACCTATATGGTTCTCTCTCCTTGCCCAGACGTTTAAGCTGAAACCCATCCTCCTGAGAGGTAAAGGGGAGAGGTTGTTGTCTGTCTGGGAAGCACTGCGTCCCAGGCATTTGCTAGACCCAGACTTTTTTTCATTAAGGGACACTCTCTACCCCGTCTTCCCATTAAGGCACTGTGCTTTATCTGCCCCACTGTAATCCCCTGGGTCGAAGAAGTTTACTGCCCTATCAACACACGACGCAGATTTTTCTCTCTTGTATTTAAACATTTTGTTCCACTTAACTGTAAGAAGCTGTTGGTGTCTGTTCAACCCACTGGGAAACGACCCACATCCCCTCATTATTGTTTTTAAAAAAAAACAGAAACCACAATATCTGTATTCCGTTCTTGTTTGCATACTGGAATTATGAAAGGAGGACAAGGGTTCGGTCTCCTCGCGGCCTTGCTCATGCTCACACCTGCAGGCTGTGCCTACTATCATGTGCTTAAGCTTAGATGGGATAGTTTTTTTCCCTTCTGTATGGGACTGAACCCTCTGCCCTGACAAGAGCTGTTGGGGGAGCGGACACAGCCTGGCTGGAAGCATCGCTTGCTTTTTGCCGGCTGAGGCGTCGCATCCCTCATATCCCCAGGGGATACAGCACCTCCACAGCTGTAAAACCCAACAGCGAGAAGAGTAGGTTAAAGCACTTGATTTCCCTTCTTTTTTTAAGGTAAATATAATATTAGTGTTTGTACTTTAGCATATAGAATACACTTCCCACCCTGTCTGAGCCCCACATGCAATTATGAAAAGGTTGCAATGCACACATGCTAGCCCTAAGTAGACTTTCTCAGTGGCTTGACTATCGCTGGGTAAAAATCAGAGGGCTAGAGCAGAAGTTTCCACTCTCAGCTTGCTTGGGGGGAAAAAAAAAAAGCTATTTCCAGTTGTAGAGGTTGCAGAGCAAAGCCTGAAGATGGTACCTGCTTGCACCCTACAGGCACAGGCACTGAACAGCAGAAAGAGAGATTCAAATCAATATTAAAGAGGTGACGATCTGGAGGGCTTAACTGAGAGTTTGTTGAACACTTAGGACTGGCAACGTGTCCACAGCCAGGGAGAGAAGTGACAGGGCAGCCTTGGGAGCATTTGCGATGCTCAGGTTATTTTTCCAGCTTTGAGCAAAGACAAACGATGCCCCACTACAAGCACGAGCACCCACCATTCTCTAATTTACCCACGGGATTAGCACTGTGTCCCAACCCAGGCAGCGCCGAAGCGAGAGGCTGGCACAAGGTATAGCCTGGCCCTTCAGCACCCACAGCCGTCAGCCGATTCCTCCCCTGCTCCTTTGGGATGCACCAGGTTCTCTTACCGAGGACCCGAGGGACTCCTCAGAGCAGGGCAGTCTCCACTTCTTTTCTTTTGGCAGAAGACAGGAAAACCCATTTTATTGCCACATGCCACGCAAGGACCTCATCCTGAGTGCTGGTTCTGGCTTTTATCCAAAATAACCTTTCCAGATAAACGAAGGGTGAAAATGATGGGACTCCTGTCATGAAGATGAGATGCCCATGGGTTGTAGTTACCATCAGTTTCCAGTGAGAGCTTTGCGGGTCCCAGCTATGTGCTTGGGACAGCCATTCCACAGAGAAACAGCATTTTTTAGCCAAGATGGATGGTGCTGTTGGAGCCTGAGGTTGGAGGAGGGACCCCCCTTGCTGCCAGCACCAAGGCCGGGGTCCCCATGTGGGGACCAGTGGCCATGTGGGGACGGGTACTGCTGGACCCCTTTCTGTGGCTGGCTTCTTCCCAACCTAAGCAACCCTGCAGGAAGACAGGAAACACCAGGATGGAGACAGAGGGGAAAAACCCAAAGATTATGAAACAAAATGCGGGCAGGGGTTGGTGAGGGGGAACCGGGTGAGCTAGAGCAGAGGAAACTGGACAACGTTACTGGTGAGGAGCCAACACTGGGCTGTCTCAAAAAAGAAAGAAGAAACTTCACCAGGCAACCGGCAGTTGCTCCAGGAATAACTTGGCACTAGGGGACACTATTGTACCATAAATCACAGCAGAAAAAACGAGTCCAGTTCCAAGCAAAAAACCTCGCTTTCATTTTTTTTAGGTTATTTCTGACACTGACAGTCCCGGGACAGCACTTTGTCCCTCTTCCCAACTCCTGTCATCTTTACGGCCCATACAAAACGGCACAGTTTTTGACTCACCTGATGACAGTAACGGGTCCTGCTTCTTAGCACGTATTTCTCTCCATGTGCCTATTCCTGAGCAAAATGTGACCAGCATTTGCTGCCAGGATGGCACTTTTCGGTGTGTCATGGGATGAAGTCACAAGCAGGGGAGAACTGCCTTCACCTGGAGCTGGGGTTCTGCTGACGGAAAAGCTTTGTCCTCACCAGTACGGGCTGGAGTTTTATAGCTAATTAACACACTGCTGAAGATCCCGTGCCTGTTTTGGGGAAAACGAAACCAAACCAAACAAACACACACACAAAAAAAACCCCAAACAGGTGGAAAACATCATTCTCAGCAGACTTTTCTCTGCAGGAACCCCCATGCAACGTGTGATCACACAAGACCTCCTCCTCACCAAAAGCATCACTTCTCTCCAAGGATCATGCAAGCATGTTTTACCTGTAAAGCCAGATTTGTGGAGGTCCCAGTGCCTTTTCTTGGGGGGCTTCACCTCTGCAAGATCCCAGTTGCCACCAGAAGTGGGGTGGCTCCAACAGGTCCCCACACAGCGACCTGTAGCTCAGGGGAGTTGGGCTCCAGCAAAGGCCAGTTTGGCTGGACCAAACTCAGCTCCAAGAGGCTGGGCCAGCCCATCCCCCAACATCCAGGTGCTGCTCTCAGTGACTTCTGTGCTGCTTCCACTAAGTTATTATTATACCATTATAAATTATTATTACCTGAATATTATATTCTAGCACTGTGTACAGATATAACTGTATCATAGGGAAGAAAAGTCTGTGTGCAGAGGCTTTAAAAATAAGACGCAGAAAACAGTAATTGATAAAATTTAACTTGCAACACTTTAATTTTTAGCAATCCTTGTGAATAATCTTTCCTATTGCACAAAACCCACTGCTGTTTCTCTTGCCATAATTGTTTCATTGAAAAAAAAAAAAAAAAATGACCCTCCCCCCCTCCCGTTGGTACAATAAAAATACTTTGCAACACACCAATTTTATATATATAGTTTTAATGTACAATAAAATAATGTACAATGCTTTGCACCACAATTAAAAAGCTTTACTGCACAATATTTTAAAATTTGGGAATGTGCATATTATTTTTTACATATTCTGAAACTCAGTTTTCTGTTATAATTTCTATTTACAGTTGCCCAATGCCTTTGTGAACACAGCTGCAACACAGCTGTACACAGACCCTCTTTACGTGGTGTAAAGAGCAAACTCAATGCTCTTCTGTGTACCACTAGAGATAATTTCTCAAGCACATCCCTGTCCCCAAGCCAAACTCCTTTTGCTCACTCTTATTCTACCGTGTTAAAATGGTTTGCTTTAAGATAACATTACGTAACTTCATAAATACCATACCAAAACACGTGTGCTATTCATTTATCAACCACTTTTTCCAACTAAAGGTCTTAACTTTACAAGAATTTCTATTTCTGTCTTGATGTATCACGCATCTTGGGCTGGGCGTTGGTCCAGCAGAAGGCAGGCAGCACTGTTTCCATGGGTTCACTGGAAAAGCACAGGAATGCCTCCTTCTGTCCAAGATTTGGAAGTTTTTTTTCTTTACACAAGAAGCAAAGCCCAAGCAGGGTGTTTTCACCCTACTGTATGCAAAAATAAGGTTCACCCACAGCTCGTCTGTGCTCAGACTCTTGATCTCGAGGTCTTCCTCAGTCTTCCAAGTGTCTTGAGTTGCCTCTTTTCTGCAAAGTGTACACCCTTGAACAGGATCATATAGAGCTATTAAATAGGACTTCTGCATTATTTTGCAGAATATTGTATTTTTGTATTTATAATTATTTTTTCTAAAAAAAGACGTGGTCAATAGTTGAGAAGGCAGGCCTGATGCTGCACTAGGCTCTGAGCACCCAGAGCTCTGCTTTTAGGTAAAATCTCCTGAAGAACTGGAGTGATAAATCCATACCCTCCAGCCACCACTTATAGGACCAGTCCCATTGAAATAAGTATCAAATGCACATTAGGATACTGAAATTTTAAAACCACTCCCACAGAAAAGATCTTTCTAGAAATTCAGCTCTGCTGCCCACAAAAGCGTGCCTGAAGACCTGCTTCTTGGGGGTGGGAGAGGGGCTCAAGCCCAAATTCCTGGATTTGCAGACCCAGGCACCAACCCCGCGAATCTTACACCCAAAATTATCTTGAAAGCTGAAATCCAAAGCAGACACAGCTGGGAGTGGGGCAGGAATTATCCTGACCTCTGCTGTGTAAATAATTTAATGGCTGTTTGAAGATTCAGTGAAAATTCTGCCCTTGTTGTTTGTCAGCAGTTCCTTGAGCGCTGTGTACGACAAATGCTGTGTTTACATTTCCCACTGACTCAGAGAATTAATGCTCTTTGTAGAGTTGTGAAGTGAAGCAAATGCCCAAATACAGGCTTTGAAGAGTTTATCATCAGATCAGCAGTTTTCTGGTGCTGGCTGGAGGTGGTTCCTCCATGTTAAGTGGCTGTGCGTGTCCAAGCAGCGCTTGCTCCTGGGGAAGGATCCTCCCATTCCCAGCAGCAGCTGTACCACTGAGTAACATAAAAATCAGGGACCATCCACTGTTATTACATACTTAACTGTGATGAAGGCTTGCAAGCCCTCATCATGCCTTCTGGAAGAGTTCCTAGATCTCCATTGCCCATCTGACATTTTAGGGGAAGGTTTAGCCTCCTTATGAAGGGGCCACAGCTGTGCTCCCATTCTCTCTATGGCTTTCTCCAAGGGGTTCCTCGTCTTTCTCTTTTATGGAGAACTTCTTCCTGAAGGCTTGCGTTAAACTGGAGGATGAAGCCTTCCTAAATGTGGTGAGTCTCTTCCGAAAGTTCCCCCCCGAGAAGAAATAGAGGAGTGGGTCAAAGCAGCAGTTGGAAGCTGCCAAGGGGAGCGTTACCACGACTGATTTCTGTAGGTATACAGTGTCCTCACAGCTGGTGTTCTTCAGCCACAGCATGTGGAGGTGGACCGTACGCAGAACGTGGTATGGGGTGAAGCTCACCAGGAAGGTGGCTGTCACGATGATGATCATCCAGACAGCCTTCTTGCGGTTAGCCTGGTTCTTCTTCAAGGAATTTTTCAGTAAGGTCCTTATGATCATGGTGTAGCAGATAGTTATGACAATAAAGGGAAAAACGAAACCCACAAATAGGGCAATGAAATCCAGGATCACGACTAGAATTTTCTTTTCTGTGTTTTCCGGGGGTTCAAAGCACTTGGTCTTGTTGCCATATTGGTACGTCCCGTTTTGCAGAAAGGGAGCACTCGTCAGGGTGACAAAGATCCAGATGCCGATGCAGACAAATTTAGCTTTCTTCTCCGTTACCAAATTGATGTGCTGGACTGGAAAAACGATGGCGATGCAACGGAAGAAGCTCATTGCAGTCATGAAAAAAATGCTGCAGTACAGGTTGACGTACAAGGCATACGAACTGAGCCTGCAAAGAAAGTCACTGAAGAACCAGTTGCCTTTGTGGACGTAGTAGATGACACGCAGGGGCAGGGTGCACACGCAGAGGAAGTCGGACACGGCAAGGTTCAGCATGTACACCTGGAAGGCTGTCTTTTGCCGGTATGTTTTTATGAGGACGTAGAGGACAACGCCGTTGCCAACGAAGCCCATAATGCTGATCATGGAGTAGAGCGTGGAGTAGATCCGGTTTCGGAAGTCGTCGATGGAGTGTTGGCAGGACAAGTTATCGAACAGCACCGTCATGTTGCCTGGCTGAGGCATGGATTCCCCCTGGTGATGAACGTCGGGCCTAAGGATGAAAAACTCAGGTGAGTCACTTAAAGCAGCACACAAAAATGAAGCGCTGCTATTAAATAGGAGGAAAAAACCCAACCCTGTCATCTCCCCTGTAGAGGAGAGAAGAGTTAGGAAGGGACGTGTGTCTGCACAGATCCATGTTATTATAGCTGTCCACTACAGCCACCGTTCTTACTTTGGTACTGACAACTGGTGATGCAAAAATGGGAGTTGCATTTTCATAAGTCCCCGGTCCTGGCAGCATCCTTCATCCATTGAATTACCAAAAAGCTCTAACTCCTCACAAACTAAGGCAGCTGCTCATTAAAACAGCAGACAGGAACAATGGTGGCAGCAATAGCACTGTGCAATTTAAAATCTAAAGACCTGATCTGGATCCCTAAAGACTGTTCAGACTTTCTCCATGTCATCCTGCAAACACTGCCTCCCTCCACGCCTGCCTGTGTAAGGACAGACCACTGCAGGGGGAAGTCTGAAAGAAAGGTCTCAAACAGTAAAGGAAAACTGTTAAAAAAAAAAAAAATTAAAAACCCTAAATCCTCTGCATTGAAGGTGGAAGATGATTCCAAGGCAGAGGTTGCCCAGTGCACAGCCAGACATTTCTCAGCTCCCCAAATTCTGTGTTACTCTCCTGTGCTCTCAGATAGCACCATTTCTTTCTTTTTTAAACTTGCTTTGTTAATGAATATGTGTAATTAGCAGTCCTGGAAAAGATACCGCCCCTTATATCTGACCAACAGGAAGGATCGCTGGATGCTCAAGGCTTCCAGGTTTCACTCAAGTTTTAGCTATTTGGGAGTCTGTACTCTTAAAACAATAAAAACCCTGCTTGAGTTATTTGTGGCCACTGAGGGGTGTGTGAGCGACCAACCGTGCGACTGCACAAATGTCTGTGGCCAGAAGAGGCAGCCAAAGCTCAACATGGCTCTGTCAGAAGCAGTAGATCTGTATATTGTACATCATCACTTAGAGCTCACCTTAGCTTGTCTAAGTGAAGCTTACCCAGAAGTGCTAATTGTAAATAGCCTATTGATCAAAGGGAGACAGTGAATTTGCAGCTGTGTCCTCCCCCTGCCCCACAAATGCCACCTCTTGGCAGTCTGGTTCTGGCAGCAGCAGAATCTAGACATCAGCCCCAGCTTCGATGAGCTTGGGTTCCTTGGGATGGAAAGCCCAGCATGGGTCTGAACGCCAGAGGTGACCCCCACCACTCTCTTGTGGCTCCAGCCACCCCTGCTCTGTGAGGACCAGCCAGTGACACAGAGCTGCTGCCCTGGTGGAAAGGTGCAGAGAAAACAAAGCTCTGGGTCCCATGGGAGATGTTGAGAGATCTGGCCTCCCACCCTCACCTCTGGCAGCCTCGCTTGCCTGAGGTCTTCATGTCAAACTTGAGGTTTAAGTTCGAAAAAGAGCATCACTCCAATCACGTTTGAAAATCTCCAAGATAGGGCTAAAATTAAGGTTTTGGTAACATTGGTCTGATTTTAGCCAACTGTTTGGGAGTGGCAAGTAGAGCAATATTCTCTGAGAATATTGCAAAATTCTCTGTGTGATCCCCATTCCTTGCTTTTATCTGTCAAGAAAATCTGGCAGAGGTGACGAAGCTCTCGGGACCGTTACTCTCGTTGCTGGGTTAGTGCCTTGCAAGCAAACCTGCCGAGCAAAACCATGCTCTGCACTGCAAGAACACACTGAGGTTATCTCAACAATTATCTCATGAAAACTCATATAGATAAAGTGTCTGAACTTACCAAGCCATTAAATATCAGTTCTTTCTCAGACATTAAAAAAAAAATAAAATAAAAAAATAAATAAACCAACCCAAACACAATCATGATGTTTGTGATTAAGAGACTGGAATGATCTTTTGCACACGGGGGCTTTTTTCGTCCTCCTGCACCTCCAGGCAGCTATGATCAGTGCGAAGAATGGGGAGAAAGTGGGACAAACTGGGCTGCGTGGCCAACCCAGTGGATAAACAGAGATGTTTTGCCTAAAAGCAGTAACGTGATGAAACGTTCAGGGAAAGGAGGAGGTTGCAGATGGAGAAACGTGCAGGAGCGCTGAGGGGAAGCTGGGCAGCGCGGGCAGAACCAACAGCAGGTTTTTGGGTCAGGTTCCTGAGTGCCTTTGGAGAAGGCACGAGTGATGTGTGCCTGCAGAAGGCACTGCTACCTCCCTGCCACCGCAGATTTCCCTTCCCTCTTGCCAATTTAGCCACCCTGCCTAAGAGAGAACCAAGAGATCCTGGTAAACTCAGCCCATCGTTTGCTCATTAGACAAACTTCCTTATTTAATCTCTACACCTATTTGTACACTCTTCTTGAACTGCATTGAGCTGGATTATGAACTCTTTACCTCCTTAGGGGACGAAATTTCGGTCTTTCAGCTGCTACTCTGAAAGACACTGGTAGATAACGAACAGCCACACAAAGTATTTGCCTAAAGGACAACTGAGACCTGGCATCTATCATGTTTCTAAACCTAATTTCAAGTATCTTTTGGAAGCAAAAGGAAAACGTGCGATTACAATATTGAAGGGGGCTGCTCAAGCATAAGAAAGCCTTGCACCAAGAAACTTATCTGTAAAAAAGGCAAAAAACCCCCAAACCCACACTGAGGCTTTAGACCAGGCTTGCATCATGAATGGGAGACAAATATCACTCCTGCAACTTTTTTTTTTTTTGTGTATAGTCACAGTTCACTGAACGGCTTGTTTACACGTGGGTGAATTTGGCTCATCAGGAATGTACACAAGTGTGAGGGAGCAGCGATGGCTGGCTGAGAAAAATATCCCAAACTACGCAAAACCCTCACCGACTGTTACCCTGCGTGCCCCGTGTGGCACGGCCAGATTTCTAGCTGGTTGCACGAAATTTAATTACACCATCAAAACACACGTACCCCCTCCCCAAAGGGAAGCCCATCGTTTGTTTGAAGCTCAGACGTGCAGCATCACCCGTCCTCAGGGGACACCGAGCGCTGTCACCGGCTGAATTTCGTGGAAGAGACACAGGAACAGCCTCAAAACACCCAACTCCCTTCGGCGAGGATGGGGAGGGGGGAAGAGAACTTGGTCTCAGAAAGCGGAACGGAACGAATAATCGAAGCAAGAAGTAGACGCTAATTAACGACTCAGCTCATCAGCACGAAGCGCTAGAACCGAACCCCGGGAGTATTTAGCCCAGCTGCAAGCCCGGACACCGCAGCTCCCGCGGGCACCGGAAGAGGAGACCGGACAGTGGTTGTCCTGTCCTGTCCTGTCCCCCTCCTGCGGGGCTCCCCACACCCACATCACACCCGCATCACCCTCCCGTAGCCACCGGGGAGCCCCGTCCCGACACCCACCCACCCACGGCGAGG